>CM032454.1:105816898-105869259 GCA_019049505.1 Pachyrhynchus sulphureomaculatus | reverse complement strand
AATCTAACTAAAGTTAGTATATTTAAATATTCAAATATATTATGAAATACTAAGATAAAAAAAATATTTGCTTTAGGATACACCGTTTATTGTTAATTCCAAAATTGAAACTAAAATTAAATAGTTATAATTTTATAAGCCAGTGTTGCAGTGAATCATAGATAACCATGCGTGTAGGTATGGTATAGAATGGTGCATACACGGGGTATTATAGCAGTTACCTGTTTGTAGTAGTATAGTTATCTTTTTCTTTAGTATTATTTATTAATTAATTTATTAATTATTTCAGGTCGATTCTCTTAGATATTTACTTGACGATAATGATGAATTAATAAAAAGAAATTTTAGACTCGTGCAGCCAAACAATGGAAGGTCTATTTTTCATATTATCCCATCAGCTTCAAAATATTCAACATTACTTCCAATTCCCGATCCTCGTGTTACAGAGAAAACCATTACGCAAATTTATCGATCCCATATAATATATAATGGTAATACAGATTATTTATACGAAAATATTAATAGTGATGTATATTTCAAATGGCCCTTAGGATTAAAAACACAGTATAGAAGGAAAAAATCGCAGCAACATCAACAGAATATCCAGTTTACCAATCGAATGTTACTTTTAATCCAAAATATAAAGAAATATATTAATGTAATTTCTTACATTATTCTCTTTTGCATTTGTTAGGTGACTTTGGGTATATTGGTATTAAAGTAAATTGATAAAAATGACAGCTAAAACAAGATTAGATAAAGTTCATTTTTATGCAGTTATTTACTATTCTTTCATCGGTCAAAACACCTTCTCTTCGTATCACGATTCATTAGCCCAGGTATGATGGACAGAGGAGGGAACAAAAGTCAAAGTACTTATTGCAGTAGTAGCGCAACGTATCAGTAAGTTAACCACAGAAAAACAATAGAGGTATATATACCCGTATGTTTCAGAAAACATTTTTATTCACTATAATATACTAATATTAGGGGAGTTCCTTGAAATTCGTTATTTCAATTTATTTCGCTAATGTATAAAATTTAACATTTATACAGGTTGTCTTTAAGTTGTTCCAACTTTAAAGGACAACGTGTATACACAATCTATAATATATATAAAATGTAACGTCTCTCTGTCTGTCTGTCCGTTAGTGTGCTTATCACTTGACAACCACTTATTCGATTTACGTGCTTTTTTTTAAAAACATACATACGTTCTCTGGCCAGGTCACAGGCTATATTTTATTACGTTAGGTAACATAAGGAATAAGCAGTGATGATAATAGTTGATCAAGTCGGAAAAAAGTATGCCGCTAGCGCGTTCTCTTGCAATACACTGCCCAAACCATTAAATTTGGAGCAATGTCATATTAGATATAAAATACGACTTCTCTCTGTCTGTCTGTTAGTGCGCTTATCACTCGAGAACCACTTATCCGATTTACGTGTTATTTTTAATTCATATATTTGTTTTCTGGCCAGGTTGTCTCTATTCTTCTCTAAAATATATAAAATGCAACGTTTCTCTGCTTATCTGTCTGTACGATAGTGCGCTTATCACTGGAGAACCACTTATCCGATTTACGTGCTTTTTTTAAAAACATACATATGATCTCTGGCCAGGTTATCTATAATATATATATATATATATATATATATATATATATATATATATATACATATATATACATATATATACATATATATACATATATATATATATATATATATATATATATATATATATATATATATATATATATATATATGCAACGTAAATCTGCAACTGTCGGTCTGTCCATCAATGCGCTTATCACTGCAGAACCACTTATCCGATTTACGTGCCTTTTTTTAAAAACATACATATGTTCTCTGGCCAGGTTATAGGATACATTATTACGGGTAACATAAGGAATAAGCAGTGACGATAATAGCGAATTAAGTCGGAAAAAAAGTTTGCCGCTAGCACGTTCTCTTGCAATACACTGCCTAAACCATTAAGTATGGAACAATAACATATAGCAAAGAATATGATATACATAAAATGCAACGTCTCTTTATCTGTCTGTCCGTTAGTGCGCTTATCACTCGAGAACCACTTATCCGATTTACGTGTTTTTTTTTTTAATTCATACATTTGTTCTTTGGCCTGGTTATCTATAATCTTCTATAATATATATAAAACGCAACGTTTCTCTGCCTGGCTGTCTGCCTGTCTATCTGTTCGTTAGTGCGCTTATCACTGGAGAATTACGTGTTTTTTTTTTAATTCGTATATTTGTTCTCAGGCCAGGTTATCTATAATCTATCTATAATATATATAAAATGGAACGTCTCTCTGTCTGTCTGTCTATCCGTTAGTGCGCTGATCACTAAAGAACCACTTATCCGATTTATGTCCTTTTTTTTAAAACATGCATATGTTCTCTAGCCAGGTTATAGGATATATTTTATTACGTTAGGTAACAAAAGGAATAAGCAGAGTTGATAATAGTGAATCAAGTCGGAAAAATGTTTGCCGTTAGCGCGTTCTCTTGCAATACACTGCCTAAACCATTAAATATGGAACAATATCATGTAACAAAGAACATAATATATGCAACATCTCTGTTTGTCTGTCTGTCCGTTAGTGCGCTTATGACTTGAGAACTACTTATCCGACTTACATGTTGTTTTTTTTAATTCATACATTTGTTCTCTGGCCAGGTTATCTACAAATCTACAAATACAATATATATATATATATATATATATATATATATATATATATATATATATATATATATATATATATATAGAAGTATAATGCAACGTCTCTCTGTCTGTCTGTCTATTTGTCCGTTAGTACGCTTATCATTCGAGAACCACTTAGCCGATTTATGTGTTTTTTTTTAATTCAGACATATGTTCTCTGACCAGGTTACATAATAATAATCTATATAATATATATAAAACGCAACGTCTCTCTATCTGTCTGACTGTCCGTTAGTGTGCTTATCATTCGAGAACCACTTATCCGATTTACGTGTTTTTTAAATTCTTATTTATCAGAAAAAAATCTATATTATATAAAACGCAACGTCTCTCTCTCTCTGTCTGTCTGTCTGGCCGTTAGTGCACTTAGCACTCAAGAACTACTTATCCGATTTACGTGTTTTTTTTTTATATAAAATACATATGATCTCTGGCCAGGTTATAGGATATATTTTAATACGTTAGGTAACATAAGGAAGAAGCAGTGACGATAATAGTGAATTAAGTCCACGCGAGCGGAGCCGCGGGCACGGCTAGTAATATATACGAATCATAAATTATTCGTATATACATAATATACTTTTAAATATAATCCGGTAGTTTAAATATGACTCTGGAAATATCCAAAATTTCCAGCTTATTTCTATTATCATCATTAAATTACTACAAGCCACAATAGCAACATTAAGAGCGCTCACACAAGGGCTAATCTGTCGGGCCACTAAGTCTTTCCAGACCGTTATTGCCAATCGTCGCCCCATTTAAAACCATTGCTTCTGACTAAAAGCTGTAAGACGCAAAGGTTATAAATAGGACAACTGGCAGCTACAGAAGGGTGTGTCACTGAATACAAAAGTTGCAGTTGTACGGTATTAATTAATATCTAATTAAGTTTCGCTATCGCTACTATCTTGCAAATCAATAATAAGTTTTTTTACAGGTTCTAAATTATTTATATTTATGTACATATATCTATATGAGTTTTCAATTTTTTTGACGTGTTGAATACAGTTTCTCCAATTTTCAACGGTTACATTTTTGACTTCTGTCTTTATCAACTCAATCACACTACTGTTTAAAGTGGGTGTATTATTGTGAGCACATATATTAGACTTATAATAATATGGAGGAAGCCGAATTATTTCGTGTCCTGCTTTCTTTGCAATTTTTATCACAAATATATTCCTTTAAAAAATTCTAACTTTTTAAAACTTCTAACAATTGTTTAACTGTATAACTTTCATGGAAATATATGTCACGTTCGCACAAAAAAGCTTATATTTCCCTTTTTCTACTGATGGTTGGTACCTTATTCATTTGGCGACTATGATAAGAAGCATTATCCATCACAATACAGCTATTCGGTGGTATATTCGATATTAATTTGTTTTGAAGCCAATCTTCAAAAAGTTCAGCGGTTGTATCACAATGATAATGCAAGCTGGAATCTGAAATATTCTTGACTGCTAGAAACAGACATTCTGGTATCCAGCTTTCTTCTTACCCCGCATGTAAAATAGTTGTTCTTTTACCTTTATTTAATGGAGCTTTGGTGTGGTATTTTTTGGATTTATCAATCCATCCTTTACTGGGTGTGTCGTGGGTGTCATACTAAGTCTGATCTAGGTAGATTATTGTTCGATTTTCCGATCTAGCTGTATTTATTTTTTCAAGATATTCCATTCTGAGTTGTTGTAAGCGCCGTGATTCCATTATAACTTGCCTTTTGACTATTTTTTTGAATAAAAACCCCAAACGACGTAGAATACGCCATAAAGTTGTAGTGGGACATTTTATGTCACAACTATCCTCGGACAGCCTCCGTGAAAGTGACTTAGGAACTTTTTGTTCTGCATACATTTCATAAATTTTGCAGCGGATTAAGTCTTCTTGACAGAAATCAATACATTTCGACACACCTTTGTCTTTTCGTATTTTTTTTAGGCGCTATCGAATTATTTACAATTTTCCAAACTGTTCTTTCAGGGATGCTTGTTAAAGCTGATGTCTCCATCAATGAAAAGTACTTTTCGTGGCCTCGCTCCACCAACTTTAAACAAACAGTTTTAACTATCACTTTTACTTCAACGGGCAAATATTTGCGGCTTCTGATGAAAAGGGCTACGGACATTTTAAGACACCATTGAACTTTATAATACACACTATTTCAGTATAATACTGTAGATAAAATGAAGAATATTCTTTATATTTATAAACACGAAGTAGCAAATAAAATGTTAGATTGAAAGGGAGGTATATATATATATATATATATATATATATATATATATATATATATATATATATATATATATATATATAACATATATATATATATATACACATATATATATATATATATATATATATATATATATATATATATATATATATATATATATATATATATGTATATATATATATATATATATATATATATATATCCGGGCCTATATAATCACGGTAAAATATATATATATATATATATTGCCAGCCCATCAAGCAGTATATATATAAAAAAAGGTGACTGCAATATATATATAAATATATATATATATATATATATATAAACAGTGAGCAAACGCGCACCCACTTTGATACAGAGCTATAGTAAATATAATATATATATATAAACGCAACTATATATATATATATATATATATATATATATATATATATATATATATATATATATCATCATTAAAATATAAACCCTGTTACGGTTACGGCCAGGTACGTGCGAAGATCCTAACGGTCGTTTAATGTTTTTATTGCATCAATTGGCAAATCACTTTCTTAGATCTTGAAAAATACTATATCAGACTTTCTAAATCCGACTCTAGTTTTAAAATTTTTATCAACTTTACCATGTATAAGTATGAAGGCAGTCATATATGAAAAGATTTTTTTACAGTATTAGTGGAATAATAAGATAATACATAATCCAAGTAATTTCTGGAGTTCGATTTAAATCTGTTATTATTAGAATTATTATTTTATTATATGATTCCACGTAACTTGAAGTATCTTAAAATAAAATCGCAGGATCACTGCCGACATATTAAATTTGATAGCTCGAGTTAGATAATTCTGAGAACATATAAGTCATTCATTTGAAATTGATTTGTTGTTGGACTGCTGGTCTTATATAAAACGATTTTTATTTTAGAGAGAATGAAGAACAATATTGGTCTTTATTTTAGATCCTTAAGTTAATTATTTCATGCAGTTCCAAGATAATATTGGTTAGAAAAAGTAAAAATAAATCCTAAATGATATGAGGGTTATACGATAAGTACCCGGTCTTGACAAGAAAAAAAACATTTTTATGTGTAAAATTTATTTCATTTTTCTCCTTTTAGCTCGATACACCTAGTCCAACGTTTTTCTATCTTTTGTATCGCTTCAAAATAAGCGTTTGTTTCAGCAATCACCTCCTCATTCGGAAATAGGAAATAATCGCTGGCGGCTAAATCTGGCAAATATGCCAGATGCGGAAGATGCGGAAGCAATTCATATCCTAACTCATGGAATTTTGCCATGGTGATGACACAAGTGTGCACGCGGGCATTGTCTCGATGAGAGAGAATTTTTTTCTTCGCTAAATGTAGACGTTTTTCTTTCACCGCATGGTCGAAGCGATCCAATAAGTTGATATAATACCCTTTTCAAGGTAACCGACGTAGATTATGCTAGGTGCATCCCAAAACACTGTGGCATGCCGTGACTTTGTTGTACGATAAAGTCGTCTTGGCCTTCTTTGGCGCCGGTTCGCCACTTAAAATCTACTGTTTGTTGAGATGAATCCATGTTTCACTAACAGTTATGAATCGTCGCAAAGATCATTCCGATTACACTTTAACATCGTCAAACATTCTTTTGAAGTTAACACACGTGCGTGTTTATTGTCAGTTGTGAGCAATCGCTGCATCCATTTTGCAAAAAGCTTTCTTATATCCAAATCAGTTGTTAAAATGTTCTACACCCGTTCAATTGAAACGCCCACAGTCTCAGCAATCTTACGATCATTTATCACTATATCCTGGATTTTTTCAATTATTTCTGATGTGGTGACCTCATTTGGACGATCTGGACGTTCTTCATGAAAAATACTTGTACGGCTGCGTTTGAATTCAGCTTTCCAATATTTTATGCTCGATAACGAAAGTGTAGAGTCCCCATAAACTTCGCTGAGTTCCGCTTTTATCTCATCGTTCGTTTTCTTTTTCAAAAACAAATATTTTACCATTACTCGATATTCAGTTTCTTTCATTGTTGTAAAATCACAAAAGTTGTTCTGTTTAAATGGCTACCACTCACAAACTAAACCACGTAGTGACTTGAAAATTTCACAGGACTCTTGTGAATGGGATGTGTAAATATAATTTTTTAAATAGTAGTAGTGCAATCTCTGGTCGAGGCCATGTACTTATCATACAACCCTCGTAACTATAATCTTCTAACTGGCATTTTTAATTATTTTTTTCTTTGAGAGAATATTTCTATCACTTTTTAATATACTAAGCCTCTTACGAACGAACCGTGAGTCTGCAATCTCGACGCGACGAAATTGAATATAAATAATTGTCGAAATAGTAATGAAATTCGTTAATTAGTTCTTATTGTTCTTTTTTACCCTATATAGTTTCATATTTAATCGCATAAGTTTTCGGTCTCAGATGTGATAAAGCAGTTCATAAACCCCTAGCCAGACAAAGTAAAAATCTGTTATGCTGTGTTAAAACGTTCGACGATGTTGTCCGATCCCTAGACTTCACTGCTTCCGATCCTGCCATTCTCCCTCATTGCAATTCCTGTCACTCATCGCTCTCTTCACTCCCTCTGCCCAATTCTTTCTGGGTCTTCCTCTCGATCTTCGTTGTTGCGGCACCACAGCATTCTATTGCTTTCTTAGGCAATCACTCATCTGCCATTCATTGTACATGACCATACCGTATAAGTTGGTTTCTCTCAATATCTTTTATTATCGTTTCTTCTATCCCCATCTGTTGTCATATCACTTCATTCCACACTCTCTCTATACGCGATACTCTGGCTGATCTTCTCAAAGCATCCATTTCAGTTGCCTCTATGCGGTTTTTATTTCGTGTTGTTAGTCTCCATGTCTCTGATCCATACAGTAGGTTATTCTTAATTAATGTGTTATATATGTTAAACTTTCGTCTTTTCGTTATTTCTTTACTCCATAAGACTCCGTTTAAGGATCCTATTATTTTTCTTGCTTGTATAATCCGGGACCTTATTTCTTTGTCATCTGTTCCGGTGGAAACAAAGATCGTACCCAGATATTTGTATTCGTTACATGATTCAAATATGTGTGTCTAGATTCAAATTTGTGTTGTTTGCTCCTACGCATAGGTATTTTGTTTTCTTTACATTAATTTCAAGATCCCAGTCTTCATAAGTTTCTTTTAGTTTGCGCGCCATATATCCTAGATCTTCTTTATCACCAGCTAAGACAGCCTGATCGTCTGCAAACTGAAGTGTATACACTGTTGTGTTATCTATTGGGATACCCATTCTTTGACATTTCCTCTTCCACACATGTAACGCTTTTTTATGTAAATTTTGAACAGTGTGGGCGAAATACAGCAGCCCTGGCGCAATCATTTGGTGACAGGAAATAATTCCGATAATTTTTTATCTATTTTTACTCTAGATGTCGATTGGGAGTATAAATTTTGTATGGCCCTTATTAGAGTCTCGCTTATATTTGACTGTTGTAGTACTTCCCATAATTTACTAGTTGGTATATTCATATGTCTTAGTTAGATCTACAAATAATATGTGGGTTTCTTGAATCGTGGCGTTTCTTTTTTCAATCATTTGTTTCATACAAAATATGGTATCAATGCATGATCTGCCACCTCTAAACCCAGTCTGTTCTTCTTCCATCTTCATTCCCTCTCTCTATCAGATCTATCAGGTCTAGTATTCTACCATATAACTTATGGACTGAAGATATATACGCTACCTTCCGTTGTTCCTGGACTTCTTCCCCTTTCAGGCATTGATTAAATAATTGTGTTATTATTTCAAATAATTTATCTGTTCCACTTTTCAACATTTCTGCCGATATTCCTTCTGGACCACATGATCTTCTATTTTTCAGTTTCATCACTGCCCGTGTAATAGAAAACTATAAAAACACGAGAATATATATATATTTAAGGTATATTATTACTTATTATTAATACCTAAAATAAAATAATGTAAACAAGCATTATAATTAACTTATTCTTAAGAATAACTACCGTATGTTGGTCATTTTTCCAAAAGATTGAATCATAAATTAAAGAATATAGGAACTAATTACTTAGTCTAGAAATTAACCTCTATGATTTTTGAGAAATCTGCATGATTTGAAATAACAAAGTTGCAGATAACTGTGTATACCTCGCCTGACTAATGGACAGTTTTTTTACAAAGTTTTATATTCTGAAATAAATAATATTGACTTTATTGTTTTCATTCGAAGGGGACATCTTTATTTAGGTAAGTACTGCTTATTTACATAGAATTACTAAAAGTAATAAAACATCTTAAAAATATAAAAAAAATGTACCTCATGAAATTCTTTTTCAGCTTAAGTAAACTTAATTGAAATAATGAGGCAATTATACCTCAGGACTAATGTATAAATCGGAAATAGAGATATTATGATGAACTCAGTTATCTCACTCTACAAAATAACCATTCTATTTGGCATCATTGTCGTAAGGAGAAAGAAAACTATTTGTGTAGGGTCTAAGTATTTTATATTACGAATAATGTAGTTTACTGATTAATTTCTGCTAAATATACTAGTTCATTCACTTTTTTTGTGAGATCTTGCATACAAGATATTAGGTTTCCTGTTTTCGGGTGGTGTTTGGATCGGCCTGACATTATTTACAATATTAACTTTTTCACATGGAGTAGATTTAAGTTCTCTAAAGGAAGCCACCTGAAAAAATATTTAAATGGTTGTTAGTAAGCGAGCTAAGTAAAAAACAATAAATTAATACAGTGAGATTATAGACTTGATATAAAAATTAGAGTCTTCATATCTAATAAATATTATGTACATATTATATATATATATATATATATATATATATATATATATATATATATATATATATATATATATATATATATTATATATACATATACACAGTAGAATCTCGATTATCCGAAATAATATGGACCAAAGTGATTTCAGATAATCGAAATTTCGGTTAATCTGAATTTTTTTTTATAAAATAGAAGTTTAGAATGAATACAACATTGCAGATTGACTTAAAAACATTTATACGATATGCTATTACTTACATAGGTATTTATTAAAACAAAGAATAGAATAATTAGTTTAGTTATTTTATGTATATGTACGGAAAATCGAAAACAAAACAGTTTCATTCTTAACTTTAATGTCTTAAAAATGACGTAATTTTTAACTGCACTCGTTTTGCGTTAGTTTTGTTTTTGGCTGCAATATCTCTCCAACGTTTGATAAGCAAAACGTCCGCGGCGGTTGCATTTTCTTGTTGTTCTACATAAGTTAATGCTTTTTTAGGACCTCTAGTCCTTCTGAATGTGACATTTTTACTGGAATATTGTCAGTAGTTTCTACTTCGTTATCATCATCGTCATCACTGTCTATTTTATTAGCATTTTTGCATACACTTTTAATTAATTCTTGGTCAGTCATTTCATCTTCCACACTATCACTGTTTAACCATTCACAAACATCCTGATATTCTTGTAATAATTTGATGTAAACTTTCATTATTTTCTGTTTCTGCCTCTGAGTAATGTCTCTCCTCTAGTGGAATCAATTTTGACTAAAATTTTTCCAGAGTACTACTCTTTACTTGATTCCAGGCTGAAGCTATCCAATATATAACATTTTTCAAATTTATCTTTTTTAGACAATCAGTAAGATTGCCACCTTCATCTACTTCTTCCAAAATATGCTCCAATAACAAACGCCTGTAATTGCGTTTTAAATTTTTCAGTACACCCTGATCCATAGGCTGAATGAGAGAAGTTACAGCAGGAGGCAAAAACATTGCTTTTATTTCCCCACTTTCAAGTTGAGCCGCACTTGGGTGAGTGGGGGCGTTATCTAGTAACAGAATACATTTTCTAGGATATCCATGTTCTTTTAAAAAAAGTTTTACTTTGGGAACAAAATCTCCAAAAAACCAGTCTTTAAATAGAGTCGCGTTTATCCAGGCATTGTTTTGATTTTTATACAAAACAGAAAAATCATTGCGACGAATATTCTTAAAGGTTCGTGGATTTGCTGACTTACCAATACATAATAATGGGAGTTTGTGTCTTCCAGAAGCATTACTGCATGCAAGAACAGTAATACGTTCTTTGCTACGTTTGTAACCAGGTGCTCCAGCTTTCGTTTTTGAAGTTAAGATATTTGACGGCAACATTTTGTAGTTTAAGCCTGTTTCATCACAATTATAGATTTGGTCTGATCGTAAACCATGTTCTTTCATAAGCTGCTCACAATTCTCTGCAAATATTTTTGCAGCAGATACATCAGCCGACAATCTTTCTCCACAAACTTTCAGTTGACGTCTAGCCATCTATCACTTGCAGAAAAATTTACAGGTGCTTTAATAACCGGCAACTCTTCGCTTAAACTCACTGCCTTATGTTTTAAAATTGTTCCTGAAATTGGTATTCCACGTTCTCAATTCTGTGTAAACCATAAAAATAAAGAATCATTTTTTGGTATTTACCGCTTTTCATACTTTTTCGTCCCTGTGTGGGCGATGACAAAACACTACACCATTTTTCAAGTTTTTCGCGATTTTTTCTCCACTCTGAAACAGTACTCACGGCTACACCTTGTAACCTGTTAAATTGTCCTCAGTTTGAGGCATCTTTTTTTGTACCCTGTGAGAAGTTGTTTGTCCCACGCTTGAGCGCAATTTTGTAACATTGGAACTTGCCCGCACGTTGTGGTGTCATTTTGTACCGTTTGAATATTGGATGCCCCAAGCTTGAACACAATTTTCTTGCAGCCCCGCTTTAATTTCTGATAATAAATTGAGTGAAACCTGATTTTAAAAGAACTAAAGAAATTAAAGAAACACTAGCTCAGTTTTCCTTGGTAGAGAGATATGGGTAAGAGATAATTGTCTTACGTCTTTTTGGAATTATTTTCTATTTTTAAAAAGCTTTAGCTGTACAAATTTTGGGCACCATCCATTTTAAAATAGTAAGGATCTAACTTCAGCTAAAAAAATGGAAAAATACTGAAAGAATGTATTGTTGGTAAATAAAAAAATCAGTTTGGTACAGCCGTTCTTGTCCTGAAAAGTAGGGTAGGTATTCAGTGAGACACTAGCTTTAATCAACAAAAAAAGAGAATTTATTCATGTTTTTTAAAATAAAAAGTTCCAACCTTTGCAGTTCTACAAAAAAAAATTCTAGCCTAACTAGTAGTTACTACATTTAAATCCTGAAATATGATAACCCCCGAAGACGAAAAAATAGTGCTTTACACTTCACTTTTTAGTCTGTTTTAGATTGCGGTTAAGGCACTACTCTGGAATAAGTCTATTGAAGGAAGTTTTGGTAACTTACGGTTCTTATTCCTGCTTTGATGGCATTCGACCGATTTCACACTTTTCTAGCTAACACTTTGAAAACCCACTACGGCTTTTAGTTAAGAAACTGGTACTTTTACTTAGTTCGCATGATGGTTGTTCTGAGCTTTGCTTTTGTAGCTCAGTCGAAGGAAGCCTACTTGGCGGCTCTGATGAAAATTAGCCTGTCGGCTAGATGGTACTAAGCCTACTCCGCGGCTAGATGGAACATAGCCCGGCTGCGGCTAGATGGAAAAAACCGTCTCCACAGTCGGTCTTCAGGCCCTTAAATAAACCATCCAAACTCTCCGGTAATATGGCGACGCCGGAACTAAAACAGCGGATACACACTTTTCACCAATCGCGGCGTGGCGGTAGGTTCGGTCAGGAACCCGCACAACACACTATACCGAACGTCTTGGAATCTCTGTTTAATATACCGTTCGATACAAAAATGAAAATAAGTACAATTTGAAGTGAAAAATCAGTAACATTACATGGTCTTAAAATCTAGGAAAAAATGAATGTAACATTTACCCCCTTCCAAAAAGAAATAGACTACACTAGTCTATTAAACTTAGGCTACTTATGAAAAGGTACAAAGTGGTACACTATCACTTAATACTAAGGTCAGAACTTAAAACAAAAGTACAGACTTCGGACCTTACTACTAGACTTAATTCAATTAAGCACTAATATTAAGTACAATGAAAACCAAATGAAAATCTTTGCATGATCACAAGAATCTTATAACTAGACTTAACTTAATTAGACACTAAGGTTAAGTACATCAAAAAGCAAATAAAAATCCTTGCATGAACATAAGAAATACCTTTCCAAAATAACAATCGCGGTCTTCTTATATAAAAGAATCAGCTCTGTTATTGTTACCAAAACAAAAAAATATAACTTTGTCTAGACTCTTGTCTAAATCAAAAAAGTGAACTGAAATAAAATATGAACACCCCCCTTAAAATATTTTAAGGATTGTCTGAAAATTTTCTATTTCAGCAAAAGAAATTTATAAAAATTCTTAAATAAAGAAAAAAAATAAAAAAATGATTCTAGTGCAAACACTTACACTAAAAAGGAAAAGTCTTGTCAGACCATTTAGCACTAGGCCAAAAAAAAAAATATCTGGATAAATATCCAGACAAACGCTCGGGAAAAATCGCCATCCATGCTCTAGCTCACCGCTAAGAGAACATTCTAAATCTAGTATCTCTACTAGTCGCATCAGAAAATAATCGCACTCTATCGCGCAATGTCGACGTCCTAAGACATCTAGACATGCTAAAATCGCCAGAAAACACGTCAGCTCATCGCCAACAAAACACTCTGGTATATCGCCAGAAAAAAACCTCGGCTCCTCGCCAAGAAAACACTCGGTAAATAGTCCTCGAGTACACAAAGCCTGCGTTCTAAAAGAACAATCTCGCCATTAACATAGTGAGCAGCTATAAAAGCTAACAATACCACTATAAACACAGTGAATAGCTATAAAAGCTAAAATTCACTCTAAACACAGTGAATAGCTATAAAAGCTAAAATTCACCAAACTGAATGATCCTGCTTCAAAAAGCAACGTTCACTAAGAACGGAATGATTAGTCTGCGCACAACTAACATTCAAGGAAACATTCCCAACATAACTATATGAGACAGCAACTCTCGAAATAGGACCTCCCTAAAGTCATAATCCTAAATATGGGAGTCCATAAGCAAAACGACTCAAAATCACGCATTTTGAGCACATGCCCTCAGGCAACCAACATACACTGAAATATATACAGAAATATATACAGAAATATACAGAAATATACAGAAATACATACAGGAGTTCAAATCCCAAACTCTTGGTTATGATTACTCCATACTGAGCTTGGTGAAAGCTCTTAGCAAAAGCTAATCAAATCTTCGGCACATCGCACCAAAGTGACAAATCTGCCTAGAAACATGAGCCGGAAAAAAAAAAAACGCCCCTCCGTCATTCTTCAGGGTGGCTACACAGAGATATAAAACTTAACCAGCATTGCGCTTCTCCAAGTTGCATGAAGAACCCTCTTGTACTGGTCTCGCCCTAGAACAACAACGAAAAACATTCAATCCATCCCACATAACAGGAGACAAACACCTCACCACGATATACTGAATGGTGGAGACAATAAAATACAGAATTGGTGACCCTGGAGTCCACCAACAAAAGGGAGTAGATTATAGCATCCACTAAACTAAAACGGTGTCTACCACACCACCATAAGTCAAAAAAATTAATCAATAGGGTGTTCCGAAACACACTACTGCCAACAGCCTGTCACCACTAATAGGCTAATTGGAGCTGAGGTCGACTACAGTAGCTAGGCTCTCCTTTGGTTCAAATAGAAATAACCATTGGGTAACAAAACCCCTAAAGGTCCCAAAGGTCAAACGTTCACCCCCCATAGACTACCCTTCCAATCAGTCTGTTCCTCAGGAAGACTAACTCCCTGCCAAACGTCGTAACGGCATCTGTTAGCACCCGGTGCATCACAGCCTGTAAAAAACAGATTACTCATGGGATACAACCAAAAAGGTTTATAAGGTTAACTTAACCAAGCTTCTAACGAAATTTTAAAAAACGAAAATGAGCTTAAAAAGCTACATGAAGCAAAAATTTCTCAAATTTTCGGTGGCAACGCAACAAAACTTTTGAAGACGACAAAGCTTTTCCAGCTTAATCAGAAACAAGAAGAAAACATCGTTGACAGCTAAAATATTCGATCATGGTGTTAATCGTCTCCCTAGACAATAGCCTCGAGAAGAAACTGCTACAGGTATCAGGCATAACCGTTTTCTGTCAGCCCAAACTTCTAGATTACCTCTTGGAAATCTAAAAATTCGGTTAGGAATCTTCCTTCACTGCGCTTAGCCTCTCTTGACAAGGTTCTCATCTCGGTATCAGATTTTGGTCATTTCTTTGTGAAACGACTGTCTTACTCTGCTCTCATCTCCTGTAAATGATCAGCCTTTAGTTCTCCTGCAGAACTTCAATTTTCTATTAATCTGATAGTATACCGAAAAAACTCAACATACGCCTATGAGTCCATGCAAAAAAATTTTAAAAAAATTAGTGACTCAAAGGTAACGTTTAAACGGCTCTGAAAAAAAAATAGAAAATACCCTCAGTTTGTCAATTCAGAAGAAGATCTAAATCAAAATAATCCAAGTCTTAGACTTACTGGATAAACCAAAATCAATTTACTCTTAATCGCACCCAACATATACCACTAAGGTAATAAAAATACACCCACTCGGGTAACAAACTTTGAAATTGCTCTTAAAAATTTTGACTCTACATCACACTACACGAGCTACATCTTGCGCTTGTCCTAACTCAAGATCACCTTGGATTGCCTCTAATCAAAATTTCGCTTCCAAGTGTCAAGAACTGGATATTATTTGGGGTCATAAGCAAATCAAATCCCGCGACCTCCGACATACCAGTCTTATGATATATCCTGAGTGTGACTCTTTCGCAAGCTCGCAACAGCTGAGTCGATGCTAAACATCAACTACCATCAACCTAAGTTTGGATATAATCAGTACCCAAAACCTTAGCATTAAACAATAAAAGTAAGCTATTCTCTGCTCAACTTTTATAACAGTCAAAAAACGAGGTCGTCACCTCTACAGAGCAACATCAAAAAAATTTAAGCAATTAAGATAATGTAAATATAAATTATTCTTCTCCTGACAAACTTTCACTAGGGTTAGGTTCATTGAATGGTTTTAAGTCTTTAATATGCCATCGTCCTATTTTAGTCCCATCTAAATTAACTAAACCATAAACTAAATCTGAAATCTTTTCTCTAATCACGCAATGCACATACTTAGGTACCAACTTAGATGTGAATTTATCTGCTGCACTGGAAAGAATTTTATTTTTTCGCCAAACGTGATCACCTATATTAAAGGCAAAATCCCTCTTCCTAAGGTTGTAAGACTTACTGTTCCGTTCATAAGCCTTATGTATCCTACTACGCACGTCGGTGAAAATATC
The DNA here is from genome assembly GCA_019049505.1 of Pachyrhynchus sulphureomaculatus. Taxonomy (NCBI): domain Eukaryota; kingdom Metazoa; phylum Arthropoda; class Insecta; order Coleoptera; family Curculionidae; genus Pachyrhynchus; species Pachyrhynchus sulphureomaculatus. The sequence continues at coordinate 105,852,850 of CM032454.1, read as the reverse complement.
TTTTAAACCCTTTAAATTTTCGGCGTACTCACCCCTGTTACCCGGAATTATTTCGCTGTCAACATTGACATCCAAATCTAAGTTTTTATAATATGATCCAGATAGAGGTATATGTCTGCCGTAAACTAAGAAAGACGGTGTGAACCCTGTTACTTCGTGTCTTGCGGTATTTATCGCTTGTTGGATTTTGGAAATATTGCCATCCCAAGTGTCATGTGAATCCACGTAACTTCTTAAAGCGGTCCCGACTGTTCGGTTATTACGTTCCACAAAATTACATTGGGGAGAGTACACGGGATTAAAACGGATGTTAAAACCATAAGTTTCACTTAAGCTCTTAAAACTCTTAGAGGTAAACTGAGTACCGTTATCGCATATTAAGAGCGATGGAACACCGTGGATTAGAAATACATTATTTTCCAAAATTCTCTCTATATATCCAGCTTTAGAGCTTTTCAAAGGAAATAGCATGGTATACTTTGAAAACCAGCAAGAAACCACGAGAAGCCATTTATTTCCCTTTTTTGAACGTGGGAATGGGCCTACTAGATCAGCTGCTATGACTTGAAAAGGGTAATTAACCGTTTTCTCTTTTCCCATCAGTCCCATAGGTAGTGCATTTGGAGATTTCTGCGCTCCACATACTTCACAAGTCCTCACAAACTTTACGATGTCAAAACGCATTTTTGGCCAATAATACTGTTCCTGAACCCTGTGAAGAGTTTTATAAAAACCAAAATGACCAGAAGTAGGAGGAGTGTGACACATGTCTATAATTTCCTCTCTCTGTGGTTTAGGAACTAGTATTTTCCACTCGGGTACATTAACTTTTAAAGGCAACTGATTTGGGATAAATTTGTGCACGAAATCATTTTCCACCTTCCACTGCGGAAAATTTTTGAGGAAATTCTTTAATTTGCTGCCGTAAATTGTCGTACCATGGATCAATGCGATCTACATCAACTGTATCAATTCTTATGCCAAACTGTGCATTTAGACTGTTTTCGTCCACTGTATGATCTGGGATTCTTGACAAAGCGTCAGGAATAACATTGTGGACTCCTTTTCTATGAATTAAAGTAAATGTGTGTTGTCTCAGCCTAATCGCCCAACGCGCTAGTTTGCCACTAGGGTTTTTAATAGAATTAAGCCACAATAAGCTATAATGATCTGTTATGACCGTGAAAGGAACACCTTCTATGTAGGGTCGAAACTTTTCGATGTTAAAGAGTACTGCTAAATATTCTTTTTCAACAACCGAATAGTTACGTTCAGCCTTTGACAAAGTTCTACTGGCATACGCTATCACTCTTTCCTTACCATTGATTTTCTGTGTTAGGACGCCCCCTAAACCGGTATTAGAAGCATCACTAGAAATATAAAACTGTTGGGAAAAATCTGGTTGGGATAAAATGGGAGCTGAAACCAATAGCTCTTTAATCTTTATAAAAGATTCTTCGGCTGCCTTTGTCCAATCTATTGATTGTCCTTTTTTTCGTCCTTTCAAAAGATCATTAATAGGCGACAACAAGGTAGAAAAATTCTCGATAAAACGTCTGTACCATGAACACATTCCTACGAAGCGCTTAACTTCCGTAGTATTAGTAGGTCTCGCATAATTAACCATGCTTGCTACTTTATCCGGATCGGTACGCAAGGAATTTGAGCCTACAATATAGCCTAAAAACTTTAGAGAAGTTTTGAAAAAATCACATTTGCTCAAATTTATCGTCAGTCCGGCCTCTTTCAATTTATCTTTTACTTCTTTAAGTAAGCGAATATGCGATTCGAAGTCTTCCGATGTTACTAAAATATCATCGAGATAGGTAAAAATATGTGGCTCATATTTCGGACCAAATATAGCGTCTACTAAACGTTGCTGAGTTTGAGCAGCGTTCTTTAGACCAAACGGCATAGTGACGAACTGAAATAGACCTCGGCCTACTACTGCAAAAGCGGTCTTTTCCTTAGAGGATTTGTCCAAAGGAATTTGCCAGAAAGCCTTTCTAAGATCTATCGAAGATACATACTTAGCATTCCTGAGTGATGTCAAAATTCTGTCGATGTTCGGTAATGGGTAGTTATCAAATTTGCTGATCTCGTTGAGCTTTCTTCCGTCATAGCTTAGACGATGTCACTCCGAGTTTCAACATTTCGTCTAACCCCTTATTTAATACTTTTGACATATACGGAGACATGGCGATGGGCCTTGTCTTTACAGGACTGGCATCAGCCGTATCTATAGACATCTGTCGATGTTCGGTAATGGATAGTTATCAAATTTGTTGACCTCGTTGAGCTTTCTTCCGTCATAGCTTAGACGAAGTCACTCCGAGTTTCAACATTTCGTCTAACCCCTTATTTTATTCGTTCGGCCTAACCTATCTTTACTACTTGTTTCATTGAAAGAGCTTATTACGTTTTCTGCGTTTAAGCGTTCCGTCCGCGAGAGATCGTCTAGGGTACATAGACGCGAGAAAAGGTTTTCTAAAGAACTTTCTGAATAACAATCTTTAAAACTTGTTTGAGAGTTGACTTCTAGGGACTGTGGATACCACGAATTATTTTTAAAATTTACTAGAATTCCGAATTTTTGTGCAAAATCACATCCTAAAACCAAAGTATGTGATAGAGAAGGTACTACTAGAGCAGAGATTACTAAACAATGACCATTGCAGACTAGCGGCAACTCAACCGTACCTAAAACTTTTAGACGGCTGCCATCTGCAGTGGTAACACTTCTATTTTTGACATGGCATATTTTTATACTTAAACGACTTAAAATTTTAATACCATTCTGACCTATAACGGAGGCATTTGCACCAGAGTCAAATAAAGCCGAGAAATGGGCACCTAATAGATTTATCTCGATATGCGGTCTGTTATCTGAATATGTTATGCACGAATAAAGGAGACATGTGACCATTTGGAGAAGCAGGAGTTTTAACTTGAAAAGGAGAATTTTTATTAGACTTAAAAAAATCAGAAACTTTTTGTAACCAATTAGTCCAATCTGATCTATTGGAATATTTCTTTACTTAAGATCCTCGTTAGAATCTTTTCTTTTATCCGCGACCGGACGTTCTGAGAAAGTACGACGGATTTTCAGTTCATAGTCTAACTCATATTCCAGTAGGTGATTGACTTTAAAATCGAAGGCTTCCATGATAAATGTATAAAATTTAAAAGAATTGTTTAAAAAATCGTAAAAATATTTCTCCTGTGCTCCCAATAGTCTAAATAAAATCATGTAAAAACAACTAAAATATGTAAACTTCTTTACCAATCATTTAAAAAATCTTCAACAATTTCAAAAAAATTTCTAAGTATTGCCTTGTATTAAAATTCTTTTACCAAATATGTTAAGAATTTCCAACAAAAAATCTCCAAATACCGTTTCGGATCAGCAAAGTATTTTTAATATTCATGCAAAACATAGGTGAGAAAAAAGAACAGCTTTTTGTTCGGTTTATCGCAAAATAAATCTAACACTGCAAAAAAATTAAAGTAAACCAGCACATCTGCTAATCTGAACTATAAAGCTAGCTGTTAAGAAAAAAGTAGGAATCGCTTATCTTAGAGTCAATTAACAAAATTCAAATATCTAAACCACCATCGGATAAATTGAAATAAATAATTCTACAAATTTCCTGCTTTTGTCTTACTGCTATAGTGTAGTTTCGTTTAATAAATATTATGAAATAAAAATATCTGCAAAGTTAGAGCTTTTATTTTGTTCGAAAGCCTTTAAAAAATAAAATTCCAAAAGCCCCGCGTTGACAGCGCTATTTTGTAAGTGTCAAATTGTCCTCAGTTTGAGGCATCTTTTTTTGTACCCTGTGAGAAGTTGTTTGTCCCACGCTTGAGCGCAATTTTGTAACATTGGAACTTGCCCGCACGTTGTGGTGTCATTTTGTACCGTTTGAATATTGGATGCCCCAAGCTTGAACACAATTTTCTTGCAGCCCCGCTTTAATTTCTGATAATAAATTGAGTGAAACCTGATTTTAAAAGAACTAAAGAAATTAAAGAAACACTAGCTCAGTTTTCCTTGGTAGAGAGATATGGGTAAGAGATAATTGTCTTACGTCTTTTTGGAATTATTTTCTATTTTTAAAAAGCTTTAGCTGTACAAATTTTGGGCACCATCCATTTTAAAATAGTAAGGATCTAACTTCGCTAAAAAAATGGAAAAATACTGAAAGAATGTATTGTTGGTAAATAAAAAAATCAGTTTGGTACAGCCGTTCTTGTCCTGAAAAGTAGGGTAGGTATTCAGTGAGACACTAGCTTTAATCAACAAAAAAAGAGAATTTATTCATGTTTTTTTAAAATAAAAAGTTCCAACCTTTGCAGTTCTACAAAAAAAAATTCTAGCCTAACTAGTAGTTACTACATTTAAATCCTGAAATATGATAACCCCCGAAGACGAAAAAATAGTGCTTTACACTTCACTTTTTAGTCTGTTTTAGATTGCGGTTAAGGCACTACTCTGGAATAAGTCTATTGAAGGAAGTTTTGGTAACTTACGGTTCTTATTCCTGCTTTGATGGCATTCGACCGATTTCACACTTTTCTAGCTAACACTTTGAAAACCCACTACGGCTTTTAGTTAAGAAACTGGTACTTTTACTTAGTTCGCATGATGGTTGTTCTGAGCTTTGCTTTTGTAGCTCAGTCGAAGGAAGCCTACTTGGCGGCTCTGATGAAAATTAGCCTGTCGGCTAGATGGTACTAAGCCTACTCCGCGGCTAGATGGAACATAGCCCGGCTGCGGCTAGATGGAAAACCGTCTCCACAGTCGGTCTTCAGGCCCTTAAATAAACCATCCAAACTCTCCGGTAATATGGCGACGCCGGAACTAAAACAGCGGATACACACTTTTCACCAATCGCGGCGTGGCGGTAGGTTCGGTCAGGAACCCGCACAACACACTATACCGAACGTCTTGGAATCTCTGTTTAATATACCGTTCGATACAAAAATGAAAATAAGTACAATTTGAAGTGAAAAATCAGTAACATTACATGGTCTTAAAATCTAGGAAAAAATGAATGTTACAACCTAAATCCTTCGCTATGTTTTTAAGAAGTTCACCATTATCTAAACGTTGAATTGCTTCAGGTTTCTCTTTTAAGGTAATAACAACACGTTTACGCTTATTATTATGACGCTCCATTTTTTAAAATATCTATTAAAACGAAACTATTACCTCTGCAATAATAATAGACGTAATGAGTAACTTATAACACTCGTCGACTAACCAAAACATAGACAGCGGTGAAATTCTAGACGTCGGAGAGTCGCCGACGCCTTAAGGAAACCACTCATCGTCTGTTTTGAAAAATGTTTTTTTTTTCGTTTAATGGGAATACAATTTGCTTTTTAATAGTTTGTTTCGGATAAGCCGGATTTCAGATAATCGCGATTCGGATAATCGGGGTTGTACTGTATATATATATATATATATATATATATATATATATATATATATATATATATATATATATATATATATATATATATATATATATATATATATATATATATATATATATATATATATATATATATATATATATATACTTTGTCAACAATCCAACTACCTGATCTCTGATAACCGGTCGATGTTATTACAAAACGATAAAAGATGGGGCTTTTTTGAGTGATATTTTTCACCATTCATCGCGAATCCGAGAGTGTACTGAGTGTTCTTGACAATGTATTTAACTTTCTTTGAAAAATTACATAATACATTAATACATAAATTATTATTAGATCAGTCGCACTGCTTTCAATAATATCGAAAGTCATGGAAAAGGCTATCAATCAGCATCTCCTAAAATATCTTGAGGGATTCAATATTATTAGCGACCAACAGTATGGCTTTCGTAAACATAGGTCAACAGGAGATCTTCTAAAATATGTAACACATGTTGGGAACCACGCAATTGAACACTGTGGAGAATCTCGAGCGGTTACTCTTGATATATGTTCTTTTGGTATGTCTGAAAAGTTCTCAAGTTTCCTCAAAGAGCGTTCTTTCGAGTGGCAATCGATCGGTTTCCATCTAACAGATTCACTATCAACGCCGGTGTGCCCCGGGGCTCTATACTGTCTCCTACTCTCTTGCTCATTTACATTAACGATCCGCTGGAAAGGAATCCAATCTACAACTTTGCAGATGACAGTACGCTTATCTTATCATCAACCTGAACTAACCTGAACTCTCGAACATCGGCTACTCATGCCAATATCCGCTGACAGTAAGATGTCGTTCAATTTAACAAACACCTGGAAGAAATTCTACCTTGGGGTGACAGTAACCAAGTAGAATTTAACGCTACAAAAACTCAGGCGGCAGTTTTTTCTAAAAAGTTATCGTTGCTGAATCCGACATAGTTATGTCGGGGCACGTCATTCCTCTAGTGTCGTCACTCAATTTGCTGAGCGTTAATTTGGGAGAAAAATGTCTTGGCATGAACATGTTGTAAGTACCATATAGCATCGAGAGCTTCTCAAAACCTGGGAATATTATTTCGAACTAGAAAGCTTTAGACTCCACAACAACTGTTAGTTCTGTACAAAGCTCAAATTCGTACCAACGATGGAATATTGCTCCCCTGTTTGCGACTTTGCTCCCAAACATACACTGCATTTGTTGGATTCTATTCAGAAGAGAGCTGTTCGCCTGATTGGAGACCAGGTACTAGCCAGCAACCTTGATTCATTGAAACATCGAAGAACAGTTTGCGACTTGAGTCTGTTCTACAAGTATTTTCATGGAATGTGTTCGATGGATATAGCTCGCCTAATTTCTCCTAATTGCCTAATATCGTCTAACTTGAAATTTCAAGTTCTGGCAGACTTTTTTAGTGGATGAACCACTGTGATCGCATAATATATTTTGTTAGATTGATCGAGTTTATGAACCAACCATCTACATACATGTACAGTGGTACATACTATGTATGTACCAGCAGACCGAAAGATGGAGATTTAAAAGAGAAAAGAAGCATCTATAAATTTTGGTCTGAATATTGTGACCTCGCAAAATTATGGTTTGATGCTTTAGACGGAATGTTCTTCGATGAACTGGTGGACTAAGTTCATTAACAGAAGTAGCTGGTTCTGGTAAGACGGTAGCCATCAAAGTACATTCTGATACTGGTAGGTTCCAAGACAGATATTAAATAGAAATTAATCTTCTTTTATTTGGCAGTTTAACTAAGAGAAAGAAATCAGAATTACGTACTAAATGCATCTTTACATGACGATGCAGTAAAATTGTAGAATGAGGTAGTTCAATTAAGATTTTTGTTTTTTTTGTTCAAATCAGAACCTGTAGTACGGAAGTGTCTTTAACTTATTTAATCGATTTTAAGTTATTATGTTGTCTTAATTATCTTGACCACAACAAATGGGCATTTGACGTGATTTTACCACATGGCATTGCGTGGAAGACGATTAATAATAGTATAAGAATATATATTTAGTAAAAACCCAAGGTATTTTGCGGTATATAAATGAACTGATTTATGAATATGTAGAATATAATTTAATTTAGAATATCCAAACCACCATACATATTAAAATTTATACATTAATTGGTTCGTTACCTCATTTTTAAGAATCATGTAATTAGTAGAAAAAAAAAAAAGAAATTTAAAAGTTGTTTTTTTCCTTATTGCATAATTTATATTTTATTCTGATTAAGATTAAATACAAGTTGGTGTAATAATTCTAATAATTTATAAAAAAAAGGACATTATTAATCGACATTATGGCAAAAACTGTCCCGTTTTATGTGCAGTAACATTTTTTAAGTGTCTCACCTAATTCACCATTTTTCTATTCTGTGCTAAGAAAATTTTCTCAGTACTCAACTTAGTTTTTTACGAGGAAGCCAAATATGATAAAAGATCAAATTTGACAGATTACAAAGCCAACTAGATTTTTTAAATGGTACCCTCTACATACGAGGACTCCATTAAATAGCATTTTTCAATCCATTTACAAGAATATATGATGTTTACTTTCAGTCGTTACTGCTATATAGGGCATTCAAGTTATTGAACTGAATTTTAACTTCTAAGAGGCTCACTCAATTTGCTCTTTTCCTATTTGAAATATCAAAAAATCTTTTACTCATAACATTAATTTTTTGTGAGGAAGCCAAATATGACAACGCAAGATTTGTCACTTGCAAATTTGACAGTTTATAAAGCCGATAAGGTTTTTTTAAATGACACCCCATTAAGTAGCGTTTTTCAGTCTGTTTAAAAAATATATATAACACTTGATATTTATTTTCAGTCGTTACCGACGTCAAGTTATTGAACGGAATTTTAACCCTTAAAAAGTTTACTTGATTTACTATCATTCTATTTGGCACAACAAAAAATTCATTTTCTAGCAAATTAAGTTTTTTGTGAAAAAGCCAAATAATTGAATAATTTAAATTTTTTTATTTTTATTTTAAATTTAAAAATTTGTCACTTGAAAATTTGACAGTTTATAAAGCCAACTAGGTTTTTTTTTAATGGCACCCTCTATGTATAAGCACACCATTAAATAACATTTTTCAGTCCGTTTAAAAAAATATGTAACACTTGATATTAATTTTCAGTCGTTACCGACATACAAGGCATTCAAGTTCTTGAAATCTCTTCGTATTTTGCCTCACAACAAATTCATTTACTAGCAAATTTACTCTTTTGTGAGGAAGCCAAATATGACAGTAAAAAATTTGTTATTTATCCCATTATACATGGAGGATGCCAAACCTAGTTGACTTTGTCATCTGTCAAATTTGAAAAGTGACAAATCTTTTGTTTGTTATCGTATTTGGGTTCCTCAGAAAAAATTACGTTTAGCAGTGAAAGAAATTTTTTTGAAATGCTTAATAGGAAAATAGCAAAACGGGTGATCCTTTTAAAGGTTAAAATTCGGTTCAATAACTTAAGTGCCCTGTATATTGATAACGACTAAAAATAAATATAAAGAGTTATATATTATATATTATAAACGGACTTAAAAATGCTATTTAATGGTGTGTCCATATGTAGAGGTTGTTATTTGAAAACATTCTAGTTGGCTTTGTAGTAATTTTGACAAGTAATAAATTTTTTGTTATATTTGACTTCCTCATAAAAAACTAAATTTAATAGTGAAAGAAATTTTTCGCCAAATACGAAAATCGTAAATCGAGTGAGCTTCTTAAAACTTAAAAATCGGCTCAATAACTTGAATGCTTTGTATATCGGTAACGACACAAAATAAGTATCAGGTGGTATATATTTTTGTAAACGGACTAAAAAAAGCTATTTAATGGCGTACTCATATGAATAGTGCTCTATTTGAAAAAATCCTAGTTGCCTTTGTAATCTGTCAAAGAACCCCTCACTATTCTTATGGAAATTGGATCCCGATCAAATCGGCTGAAAGTATAGTATGTTAGGCTTCAAGCCATTTTGATCAAAAGTCTCCATGGACACAAAGTCCAAAAATAGATATATTAGGAATTATCTGAGGAAATGCTATTTTTGCGTTTTTTTAAGGACTTATTTTGACTAGAACATGATTTTACAAAAAATTCCAACGGGATTATATGTTTTTTGGGTTACCAATTATGAATATAATAATTATTTTGACTCATTTCGCTCCTACTTTCGAATATTGGCCATTTCTGGAGTCTTTCTTGATTTAATTCGTCTAGAACATATTTCTGCGAAAAATTCTAACGAAATTTTATGTTTTTTGAGTTGACAATTACGAATATAATAATTCGAATAGCGTTTATTTTTGGCTATATAACTTTCACTATTTTCTCTTAACAATTTCCTTAGAGTTGTTGAAAATAAAGTATAACCTTTATATGTTCTAGTCTAATTAAATCCAGAAAAGGGCCAAAAGTTGGCTAAAAATAAACGCTATTGGAAAGTAGGATCAAATTGGTTCAAAATATTATATTCGTAATTATTAACTGAAAAACATAAAATCCCATCATAATTTTTTGTAAAAATATGTTCTAGGTGAATTAAATCAAAAAAAGACTTGAGAAATGGCCAGAATGGCCAATATGCGAAAGTAGGAGCGAAATGGGTCGAAATAATTATTACATTCATAATTAGCAACCCGAAAAACATAATTCCGTTAGAATTTTTCGTAAAATCATGTTCTAGTCAAAATAAGTCCTTTACAAAACGCAAAAATAGCATTTTCTCACCGGTTTCTTTACTAATTCTACGCTCGATAATTCCTAATTTATCAACTTTTGGACTTTGTGGTCACGGAGACTTTTGATCAGAAGGGCTTAAAGCATAACATACTACATTTTCAGCCGATTTGACCGAGATCCAATTTCCATAAGATTAGTGCGAGGTTCTTTGACAACTGACAAATTTTTTGTCATCATATTTGACTTCCTCAAAAAAAATTTTTTTTTTGGCATATAGCATAGGACAACAGTGAATAGATGAGACATTAAAAAAATATATACATATGCAACAGAACACTGATTGAAATATTGGTTACAAGATTTAAATTAGAGTAAAGAATACACCGTCAAAAAGATTTTGTAGATAATATTTAGTAAGAAAGTGCGTAATCAGTACAGTACCATTGATTTACACGGCATACTACGTACTTAATATTTTTAAGCTTAGACATAGTTATTACTTAGTTACAGTATAAATAAAATCACTTAGCTAAATATAGCCTAAATAAAAATTTAAAAACAACTGCTTTAAAAAAGCTACCCTAAAATTGTAACTTCTGTTTGGTCGGCCGAGATAAATCATAAAAAAAAAACAAACTAGATTCAAAGGTTTCCCGGAGCCACAGTTTTGGGTAAAAAATTAAAATCAAAGGTAAAAAAAATAGCTAACATAGCGTCGGTGTGCATACAAAACCCGCTATGGGGACACGTATTTTACAGGTGAGACAAAAAACTGTCTTATTCCTACTATTGAAACTTCTCGTTTATCAGATCAACATTGAATAACGCTTTTTTGTAGTCAGTACAACATAGATGGGCTTTCGGATTACTTGTTATGACAGATGGTTTAACTTTGTACATGGCAGGTTCTGCGGATAGCTGGTGAACTAGTGACACATGGCCGGTTTTATTTTTATCAGATTTACCAACATACGAACGTTATTTTGACATTTCTCATTACTGGCGGCTGCGCTCCCTCCTAGTTTTAGTAAGTATAAAAAAAACATTTTTTGGGAAAAATGCACATAACGGGGTTTGTATGCGCACCGACGCTTGATTTAGTAAAATTAGATGGATGAAGAAAATTTGAAAGTAAATTTTCTTCATCCATCTAATTTTGATGGCTTTTTAACCTACCTGTTGTCGAGATATATGAATAGGAGTAGGGTATAAAATCCATGTTACACTTTCAAGATATGGTTCGGTCGTCAAAGAGCCCTGGTAAGTGTAGTAACCTTTGCATTGTGCCTCTTCTTTAATCCATGTTAAGCAATCTAAAGCAATAACACAATACTAAGAAAAAAATATTTTGTTTATAAGATATCACTAAAAACAGCATTAAGAAACAGAAATAGACTTTTTTAAAGCTTTTAACGTTGTTCCGAAGCAAATAGTGCATATTTTTTTTATTAAAATGTATCATTTTTTATAAACTATATAAATCTTTTTAGTGTTCCGTACGGAACACTTATAAGATCATTTCGGTGTCTGTCCGTCTATTCGTCTGTCACACCCGATTTTCTCCGAAACTATTGGACATAGAAAGTTGAAATTTGGTACTAATATAGGAATTAATGTACTCCTCAGAGCCGAAAGTTAAATTGTGACTTAAGGGGTTGGTTTTGGGGGGTGAAATCGGAAGTGAAAAAAAATACTAGGTCATCTAGTGGGGTGTCAAATGAAAGCTTGTAAAAACACGAGTTCAAATATAATGTAATACTTGCACACACTTTTTTTTGTATTATTTTTAAAAAATCGTGAACAATCGCTCTCCCCCCTTTATCTCGAAAAGTACTGATCCAAAAATTTTGAAAAAATTCTGAAATATTCTCCACGGGGTGTAGAATGAACGAAAATTATCACGAGTAAACCTTTAATAAAAAAAATCGGAAACAAACTTGTTGAAAACTCATTTGGGGTATGTTCATTTTATACCTCCGTAACAAAATTTCTTATTTTAAAAGCAATCAACGTACAGAACACTAATTGCGCAAGTTCAACTTGCACTTGACCGGTTATTTTATTTTAACCATTAAATTTTGTTTATTAACCAAACATATTATTATTTATTATATCTTATTAATATTAATTTTCTAATATTTAGCCTTTAATATGTTGACCTACCTGCTGCTACATTTGCTGTCGTGTCAACTTTGGCAATATTTTGAACTACAGTTGATAGTTTATTAAAACAAGGATTGTCGTCATTGTCTGTTGCCTCTAGGAAAAATCCAATTACTGCCAGTCCATCTGGTTTATCTTGCGCCTCTTTAAAAGTAGAATATTTTTTATTATAGTGGACTGCATGTGCTTCCATTGAATATCTGCAATGCATAATTAAAGCATATCATAATTACTTCATTTAATTTTATCTTAATTAAATCATAATTTCTATTTAAAGGAATTCTGAATGTAATTAATAATGAAAAACGGCCTATAATAACAATGACGTGTTTCCATTAAAATACCCAGTTCCAGAATCGTACCAAGTAAAAAAAATAAATTTTTTCACTCTATTAATAATGAAAATTGTGACGAAATGTATAAACGCATTGAAATTAGTTTTGTAATAGCTTTTATGTCATACTGTCTCATATAATTTATTTTAGATCATTGTAAGTTCACAAAGAATAATATGAGTTGAGGCCAATAGAAGGCTTATTGAAACCTGATAGACATCAACTTCTAGAATACATCCATCGTGGCCGATGTATTGTGGTGATCGTTTGTGGGTCAAATAAATCCAATCCAATGCTGGATGTAGGTCTTTCCCCTGAATTTCCATCTCAATCTATTTGCATCTGTTGTCATCCATCTAATGCCCGCAACCCTCTGTATATTATCTCGCCATCTTTCTTGGAACGTCCTACGGTCTTTTTCTGTTCTCGTGGTCTCCATTCTAATGTTCGCTTGCTCCATCGATCATTGGTCGTGCGTGCTACGTGTCCAACCCAATGCCACTTTTTTTCTGCTACGTGCTCTATAAGATCCTTCAATTTCGTTTGTTCACGTATCCACTTGTGACTCTTTCGTGTCTTCTCTGGGTCCGAGCTAGTTTTTGTATATCGGCTTTATTCAGTGTCCAAGTTTCAGCGCCATATGTAATTACGGGTAGGATGTACTGAGCGTAAACTTTGGCCTTTAACTTATTTGGGATGGCTTTAGATTTGAATATATAATTTAATTTCCCGAATGCACACCATTCAAGCATGATTCTTTTTGACACTTCATCCGAGACACAGTCTCTCGTCGTAGTAATTTTTTGACCCAGATGCACTTAATTCTTAACAATCTCGAGAAGTGTTTTTTCTAAATTTATAACTATGTTGGTATTAGTGTTGATTAATATGTTTGTCTTACTTTTATTCATCTTAGGACCAATTGTCTTTGAGTGGTAATTTAGCTGATTTATCATTTCTTGTAACTCCTATGGATTACTACTGATGATTACAATATCGTCTACGAACCTTAAATGACTCAGATACACACCATCTATCTTTAGGCCCCTCTTTGTCCAATCTAGTTAGCGGCAAACGTCTTCTAGAGCTGTAATAAATAGCTTAGGAGAGATTGTATCTCCCTGTCTTACACCTCTTCCTATATGTATTTGTTCTGTACTAGGTTTTATGTAAATCCTTGCGTTTTCATACATATCTCTGAGTAGAGTAGTGTCTTCTCCTTCTAGTGCCATACGTTTGCAGCGTGTAGGCGTTCATTTGCTTCTTCAATTTAGCATGCGAGGCTCTCCCCCTCTCGCCATAACAACGATGTCTCCCACACTTCGCACCAGTTCTTGATATCACGCAGCCATGAGTGTTGTTTGCGGCCAGGACCTCTTCTTCCTTCTATTTTTCCCATTAGAATTAACCTCAGCATGCCATATTTATTGCCTCGGAGTTACCCTAGATAAGAGACTTTTCGATGTTTTATAATTTGCAGTAGTTCGCGTTCAGGTCCGGCTCTTCGTAGTACTTCCTCATGTGTTCAACCCAGGAAACCCTCAGCAATTTACGGATGGTCCACATCTCGAACGCTTCACTACGGTTCAGTGACTTTATTTGACCATGTTTCAGCTCCGAATTGGCCATACTAACATTTTACCACGTGGAGTCTCAGACTCAGAGGTATTTCTCTTCGACATAGGTACTTCTGGAATTTGACGAAAGCTGTTCTTGCCATTGCTGTTCTTATTTTAATTTCTTCATCATTATCTCGTTAATCATTTATATTACAACCAAGATACTTGAATCTGTTGACTCTTCCTATGAGTTGATGATCAATTGTTATTTGGGCCTGACTGTGTTGTGGTCTGCTGATGACCATAAACTTTGTTTTTGTGATGTTGATTGTTAGACCGAATTGTCTGCCTTTTTATTGATAGTGTTGAGTATATCTTGTAAGTCTTCTAGTTTGTCTGTTCGAATTGCTATGTCATCAGCATATCTGATATTATTTAAAGCTATTCCATTTACTTTTATTCCTTTATTTTGGTCATCTAGTGCTACCTGAAAGATCTTTTCCAGATACACATTTAAAAGCAAGGATGATAAAATGTATCCCTGGCGTACTCCCGTTATTATTTGTTTTTCTTGAATTGATAATGAGTTGTTGATACGCAGTTTTGCTGACTGATTCCAATAAAGATTTTGTATAATTCTGAGATCTTTCGTGTCCAGGGCCAACAGAATCAAAAGCTTGCTCTTAGTCTATAAAGGCTATGTAGAGTTCGAAATTGTATTCATTGCTCTTCTCTAGGATATTTCTCATTTTCTGTAAGTGGTCGCATGGTCTATAGCGGGATCTAAAACCAGTCTGTTCACATGGCTGGTAGGAATCTAACTTATTTTTTAATCTATTGGAGATGATTTTAGTCAAAAGTTTATAAATATGAGATAGTAAGCTAATCGGGCGGTAATTGTCTAACTTTCTAATATCTCCCTTTTTGTGTAGAGGTATTACTTCTGATGAAGGCCACAATGTTTTTTTTTTGCCGGTTTCTAGACACATGTTGAAAAGTTTGACCAATTCTTGGTTTACGTCCTCTCCGACCTCCAATAGCATTTTCGATAAAATACCATCAGGACCTGCTGCTTTGTTACGCTTCACTTCCTATATATATATATATATATATATATATATATATATATATATATATATATATATATATATATATATATATATATATATATATTCCAGACGAATGCAAAAAAATTAATTTATTGTTGGTGCTTATGACAGCGATATTATTTTATGAAAACTTTCTCTCTTTTCTCTGGAAAAAGAAATATATTTCAGTTATATCGAGAGCAAAGTAAGAAACAAATGGTTGTTTCTGAGTGATTAGAGTAATTTAAAGTAAAATCTGTAATTGACATACAAAAATTTATTATAAATTGCAGTTTTATTAATGCGCCAAAAACTGTTTACTATCTTAAATATATACTTACGCTACGCCTTCAAAAATATGCTCACAGCCACTCTCGTCATCATCACTCCAGTGAAAATGAAGTTGTTCAAAGACATAAGTGTCTTTATGCAGTGGACCGCCAATAAGGTATGGAGCTTCCCTCCTTTGAAAACGGAGCACAGCTAAAAAATAATAAACCAAGCTTCCATTAAGTGGCTTTTTAATTTGTTTGCTAAAGTCATTTAAGACAAGTGGCAATTTCTAATTTTGTAATAGGATGCATAAAGATCCAGAGTATGCGTTGCCCAGATGCAGTTCTAGATGAAAGAAGCTTCAAAATTTTTAGACATTGTGATCTTGAAATTATTCATCATCTAAAACCCAATTATCATTTTCTAATGTATAATTTAAAAAACTACAATATACTAAATTTTTATAAGAATATTAATTTAGGTGATAGAGTCTTAGATGATATAAATATAATATGTTAGAAGATGCGAGGTGCTTACAACATGATGTGTGTTGTTCATTGTAAGAAAAGAAATAGGAGAATCTGTTTTATTTTATTTCATTAATTTTTTAAATTAAATTTAACACCTCAAACTTCATGGAGCCATTATAAGAAACTTCTTGGCCTTGATTAAAATATCAATATAAGTGAAGGTTCATAATTTGACTTCAATATGCAAAAAGGAGTCAAACATTATTTTTTAGTTTAATGAAGTTTTAAAATTGCTTTTTAGTGTTCCGTACGGAACACTTATAAAATCACTTCGGTGTCCGTCTGTCTGTCTGTCACACCCGATTTTCTCCGAAACTATTTGCATGGCTGAAATTTGGCACTAATATAGGAATTGATGGCCTCATCAGAGAGTTCAATTTTTAGTTAAGGGGTTAGTTTTGGGGGGTGAAATCGGAAGTGAAAATTTTTTTTTGACCAGGTCATCGAGTGGGGTGTCAAATGAAAGCTTGTAAAAAGACGAGTTCAAAAATATATAATGTAATACTTGCGCACACTTCTCTTTGTATTATTTTTAAAAAAGTGCGAAAAATCGCTGTCGCTTGAAAAGTACTGATCAAAAAATTTTGAATAAATTGTAGAATATTCTCTACAGGGTGTAAATTGAACGAAAATTATCACGAGTGCTTTACCTTTAATAATTTATCTGGTATCTGTTTATTTTGAACTAGAAAGCTTTACACTCCACAACAACTGTTAATTCTTTACAACGCTCAAATTCGACCAATTATGGAATACTGCTCCCATGTTTGGGGCTCCGCTCCCAAACACACACTGCATTTGTTGGATTCTGTTCAGAGAAGAGCTGTTCATCTGATTGGAGATCCGGAACTGACCAGCGGCTTGATTCGCTGAAATATCGACGAACGGTTGGCGACTTGAGTCTGTTCTATAAGTATTTTCATGGAGAGTGTTCGAAGGATGTAGGCCGCTTAATTCCTCCCAGAGCGGTGCATGTTAGAAATACACGTCGCGCTAATGCTTCACTTCCATATGAGGTTCAGCTTGTTACTCCGCGAACAACGTTTTTCAAGCAGTCTTTTATATGAAGAACATCATCAATTTGCCCAGGGCTATGTCTCCCACCGACTATAATTTACAGCGATTACAACGTGAATCGCTTTTTCCGCACAGATGCCGCTCCTGGAGCGCTTTAGGGACTTCTCTGTAGCACGTGTGCTAGATCCATAAAAAAATATATATATATATAAAAACAAAAATTTCAAGGTCATCAGTTTTCAGTAAAGATTGGAAAAAAACTTTGTTGAAAACTCATTTGGGATATGTTTTGTAAAGTCACTGATCATTTGATACTTTCATAACAAAAGTTTTTATTTTAGAAGCAATCAACGTACGGAACACTAATTGCGCAAGTCCAACTTGCACTTGACCGGTTATTTCAATTTTAAGTTTGCAAAAAAGTGTAAGTAAAGAATGTAACTATATTTATTAGAGAGGGTTCCTTATTGAAAATATGGGTTTTACACAGTTTTTCATTTTCCTAGGTAGTTTAGATTTTAGGTTAGTTATGGATTGTATATTTTTCTATAAATTTAAAAATCTACTGATGACTTGTCATATACAGTCTGTCGAGTAAGAACGTGTCCGCGATAAGTCATTTTTGGTAGATGCGGTTCTAGCGATTCAACAAAAAATCGGTAGAGGGAACCTTTGTCTACGACGCATTTATCAACATACGAGTATGATGTCATTTTGAAGTCTTTCACGGACCGGATATTAAAAATAAATAAATGCAAAATTTTACACAAGCCGATGTAAATTTTATGCCAGAGATGTAAAACTTAATATTGAACAATTTTAAGTATAATTATCTATAACTCCCGTTTACAGTTTGGTAGAATTTTTTTTTTCAATACTTTATAGATAAAATCTCTACAAATATAACACAAAATATTGTGTAAAACTATCGTGGAGTGAATTCTATGTAAGATGCCTTGTGTTGTAGATTCGTCGTCACGACAGAATTCTTAAGTATGGATCTGGGTTTTTTGTGAAATCTCAGATAGCAGTAAGGGATATACTAAATATGTCGCAAGATTATTATCAAAACTGGAATATTATAATTTTATTAGTAAGATTATAAACTTACGGATTGTTGTCAATCCACTCCAATTCCTGCAATATTACGGATTATATTTTATTACCTTATTATAGAATATAAGTAAGTTCAGGTTAACTCAGGTTAGTTCAGGGTATATATATATATATATATATATATATATATATATATATATATATATATATATATATATATATATATATATATATATATGTATATATATATATATATATATATATATATATATATATATATATATATATATATATATATATAATATATATATATATATATATATATATATATATATATATATATATATATATATATATATATATATATATATATATATATATATATATATATATATATATATATATATATATATATATATATATACATATATTTAAATATATGTATATATATATATATATATATATATATATATATATATATATATATATATATATATATATATATTTAAATATATGTATATATATATATATATATATATATATATATATATATATATATATATATATATATATATATATATATATATATATATATATATATATATATATGTATATATATATATATATATATATATATATATATATATATATATATATATATATATATATATATATACATATATACATATATATATATATATATATATATATATATATATATATATATATATATATATATATATATATATAACAGGATAATTGGACAAAATTGTGAATATCCTAGGCCGCTTGTAATGGTCCGGATATTTGAAAATCATGGCAAAAATCCGAGTTTGTTATTTAATTTAAAATGCCTAATAAATATAGTCCGTAATATTGTAGGAATTGGAGTCAATTGACAATAATCCTGTGATATATAAATATATATATATATATATATATATATATATATATATATATATATATATATATATATATATATATATATATATATATATGTGTGTGTGTTTCTTCATTCGCGTTGAATTATCTCTCAAAACTTTTTATTGTTATGTTTCAGATATTTTAGCATTCTCCTGTATCCAATCAATAGTTTGATCAGACTGAAATGTTAAGTTAAAAATACTCTTAATATCAGTTATCAAGTTGGAAATTAAAATGTTTGGGATGATTAATTTTTATCTAATATTTATATTGACATTTCTCTCGATTAAGTAAAATAACCTAAATATTTTGTAAATTAATCTATTTTTATTAATAAAGTAATTATTTTATTTCTGTAGCTAAACATGTAAATATTAAATATATTTTTGTCCTATATAAACAATCCTAACGTTCACGTTTATAGATTTTCTGATTTAAAAAAAAAACGGCCAAGTGCAAGTCGGACTGTAAAATAGTTATATCTTCCTATTTACCTAATAGCCGATAAATGATTCTAGCTCAATCTAAAATCTAGTAGTAAAAATTTAGAACAAATATTTACTACCTAAATATTTGTTTAAATAAACAAATCAAATAAAATTATTTTGTTAGTTGTTTGCTCAGTAAAGTACTGAAAAGTATATATGTGAGTATATTACTAATTGCACCGAATATGTATTGATATTTTGTAGCTCTTAGTCCCTGTTAAATCCATAACTTTTCACGAAAAAACCTCCACTATATTGCCAGAACGAATAGTTTTTTGTACCAAATAAATTATCAAATGTAACGCCCTTGTGATAATTTTCACTCAAACTACATTTTATGGAGAATATTCGAGAAATTTCTCAAAATTTTTTGATTATTACTTTTCGACATAGGGGATGGGAGAGACAGCGGTTTTTGGCAATTTTTTAAAAATAATATGAAGAAAAATTAGCGCGAGTATTACATCATATATATTTTTAAACTCGTATTTCACAGGCTTTCATTTGATACCCTACTCGATTCCCTGCTGATTTCACCCCCCAAAATTAACCAGTTAAGCCAAAATTTGACTTTCAAAACTACACGGCTCTGATTGGGCCATCCTTTCCTAAATTTGTGCCAAAATTCAGCTTTCTGCCAAATAGTTTCAAAGAAGATCTGGTGTGACAGACAAACAGACAGACGGACACCGAAGTGATCCATCACTGGATCAGAATTTTAAAGTATACAGTAGATTCAGGGATTTTTTCAATTAATAAATTTGTAGCTCCTTGGTAGATACAGACGTAGTTTCATAATGGATTACTAATTATTTACCTCTGTAAATAAATGTCTTTTGATAAATATATGTCAGCTTTAAAAATAAATTTTTCAACATTTTTTATGAGTGAATTAAATTCATAAGTTGACGAGTAATTAATTTATTACTAAGAATATATTAACCTATAAACATATTTAAGTAAATGTAACATAGATTACACGGTATTAAATTACACAATGTTTAAGTTCCTGTTAAGATTTACCTTGTCTAGAGGAAGGTTAATATAAATATTAGATAAAAATTAATCATACTAAACACTTTAATTTCACAGACGTTTATACACAAAAATGACAGGTTTATTTATTAAAATATGGAAATCCTATTAGTGCACTGAATCATAACTTAATAACTGAAATTAGAGGCTTAACTTTTAAGTTAGATTATACACTTGTATTTGTTAAGAGATATACTAAAATATCGAAAAATAATTTGACTATAAAAGATCTAAAAATTAATTCAATGTCATAAAAAAATATTTACTTATACTCGTAATTAATATAAGGTTGAATTGGGCCTAGGTGCCCTTAAATACATTGGGTAGAAGGACAACGTGTGACTCAATTCTGTAAATGTACTGTTCGGTACATTAAAAAATTATTTCACTGACAATCTTATTTTTAGTGTTCCGTACGGAACACTTATAAGATGACTTCGGTGTCTGTCTGTCTGTCTGTCTGTCACACTCGATTTTCTCCGAAACTGTTTGTCATAGAAAGTTGAAATTTGGTAATATTATAGGAATTGATGGCCTCATCAGAGCCGTGTAGTTTTGAAAGTCAAATTTTGACTTAAGGGGTTAGTTTTGGGGGGTGAAATCGGAAGTGAACATTTTTTTTTAATAGATCATCGAGTGTGGTGTCAAATGAAAGCTTGTAAAAACACGAGTAAAATATATATATATATATATATATATATATATATATATATATATATATATATATATATATATATGTATATACTTGCGCACACTGTACTTTGCATTATTTTTAAAAAATCGAGAAAAATTTCTGTCCCCCCACCTTATCTCGAAAAGTATTGATCAAAAAATTTTGAGAAAATTCTGGAATATTCTCCACGGGGTATAGATTAAACGAATGCATTACCTTTAATAACTTATCTGGTATATAAAAAAAAACAAAAATTTCAAGGTCATCAATTTTCAGTAAAGATTGGAAACAAACTTTGTTGAAAACTCATTTGAGGTATGTTTTGTGAAGTCACTGATCATTTTATACCACCGTAACAACATTGTTTATTTTAAAAGCAATCATCGTACGGAACACTAATTGTGCAAGTTCAACTTGCACTTGACCGGTTATTTATGAAGACAAATCACATCACATACAGACAAAAACATCGAAAAACTGGTCATATCTTAGATTTAATAGAATACGAAGCCAAGTATTATTTTTGTTATGATAATAATATATACAGTCTCTCTCATTATTACAATCTGGGAAACCTAAGACCAATAGAAAAACTTTGAAAAGTTCTTTTATTAGTGTTCCCTACGGAACACTTATGGGATCACTTCGGTGTCCGTCTGTCACACCCGATTTTCTCCGGAACTATTTGACAGAGCAAGTTGAAATTTGACACAAATATAGAAATTGATGGCCTAACCAGAGCCGTGTAGTTTTGAAAGTTAAATTTTGACTTAAGGGGTTAGCTTATAGGGCGAAATGAAAAAAAAATCTAAAGTCATCGAGTGCGGGTGTCAAACGAATGGTTGTGAAAATATGAGTTCAAAAATATATATGGTATGATGTAATACTCGCGCAAACTTTTCTTCATATTAAGTTTTAAAAAATGGGCCAAATATTGCTTCCCTACGTATCTCGAAAAGTACCGTTCAAAAAATTTGAAAAAATTCTGGAATATTCTTTATAAAGTGTAGATTAAGTGAAAATTATATATATCCATAAAGAGGTAAATATATATATATATATATATATATATATATATATATATATATATATATGTATATATATATATATATATATATATATATATATATATATATATATATATATATATATATATATATATATATATATATATATATATATATATATATATATATATATATATATATATATATATATATATATATATATATATATATATATATATATATATATATATATATATATATATATATATATATATATATATATATATATATATATATATATATATATATATATATATATATATATATATATATATATATATATATATATATATATATATATATATATATATATATATATATATATATATATATATATATATATATATATATATATATATATATATATATATATATATATATATATATATATATATATTTATATATATATATATATATATATATATATATATATATATATATATATATATATATATATATATATATATATATATATATATATATATATATATATATATATATATATATATATATATATATATATATATATATATATATATATATATATATATATATATATATATATATATATATATATATATATATATATACATATATATGTGCACTCATGCTGCTCCTGGAGCACTTTAGGGAGTTCCCTGCAGCACGTGTGCTAGACCCATAAAAAAAAATCTATAATATATATATATATATATATATATATATATTATATATATATATATATATTTATACGTATAAATATATATATATATATATATATATATATATATATATATATATATATATATATATATATACAGGGTGCCCCATATGTATAGATTGATTGAATGAAAATTATCATGCATTACGGTTGATAATTTATCTGGCATGGGTCTTGACAATATGACGGAGGTTTTTTCGTGGAAAGATGTGAATTTAAACGGGTCTAGGAGCTATGAAATGTCATTACGTATTCGGTACAATCGCTGCTTTCGCCGAATTCTACGTATCTTTTGGCTTAGTACTATTTTCAACAATGCCATGTGTAGTGATATTAATCTCAAAATACATATGGCTGGATCGATCACTGCTTTACAACCCGTAAGAAAGTAGGAAAAAAAGGACGACCCAAGGTCACTTGGCATTGCTTAACATCTCAAGTCTGAAGCCGCTTGCCGAGCGCCGTTCCAAATGGAGAATTCTTATTGACAGCCTATGCTTACTTTGAGGTAGCTCGGATCCTGCAGACACCGAGCAAGGCGCTAAGTAGTAAGAATTCGGCGCAATCAGTAATATACACATATACTTATCAGTACATTACTGCATTTAGTCAATCACAGATAAAATTAATTTCCATGATGACTGGTGATTAACGGATAGGTACTGAGAAAAAATAATTTTATTTTATTTGTTTATAATTAAACAAATATTTAGGTAATAAATAATTGTTTTAAACTTTTACTAGTAGATTCTAAATTGAGCTAGATTCATTTATTGGCTATTAAGTAGCTAACAAGCAACTATTATACATTATTGACTAAGAAAAAACGTGAACATACGTATTGAATCTTAAGATTTATACAAATCAGGGACTTAACTAGTCTAGGGAACGATTTTATTTTACTTTAAAAACAATCACTGTACGCAACACTAATTGCGCAAGTCTGACTTGCACTTGGCAGGTTTTTTTTATATATATATTTAGTATGTAATTTGTGATATTTTAAAAATCGTTTCAAAATTGTTTCAACAGTTTCGTTCTGAATAATTTAATTTTTTTTTTAACTGTCCTGCAACACGAAATAAAAAAAATATTTTTTATATTTAGTTTTATTAAGCCCTTAATCCTGTAAAACCTTTTAACCACAGTAAACACACTATACAGTAGCGAAACTCAAGGATAACCGCGTAGGAAAAATCAGGTTCGTTTTCAGAAGGTCACGTGGCAATCCGCCATGTTAAAAGTGGACCAGCGCGAGATTTGAAATACAAATAAAGTTGTGAAAAGTTTTAACATACAAAATCATAGATATAGAAATGTTTGAAAATTTTTGATTTGTTATTTAATACAGCATGAGTAATATAAAAAAAAAAAAAAGAATGGGGCACTTTGTTAGAAAAGAAATGAATACAGGGGAAAAACTTGATAGGAAGGTATTTGATGGAATTCTTCATATTCAACTTCAGTTTTTAATAACCTTATCCAAAAATTCAAAAGTCTATCAAAGTTAAACGTCACTGTTTGAGGTTAAAGTTTTATTTACATCATTTTTCAAGTAAATTTTGTGATCAAAGATGTTTTTTAAGGACTAAATTAATTTAATTTTAACATACGTAATACTTAATGCCATTTTTTTTGTACCGTGAAATAAAAACATATTGTCAACATCTTCTAAAATAAGAGCATTTTTTTCTGAGCAGTGTTGTGTTTGTTTGGTGTGATAGATCTCTTGTTAATTAAAAAACACTGTATCTACTTTTTTGGTACTTATTAACTTCGAGAAAGGTTAATATATTATTAATAAATTATGAATGTATATGTATAGACCTATAGTTTCCATGTGAATGATTCTTAGAGGTTCTATACCTTTTTGTGTTCTGTTATCCGTATTGCTTTTTGATAACGTAATTAACGCTTGCTTTTATGTACAATGAATTAATATTTAGATCAAATTTCCTAATTATATTTACATACAATACTTAGTTATGACCAAGCTGACTTGTCAATTACAACTATGTTGGGAATGTGGAATCTTTGGCACAATAACACTACTCAGTATATATCACCACAACACCAAACACTTTATTTTTGCACTCGACGCGCGTTTCGCTAACCATATTAGCTTCATTAGGAGAAATGATTGACTCATATATACTGAGTATTGTCAGTTACAGTTTAAAAGGAAAATAACTATATTTAATTTATAGTATAGCTATACAATAGAAATAAGTTCTTTATAGAAGGAATATTAATAACAAGTAACTAAATCTGCAAAATTTTAATAGTAAGCATAATTACCATCAAAATGGACTTCGATTAAGTGTACTGTCCATTTAACGAACTTATTTTGAGAATATTTTACCCTCTGGCACACATCGTCTGACAAAATCATATTACAAAATTTCTTTGGAATCACATTAAATTTTTTTTTATTTTAATAGCATATTTGATTCAATAATCAATTTATATCAGTTATTTCAATAATCCCATTCCCCAGTGGTTTTGTGATCTCAACACGACACTTAATATTTAAACTTTCAAACCCAGCTTATAAGAAAATAAAATATACTGTCTAAAATTTGAAAATAATAAATATGTTGTTATAGGTTCTGTATTCCTTACAATATATTCACAGAAACTTTTGAAAGATTGGCATGAAAAAGAAGCAATGTAATTTATAGAGAAAAATAGAAAAAAAAAAATCACTTTCAGAGTACTAATTGTACTTGCGATTAAACAGTGTTAAATTTATCAGGTTTATTATTAGAAAAGGTGTGTCAAACAATTAATACAGATGAAGTTATTGAAAACTAGAAGCCTCTTGAGAATACACCTTTAAGAAAAAAAAAATGTTTTATTTATAATTTACACAAATATAAATAGTTTTAAATAACTGAATACTAGTTTACACAAAAATAAAATCTTTCTAAAAACCAGAATTTGGAGGATTATTTATTAATCATAAAAAAATTACGCAGGCACACAAAAAGAGTTTCACTACCGAACAGATCGCTATACCTATATGTGTTTTTTGGGCGCTGAAACCGAATCCGAGGTCAGAATTGAGCAATCACGTCAGGATTTTTAAATAACCAGCCGAACTAAGTTTAGAAATAAATTTCAAGCTTTAATGACCAAATCACTCTACCAATACGAACATTTTATTAAATCAATCAAGATTCTCTGGAAGGCAGTCTCTTGAGCAAATACAACAAACAAAATGTACATTAGTAATGATAATATTGTTTCATGCATATGTATTTTTTCAAAAATGCATTTAAGATAGTGAAAAGTTGTCTTGTGAAAGCAAGCAATAGAGGTTTGTTAAAATAATCAACAACTCCAACAACTTTAATCGCATACCATGATTTCTATGAAATCATTGTTTCAACTAAAAACAGAGGAACTGCAAAAAAAAAATCATTAATGCAGCAACTTAAACTTTGACGGATAATACTGTTGATGATTACATGTGATGCAAATAAAGTATAATTAAATTTAGTTATGATTTAGAATAATAGTCTTAGCGCGTCCTGATTGAGTTAGAAATTTCTTATCTGCAAATTTTAGAGCATAAAAAAGTGTGATTCGAGCAAATAATTTGCGAAAATAATTATATGGAATATTGCAATTCTCAACGGCACAACAATAACTTCCTTTTCTCATGATTATATAAATCGTTTCTCAACCTTTTCGATTCTCTTCACTTACAAACGTTTTTAATTCTTTTTTTCTACAAACTCTCTCTTCTTTCTGTCTTTATATTCATATAAACTGCAGTCACATCAAGAAACGATGGACAATACATTTCAAAAGACACATTCCGAGATCGGATGTAAACACTGAGCGGCCATTTTGAAAAAG
Organism: Pachyrhynchus sulphureomaculatus; assembly: GCA_019049505.1. Classification (NCBI taxonomy): domain Eukaryota; kingdom Metazoa; phylum Arthropoda; class Insecta; order Coleoptera; family Curculionidae; genus Pachyrhynchus; species Pachyrhynchus sulphureomaculatus. The sequence goes on along the minus strand of CM032454.1, from coordinate 105,825,898 downwards.
GACCCGTCGACGCATGCGCCGTCAAAATCTCGTCACCAAATTGGAGTTCAGTTTCGCTACTGTAGTATGTTTACTGTGTTTTAACCGTTCCTGTATCTCGTAAAATTTTCATAATTGTCGCAACACTGGTAGTTCCAAAATTGGACACATTGCTCCGAATTTATTAAATTGCATTTTAAAAATATATTAATAAGGACCTATTTAAAAGTACATTTTTTACAAATTTTGTACAATATGTAATTTTTCCAAAGAAATGTCTCATTTGTGACTTGACAAAACAACAGCTCCTGTAGGAAATCATAGTATTAAAAGGATTTTGCTTTAATATGTTCTCTATAAAATAAGCCACTTCCCTAAATACTTTTATATTAATCGATACGGCAAGGATATCCTGGTATAGGGTAGTTTATTTTTAGGAAAGTTATTTCAACCCAACTAAATACAATTTTACTGTAGCCTTTTTTCAAATAACTTAATGGAAACCTTTTTATACACTATATTTGGCGATGTAACTTTCAACATTGAGTACTATAACCAGTTAAAAATAATGCCTCATCTTAAAAAACACATTGTATAATTGTTGATAATTATTTTTGGTCATTCTCATGATACGTTGCATCAGAGTTGTTACCTTAAATTTTAACTTTCGAGTGTCTTATTTAATTTAATTTTTATTTTTACCTAGTTTTTTTGTAAATAATTTTTGAGAAAAAGCTAATAATACTATTGAAATATTAGCAGCAAATTTGACAGCAACAATGAAATAGAAAAGTTAAAAAAAAAAAAAAACGAATTTGGAGAGGGAACTCAATATCATTAGATCTATTGCTGATAATAACGGATACCATGTCTCTGAAATCAATAAATTGATCTCTAAAAAACGAACATCACTAAATATTAGTCTAATATACGTCGAAATCAAAACAAAATACACAATTCTCACATAACATACTTCGGGCAAATATTCAATAAAATATCAAATATTTTAAAGAAAAATGAAAACAATAGTATTGCTTTTAAGTCCTCACAGAAATTCAAACATGATTTTCAATGTAAAACGTAAAAAAGGTAAATTTAAATAACCGGTCAAGTGCAAGTTGAACTTGCGCAATTAGTGTTCCGTACGTTGACTGCTTTTAAAATAAAAAATTTTGATAAATGAAATGATCAGTGACTTCACAAAAACACACCCCAAATGAGTTTTCAACCAAGTTTGTTTCCAATCTTTACTGAAAATTGATGACCTTGAAATTTTTGTTTTTTTTATTTACCAGATAAATTATTAAAGGTAATGATGCATTCGTGATAATTTTCGTTTAATCTACACCCCGTGGAGAATATTCCAGAATTTTTTCAAAATTTTTTAAATACTTTTCGAGATAAGGCGGGTAGACAGCGATTTTTCGCGATTTTTTCAAAATACTACAAAGAATAGTGCGCGCAAGTATTACATTATATATATATTTTTTACTCGTGTTTTCACAAGCTTTCATTTGACACCACACTCGATGACTTAGTAAAAATTTTTTTTTCACTTCCCCAAAACTAACCTCTTAAGTCCAAATTTAACTTTAAAAACTACATGGCTCTGATGAGGCCATCAGTTCCTATATTATTACCAAATTTCAACTTTCTAGGACAAATAGTTTCGGAGAAAATCGGGTGTGACAGACAGACGGACAGACAGATGGACAGACACCGAAGTCATCTTATAAGTGTTCCGTACGGAATACTAAAAATCAGTTTATAGAGTAAAATGCAACCTGAACATTACGCTTTATACAGGCTTAAAAAACAAAATTCTAATTTTACCAACCATTGCTTAGAGACATCACAGAACTTTCCTGAAATAAATAGTCTAAATATTTTACATTATGAATAAAAGGATAAAAAACTAGATTGTTTAGAAGCAATCGAAATTTACAAGAACCATAAAGATCCCAATATAAACATATTAAATTTACAGACCGGATTAAAAACTCCACACTTTGAAGCCTGTTTGACTGTACTTAAAGTAAAGGAAAAACCCCTAATCTTTAATAGTCAACAAAACTATATATATATATATATATATATATATATATATATATATATATATATATATATATATATATATATATATATATATATCTCACTTGATTATAATTTATTCATTGCGTTTGAGAATGTAATAGTAGTACGAAACTGCAGTCACGCCTAGTGGAACTTTTTACACGGGTCAGTTAACAAAATAAAAGTATACTCTGTAATCTGTGTTGTTACTTCCCTTCGACTATTACCTATTCTCAAAACACAATAAATATTTGAAAGGGCACCAATTTCATTTAAATGAAAAGCAATGTCCAAGACTGGTTTGTAAACCAAGACAAAAGATTTTTTTTGAACATCTAGAGTTACTTTATAATCGTTGCAAAAAGTAATGGATTTTCCATTAGAGATGTCCGATTTTTGACAGCTAATAGCGGCCATGTTGATTGGCAGAAATTTGACATCTGATATCATTTGTGTTTAGTAAGGTATACCATTCAATCATGAACCGTTTCACGTTAAAAGAACGCTTGGAAATTTCTCCAAAATAACTCGATGTGGCAGGAATATTTCTTCCCAGAATTTGACCAAATGGACGCAGACGACTTTTATTTCCAACAGGATGGCACACCGCCCCATATTTCCGTTCCAAACATGGCTTTATTGCGCGCCAAGTTCGGTGAGTCATTAATTTCACGAAATGGCCCTACCGCTTGGCCGCCAAGATCGTGCGATTTAACGCCTTTGGACTATTTTCTTTGGGGCCAGGGTAAATCACAAGTTTACGGCAAGAAACCAGCAACTCTTGATGCACTTGAAGCCAACATTCGTCGTGAGAACTAATCCGCTTACACCAATTTTCCATGACTCGGGCCAGCATTTCCGACCTTACGCCGGCTATGGCACGACGAATGTTGGCTGCAAAAAGAGCCGCGGCGGTCATTTGGGCGATATCTTGTTTAAATCTTAAATGGCATAAAATTTCTCGTTAAATAAAAGTTTCAGAATGAATTTTGCTTAAAAACTCTTTGTTTTATTCAATTTTAAAGTTAGAATGCTCTTAATGGAAATCCCTATATATAAAGTTTAAAGAAGATTACACTGTATAACTAGTTTTTGTTTTTGAGATTTGCTTTTTAGTGTTCCGTACGGAACACTTATAAGATCTTTCTCTTTCTTTCTTTCTCTTTGATTGATTGAGCTCTATCCTTCTTTGGATAATTTACTCAGCTTTGAATCCGTCTCGTGCTTAGGCAGAGCACCGGCGACCCTTCGGTGATGCGTTACACATTCTCGAGTTTGGATCCGTTCTACAGGTGGAGAGCAACGTAGTCTCGCTCTAGGCGATATTGCTCCCCAAAAAAAAATATTTATTTGTCTTTAAAACTTAATTTCTTTTTTGACCCTGATAAAGGATCTCCTCGGGAACTGCTACTGGTTTTGGGTATAACCTTTTCTGTCAGACCGCCCGTCTGATTACGTGATTGACACAAAAAAACACGGCCTCACGTGTTCAGCTACTGCTCAAATCACCTAACCTCAACCGACGTTATAGGAATCACCCCTCATAGCGCTTAGCACCCCTATATGATTCGAACCCCTACCACGCAATTTGTGGACCACCGATCCACACTTCGAAGCCCCAAAACACTCGAACTTCGCCTTCAGAAGCCCCAATCGGGAAAATGCGTCCGCATGCTACGAACACTTCGGTGTCCGTCCGTCCGTCTGTGACACCCGATTTTCTCCGAAACTATTTGATGCAGAAAGTTGAAATTTGGCACTAATATAGGAATTGATGGCCTCATCAGAGCCGTGTAGTTTCAAAAGTTAAATTTTGACTTTGACCGTTTTGGGGGGTAAAATCGAAAGTGAAAAAAAAAATTACCAGGTCGAGTGGGGTGTCAAATGAAAGCTTGTAAAAAGACGAGTTCAAAATTATATATAATGTAAGACTTGCGCACACTTCTCTTTGTATTATTTTTAAAAAAAGTGCAAGGAATCGCAGTCCCCCCCTTATCTCGAAAAGTACTGACCAAAAAATTTTGAAAAAAGTCTGGAATATTTTCTACAGGGTGTAGATTGAATGAAAATTATCACGAGTGCATTACCTTTAATAATTGATCTAGGAAAAAAAAAACTTCAAGGTCATCAGTTTTCAGTGAAGATCGGAAAAAAAAACTTTGTTGAAAACTGATTTGGGATGCGTTTTGTGAAGTCACTGAGCATTTTATACCTGCGTAACAAAAATGTTTATTTTAAAAGCAATCAACGTACGGAACACTAATTGCGCAAGTCCAACTTGCACTTGACCGGTTATATTTTTTATGTTAAGCTAGAAAACTCTTATCTAGGAAATATATAGAATACGTATAAGATATTACGAGGAATATATATAGGATAGTACTAAAAGCTTCAACAGAAATTTCTGCCTACACATTTTGGAAAAATATTTTTGCTATTGATCGTATATTTGCCAGTGCGAAGATAAGAGCAATTATAGAGCATGAATAAAATTAGAACGTATTAATAGTACCTAGATATGTATATAATTACCTGTTTTGCCTGTATTCGTAAAAGTAGCTTTTCCAACTTTTTTCCAATGTCCATGGAATTCTAATGGTTCGAAGTGATCATGACTTATACTTTCATCATGTCGAAGTTCTATGGGTGACTGAAATTTATGTAGCCTCCAGTCTTCTACGAGCATATGTGCTTCATGATCTTCTGTAGAAAAAAATAAAATGAAATAACGGTACAGAACTTGGACTCACTAGACATAATATACACCAAAAAACAACAACATCTCAATAGATGTTTTCTAGACCATTTATCACAGAATTACCACAGAATACCAAATCTGAAGTGAGATTTAATACAGAAGGGTTTTTATTTACATTTTTTTTTATGAAAAGTAATATTAGAAAAGTTCGTCAAAAGAAAGGTAAGTATAATTTGATAGATACATCTAGATTAAGTTATTCTGTAATAAAACCTTAATCCTTTCTACATTACCAGTAATAACACTAAAATATAAGTATAATGTGATATATGCATACTACTATTCTAACTTCCTACCCCATTCTTTTAACCTCATATAACTTTAATTATAAATGATTAGATATTAGTTATGTACCAAATTTGAAATTGATGTCTCCTTTCGTTCGAGAGTTATTGTACCAACACACCGACAGACAGAACGACGGAAATAAGTGGCTATGTTTTTCGTGATTTATGAACCGTAAAACATGAAAAAAAAATGTCAGTGTGATTTTTTTTTACGAATAGAATAGTTTTCGTTAACAAGAAAAGTAAAAACAATATTATACACGTTAAAAACTGAATAAACATCAGTGTGAAAGGTTCAAAATTGATACATCATCTCTCGACACCTCCGTCGAATAAGATTATAAACAATTTCTGCACATTTTTTCAGTGAGTTAACAAATCAAATATGACATTTTTAAAAGTCTGTTATAACTGTCTGTCTATTTAAACCTTTATAACAAATTTATTCTAACAAAAAATATGTTTTGTTGTCACTTTTAATATGTTTTATAAATGCGAGAAATGACAAGAGAACATGTTTTTATTTTAATTTACGAAGAAATTTTTACAGCCTATAATATACCAACTTCTTTAGACTGATCTATTTTGTACATCACGTTTCAAATATCGGGCTCCCTTCTCTCTTTTATACTATATTTTAATACTCTATATAATTATCATTTTAAGGTCTTCAGAGAATAATACGATTACACGAGATAAGTTGAAGTAACTAGCTACCGCAACAAATTTTATTTAATTAATTCCTTGGGATGCTGATTCATGGGAAAGGTCAGATTTAGCAATCAAAAGTTTTAATTGACAGTAGTACCTGTAAGGTAACTAAATTTATGATGCCGTGCGATTTGTTTTTATTCATGATTAAACCGTAAACAAATAAACAATTGATTGAAATTCTAAATCTAACATCGAGCTAAGGCCTTGAAATAGGTATCGTCTACCTATTTTTAAATTGGATTTTCTTATAAAAACATTTACTACAATACAAAATATTACATTGTTAAAAATAGATTTTTAGATACATTTTTATACCTTTTTAGTATTTCGTACGGAACACTTATAGGATCACTTCGGTGTTTGTCTGTCACACCCGATTTTCTCCAAAACTATTTGACATATAAAGTGGAGATTTAGCATAAATATAGGAATTGAGGGCCCAATCAAAGCCATATAGTTTTGAAAGTTAAATTTTGATTTAAGAGGTTAGTTTTGGTGAGTGAAATTGGAAGTGAAAAAAAATTTTTTTTACAAGGTTATCGAGTGGGGTGTCAAATGACAGTTGTGAAAACAGTTCAAAAATATATATGATGTAATACTTTTGTTTGCATTATTTAAAAAAAAAATGGCCAAAAATCGTTGTTCTCCACCCTATCTCTAAGGGTACTAATCAAAAAATTTTGAAAATATTCTCCATAAGGTATAATTTGAGATAATATTATCACGAGTGCATTACGTTTGATAATTTATCTGATATAAAAAAACTGACGTGACAATATAGTGTAAATTTTTTTCGTGGAAAATTGTGAATTTAACCGCGGCTAAGAACCACGAAATATCACTTCGTATTCGATGCAATCAGTAATATATTCATATACTTTTCAGTACATTACTGCCTAAAGCGTTTGGCCAATCACAGATACAATAAATTTCTATGATGTCTGGTGACCAACGGTAGATACCGAAACAGAATTATTTTATTTTATTTGTTTATAATTAAACAAATATTTAGGTAGTAAATATTTGTTACTAACTTTTTCTACAATGATCTCTCGCTTTTTATACATTCTTGGTAATTCTTATATTGAAGGTAAATGTGTAACTGAATTTCATAGAATACTTCAGCAATCACGGTACGGAACACGAATTGTGCACTTGGCAGGTTTTATTCATATTGGGAATTGAACATGCAAACAAAAAGCAAATGGTTCCTTAGAGACGATAAAGTACGCGAGCGAAATTCCAAGTAAAAACGCTTTGTACTTTATAAATTGTCAGGTGCGTAAAAGTATAAAATGGCTGAAGCAACAGTTGCACTAATGACTGTGGAATGCGAAGAGTGCACTTCTTATACACAGCAGAGGGTGTCCTATCTTAGACGTATTTATGGAATATTATTTCTGGAGATAGAGAGCTCCATTATCAGCAGTTCTGTCCCCTTTAATGATATAACTAACATATTTTAGATTACCTTTTTACTCTCACACTTAATTGAAAATTTTTGAAAAGCTTTCGGGATTATGTGACAAGTGAAGTCTAATTTTCATAGAATCTTTGTAAAATTTTTTTGAATAGAATTCAATTATATTCAACCAGCAAACCTTCTGGTTAAGCAAGCTTTTTTAAAATAACTAATAGGAATTCTTAAAATAAACATATTATTTTATCACTTTTATATGACCAAGATAAATATTCAGGTTAGGTTAAGTTTTATACCATTTTATATCTTGATTGTTATTGAACTCTTATAAGTATTAGCACTGTATAATTACAATTGAAATAAAAATTTGTCACTTTTTAACTTTAGCAAGTAACACAATCATTAACTTATCGTTAATTCAATTACAAGATCACATATCACAGCGAAAATGAGATAAAACTACAAAAATTCTATCATAAAACAGAGAAAAATAAATCGAAAATTCCAAAGTATCAATATCGTAATAAATCAATATAAGGTATAATAAGATTGAAAATCAATATATTATTCGAGCTAGCACTTTTATACATTTTATAAGGCTTTCCTTCCGTTGTGGTATTATGCTTATCAGCAAAAATTAAGTGTTTACAATACGAAGGCGTTGTACTGGAACAATAACCAATTAAATTGCAAAAACGAAATTTAAATTGGAGCTCGTTTAATTGGAACATGCAGTTCCAAGATGTTTTATCTTCTGTGATAATATTCTAAATTTTCTAGTTTATTAAAACTGTTCCTTCCTTGTCATACATTAATTATTGAATTTTTAGAAAATTTTATTCTTAGCAATTTATATTTTCTATTGGAAAAAAATTACCCTAATGATTAATTGTAGTTAAAAATTTTACTTACCAAGAAGTTGTGATTGTGTTGGTTCTTCATCAGATGAACTGCAACTGCATTGGTTCCTGGTGAGATCTGCAACATTAAGACCTGTCATGATTGTAAATTATATAAGTAATAAATACGATCTTAATAAATAAAGTGGATAACCTAGCCAACAACACTGTATATTGTTGATGTTTTATACCTATCTGTAAATCTTAAATGCAGGAGTTTATGTCATGTGTTAGAATTGCGCAGTCGTCGCGTCTGTGTGTTAGTTAATGACTGGTGGCACTGGCTTGACTTAAAACTGCGGAAAGATAATTTAAATTAAGCGCAATTAACATAACATAAAAAGCACATATGTAGAACACGAATTTAGATTAAAAGCATGATAGCATTAAAGTATTACTCATTTACGAGTACATCTCAGAAATTATAGTAAATTATTTTATAAAGCACTGGAGAAAAAAAAAGTCTCCTGGTTTGGTTGTATTCGTGGGATAGTTTTATGATTTGTAAAAATTGTGGTCCTTTTAACGACATAGTAACTTTGATTTTGTCTCTTACATTTACAATCTCTGTAAAATAATTTAATATTGTTAGTTCATTTCAGTATTCCCATCATATATAGTAATTTGAATATATCTGAGATGGTTATTCAAGAACTATTTGGAAGGTCATTGAACAACAAATATTGTCCATTAAGCAGGCAGTTTCAAATATGCACTTGCAATAGGAGATAAAAAAGTATTAAAGTTTTACATCTAGAAAATTAAAATAATAAATAAAACAAAATAATTGCATCAAATCACACCTTGCGTCTAAAATCTGATGACACCTCTGCTAAAAGTGAGTTAAGAACTTGCATGCTGAGTTGAAAA
>CM032454.1:105776898-105811898 GCA_019049505.1 Pachyrhynchus sulphureomaculatus | reverse complement strand
CTACGACGTATTTTAGGAAAAATATCAGTCGATTCCGAACTTTCGTCGACATCACGTAAGATCCAAAATGAGTCACTTGTTTGCGCATCGATTCGAGGCAATCTTTTTTTGTTCCCATCTAAAGGGGCCTAAAATGACACATTCTGCGGCCGCTAAATATATTAAAATATCGTTTGTGAAAAAGTGGGTAAATCGGAGAAGAGAAGAAAAATGTCGACGACTTGCCAAAACGTGGCTCGGTAGGCGAGGTCACTCTGAAAGTCGGAAAACGAATCGTATCTTTGTTTTCACGGGCCCCGAAATTGACGCTGCCTCAAGGAGAGACAAAATTAAGAAAATCAGATTTGAATGTGTCCCATGACATTCGACAACATCTTCGTGCTCATGATATCAAACTCCGAAGCACGTTGAAACCTTCGCTGGGCGAAAATCACGTCGCGATGCTGCTCGCTTGGGCCCACGATAAGATACTAGAGTGGCCCTCACAATCGCCGGACGCTAACCTTATTGGAAACGTTTGGTCCTTTGTAAAGAAAAAGCTCAGAGGAAAGACTGAGGTGTCTAGCCAGATTCGAAAAATTTGGAGATCATTGCCGGGCGAGTATGCAGAAGAGCTCGTCGACACCTTGCCTCAAAGATGCCAGGCGCTTATTGATGCAGGAAGCGATTGGACAACTTACTAAGGTAATTGCGTTGTTGCTAGCACACCAAAGAATACATTGATGGCAAAAAATTTTCTCAAAACAAATTTTTTCAAGAATACGAGCGATCACGTTCTTATTTGACAGACTGTATATTATTAATATGACGAATTATATCTAAACTCCTATTGTTCTTAACTATGCCAAGTTACACTTCGGCACCACCTGCCTCATTCACTAAACTGGTTTAGCTTTAAAAACTGGTCTAATTTAATAAGTAAAATTGACAAAAGCGTCAGTTATTATACTAAATGTATGAAGCTGAGATGGGCAAGACCAGAACGTAGGAAAAAATGAAAATTTGGGTTAAAATTCCGAAAATTTACCATTTTAACTTTATATTTGCTATAAAAGGCACCTAGATGCGATTTTACCTTTAGAACCTCTTAATCAATTTGGCTGTGCATATTGTACAGGGTGAGTCAACGATAAAGTATAGTTTCATTTGTTTCGGGAATGACGAAAAAAATGTTAAATACAATAGTTTTAGCAAATGTTAAGGTGCACAGTTTTAAATTATTTTTGAGTATACAGGGTACTTCAAAAAAGTGTGGCCGATATAACATACGTTTTTTTTAAATGGAACATACTATTTTCTAATTTATTTTTAAATTCTGCGTAAAATTTTATAACTTTTTTATTAATAAAATACCTAAACCTAGTAGTTTTTCTAATATTTCAATTTTTCTTAAAAAATTTTAGCAGTTTTGTAAAAAAATTGCCAGTAGCGCCATTGTTTCTGAAGATGGAATACTCATAATTGGTACGAGCATTTGAGCGTTCTATAGAGATGAGAAAAAAGATATATGTAAAGAAATTTGAGTTAGATCGATGATACAGGGTGTTAATAAATTTATGGATTTCGACTATTTTAAATTGAAAAATTTCAAAATTTTTACGTGGCACACTCTGTATATTATTATTTTTTTCTGATAGATTTTACAAAACCCTTTTATTAACTATGTCATATACCTATTTCTAATAGTTTTCGATTTATTTTGAATTTTTCAATTTTTTTTTAATACACTTAGGCTATTGTGAAAACATAAACAAATAGTTAATAATAATTTTAATATAGTTTACCTTATCTAACCATTAATTATTATGACATAATAAATGTTCAAAAATATGCCCGTCTACTTGAATACACATGTTTAGTCGTTTTGCTATATTTTCCTTCACTTTCCTTAGCATAAAGGGCGTTATTGACCTGTACGCGTCCCGTATCCTGTTTTCCATATCTACTGGTGTTGTAGGGGATTCACATAAACACGATCTTTAATGTAGCCCTACAAAAAGAGGTCTAAAGGTGTTAAGTTACTTGATCGAGGGGCATCTAACTAAAATTTCTTTGCATATATCTTTTTTCATCTTTATAGAACGCTCGTACCAATTATGAGTATTCCATCTTCAGAAACAATGGCAATTTTTTACAAAACTGAAAACTGGCATTTTTTAAAAAAAAATGAAATATTAGAAAAACTACTAGGTTTAGGTATATAACATTATTAATAAAAAAGTTATAAAATTTTACACAAAATTTAAAAATAAGTTAGAAAATAGGATGTTCCATTCAAAAAAAAACATATGTTATATCGGCCACAATTTTTTGTATACTCAAAAATAATTTTAAACTGTGCACCTTAACATTCCCTAAAACTACTGTATTTAACATTTTTTTGTCATTCCCGAAACAAATGAGATAGTGAACTTTACTTTATCGTCGACTCACCCTGTACGTATGTATGTCTAAATAAATATGCAATTCATTTAATTGTCAACTCAAATTATTTCCAGCTAATAACCTGATATTCAAATAATAATTATTTTATTAACCTTTACGTTCCTCAAACATTTGCCTTGAAATCTCAAGATATTTTATCCTTCAATTTTTAAACGTTCAGTAAACTATTTAACTCTTAACACGTAGGCTGAAAAGTTTTTGGTCTAGCTACTTAAAACACATTTTTTTTTACAAAACTCGACTTTATTCATCAATATAGGCTCCTTCAAAAATCAGTTCAATGCCTTTCTAACATTTCAATTCCTTTCTTGTAGAAGGATTTGTCTTTGCCTTCAAAATAGGCCTTTCGGCGATAACTTCTTCATTGGAGCCAAATCTCTTTCCCGCAAGCATTTTTTGGAGGTAATAGTCGCTGAGGGGCAAATCTGGCGAATACGGTGGATGAGGAAGCAATTCGAACTTCAATTTATGCAATTTTGCCATCGTAACACGGTGTACACACGGTATTGTCTTGATGAAAGAGCACTTTTTTCTTGTTCATTTGTGGCCTTTTCTTTGCGATTTTTGCCTTCAAAGGCACCAATAGCTTTATATAATATTCGCTATTGATGGTTTTTCTCTTCTCAGCATAGTCGATGAAAATGAGTCCATGCTCATCCTAAAATACAGAGGCCAAAACATTCCCAACCGACTGTTGTGTCTTTGGTCGCTTCGGGCGGCTTTTATCGGCTGCTGTCCACTCAGCTGACCGCTGATGTGATTCCGGTGTGTAGTGGTGGATCCATGTTTCATCCATTGTCGCATGTTGCACGAAAAAATTCTTTTTATTGCGCTTAAACAGGTCCAAACACCAAATCATGAACACGTTGTTTTTGGTCTAATATGAGCAAACGCGGTACCCATTTCGAACAGAGCTTTCTCATACCCACGTGTTCATATAAAATATGACCAACACGTTCTTTTGATATCTTTAGGATATCAGCTATCTCACGCAATTTCACTTTACAGTTATCCAAAACAATTTTGGAGGTGTAGCCACCTCATTTGGGCATCCAGAGCGTTTAGCATCATTTGTATTATTATTGTTAATTTTATTGGAATATTAAAATATTAAATTTAAAATTACTTTTTATCATAAAAACAATAAAAAACTGTTTTAATTTAGTAATTAGGTGCTAATCCCTAGAGATAACTCATTATTGGATTATAAACGAACCACCCTTTAGAGAGCTGCACCCTTTAGTTAACAGATACCTTTTTTGTTACTTTGTTTTTATGTCCCTAGAATAAATATGAAATTAATTTTTGTTAATTACTTTTAGTAACAGAAGCTTTTAAAATAAATAAATAAGTAAAGTTTATTAATACAGCCTAAGTGTATTTAACTACGTTTAAACTAAGCTGTATTCATGTGGTAAGATAAAAAGAATTGTACCGAATACACACACCTAATACTCCACCGTAAGCGGACACAGCAGCCACAAGCCGACAGAGTGGTTGACAAAGTCAACACTTCAAACGCAGGCGGCGCGGTTTTCTTCGAGGGCTTCTTTTCAGGCATATGTGGTTTTACTGTAGTAATAATGATGGAGTATTAGGATGTGCGTACTTGGTAGCATTTATTGTATCTTAACATTATGTTCAGTAAGTACCTGGATAAGGACTAGTAAATTCTGTTTTCTTGTTTGTCTATCCAAGCCCTACTGATGAGTGAAACGACGGATGAATTGTAAAGAGAACAGTGGGTAGACTGTTGAAACATGGCCTTTGTCTGTTTTCAGTAGTTTTACATTAAACCTGTATTTATATGTTTGTATACTCCATTGTGTTCAGCATTTTTAACTCTTTTTGGTAATTATATCTATTAGATTCAAATTAAGCTGTTGAACCTTTTCTTAAGCTTTTGTGTAGCAATGTTTGCATATCTAGATAATGTTATGAAAAATAAACATTCGTACTCTAAGGATAGTAAGTTTTAAAAGCGATCATCGATAACTAAAATGTAGCCAACATGAAAAACCAAAACTTTCCATATATGGAACAAAATTATTATTTGAATATCAGGTTATTAGCTCGAAATAGTTTGAGTTGACAATCAAATTAGCATATTTATTTAGACATACATACGTATATGTTTTGTCACCAAGTTTACTGCTCCAAATACTTAAGTACATTTAGGTAACAATAACAATGCATTTACTACGAACCAAACTGGTGTGATAATTCAGATTTACCTGAGCTAAGCTAATATCAGATTAACATAAACGACACCTAAATTACTTACTGGCTTATGGTTGACGTACTTAATTTAGTTTAAACTTATCGAAATTAACTAAAAAAAAAACCGGCCACGTACAAGTCGGACTTGGGCAATTAGTGTTATACAATAAAATCCTTATCTAGGCTAAGTTAATTAGGTCCCTGATCCAATGTGTATTTTCACGTAGTTATAGCATCTTAACTACCTAATAGCCCATAAACCAGTCTAGCTTAATCTAGATTCTAGTAATAAAAGTTTAAAACAAGTATTTACTGCGTAAATATTTGTTTAATTATAAACAAATAAAATAAAATTATATCTCGGCACAAGGGCGACTCGCCACTAACTTACACTAATGTACTCAAAAGTATATTACAAAAACCTCCACCATAAGTCAAGGAACATGGTTTTCATATAATTTTTTTTATACCAGATGAATTGTCAAACGTAACGCACTCGTGATAATTGTCGCTCAATCTACACTTAAATGAAGAATATTCCAGAATTTTTTCAAAATTTTTTAATCGCTACTTTTCGAGATAAGAAGAGGACAACGATTTTTGGCAATTGTTTAAAAATAATACAAAGAAAAGTGTGCGCAAGTATTACATCATATATATTTTTGAACTTATGTTTTCGCAAGCTTTCATTTGATAACCCACTCGATAACCAGTTAAAAAAAAATTTCACTTCCGATTTTACCCCCAAAAACTAACCCCTTAAGTCAAAATTTAACTTTCAAAACTACACAACTCTGATTGGGCCATCAATTTCCATTTTTGTGCCAAATTTCAACTTTCTATGTCAAACAGTTTAGGAGAAACATCGGGGTAACAGACTGACAGACACCGAAGTGATCTCATAAGTGTTCCGTACGGAACACTAAAAGTTTTTTTTAAATTTATTTTTTGCCAAATATTGGGTCACATTGTTACTACATTTACTACCAATTTTGGTTTAATGTTATTATATTAAGCGGTTACCTTAAAAACTAGTATTAGAAATACTGTATTTTACATATGTTCTCTCTTTAGAGCGGTTTAAAAGAAGAAAAAAAAGATTTATATAATTACTATATATATATATATATATATATATAATACATTAAAATTCCGGGTTTCAATCCGTTCGTCTAACTATGAATTTGCACGAAGTTTCGCCAAAATCTCATTTGGCATTTTCAAGTGCTCTTGCTGCTGCTGCTGCTGCACTACTCGATACTGTGATCTTGCTGCTGCTGCCGCTCTAAGCTAACTCATTGAAACCCGGAATTTTAATGTATTACATTCCACCATCCGTGAAAACCTCCATGGTACCATTGGATAAAAATCGTATTTTGTCAGTTTTTGACGAAATAAAATATGGTCACAAGGAAATTTTTATTTTTTGAAATATATTTAATAGATTTGTATAAGAAATTAATTATTTATTTTTTGATTTCAAGTCATGTTTTACTTGTTTTACAATCAATAATTAAAAAATTCTAATTTTGGGGAAACCACAAATGCCGTACGGACAATTATCGAAAATTTTTGCCCTATGCTTACAGTTTGAGGTTTTTGATTTTTAAAGGACCCTCTAGTGCAGGGATGTCAAAGATACGGCCGCGGGCCGCATCCGGCCCCGGGGACGTATCAGTAAGGCCCGCGATCGCAATGTATCACAGAAAGAAGAATCATGTTTTTTAGAGCCGTATATTATATACTATATAATTAAATAATTCAGTACATTTTTTTTATTTGAATCTGGCCCGCCTACACATTCTAAATTTAATATATGGCCTTCTGCAAAATTGAGTTTGACACCTCTGCTCTAGTGTCATAATTTATTGTAAAATATAAAAGAATAAGTACAAACAAGATAATTTTTTTAAGTTTATGGTTTTTTGTTTATTTAATTTGTAAAGCGTCTGTAATTTATTTATTTTTTGTGTGCTGTATAGTCAATGTCTTTGTTACCTTTAGTAAATAATAATTCATTAGTTTTTTTTTCTTTTTTGGCAATAAAATTTTGACACTAGCTTCGATAATTGTTCGTCCGACAGCTGCGATTTTACGAAAATCTTCATTTCTTAATTACTGATTGCGAAAGAAGTAAAACTTGCCTTGAAATCAATAAATAAAATTTAGAATTATTCTGTCAATCTGACCAATGTATTTCAAATTAAAGAAATAGAATACCCTCCTGGCGATCATATTCTTATTGGTAAAAAACTGACAAAATTTTGCACAGTACCATAAAATTCTAAACGTTTTTTCCTAATAACTGGTTGTTTAAATAAATAGAATCAATTTTGGACTTTAAACTTAAGAAAATTTGCCGCCAAACTAGAAATGAAAATCGGCACTGCAAATTCGTTTTTTGAGTTTTAAGTAAAGCAGAATCCATTTATAAAGTCACTTTACTAATATCTCATATACCGCCCTGTTACTGTATATATATATATATATATATATATATATATATATATATATATATATATATATATATATACATATATATATATATATATATGTATATGTATATATATATATATATATATATATATATATATATATATATATATATATATATATATGTATATATATATATATATATATATATATATATATATATATATATAAGGATATATATATGTATATATATATATATATATATATATATATATATATATATATATATATACATTAAAATTCCGGGTTTCAATCCGTTCGTCTAACAATGAATTTGTTACGGATTGAAACCCGGAATTTTAATGTATTACATTCCACCATCCGTGGAAACCTCTATCATATTTTATGTAATTGTGATTTATGGAAAACATATAATGCAAGGTTTCCCGATTTTGTTGATGTTGAAATTGTGGTTTTTACAAATAGAGCATGTAAATTCTTTACTCTTTGGGATTAGACCACTAGATTAGCTAGGTTAAAAAATATAAGTCCAAAATTATACCTGACCGATGTTACCCCAAACTATGACACAGTTTAGTGTTCGTCCTTAATTAATATTAGAGTGTTTTTAAATTTCTTTTGATTCTCCACACTATCTAAGTTGGGAATGTGGAATCGTTGGCACAATTACACTACTCAGTATATATCACCACTAAACCAAACACTTCCAGTTTCTCCTGTATAAACTGTACCACTAGAACAGGGAACCTTGTAGACCCGTTTCGTTTATAAACGAATTGAGTCTTTTGGTGATTTCAAGCATTGTCCAATTTTTTACGTGTGTCCAAGATTGCGTGAATGTTGGTTCTTTTAGGTAATGTGGCTGTTTTGTCAGTAGTCCCTATACCGGTAAGGTAATACTACAGTCTTTTCTGATTGATTCTTATTAGAATCTTGTCTGAAAGCCGGAATTATATGGTGGTTAAACAAACATTTAATATCAACAGTCCAATATCCATTATCCATTTCATCTGTTTCTGAAGATATAAAATGTTCATCACATTTTGACAAAGCTTTAAATATTAGTGAATTGATAACAGATATTTTTTAGTTATGATGGTTTGAATTAGAATTCAAATATCTATTGATATGTGTTAGCTTTCTATAAACTAGATGTCCCGAGATGTCGTTAGTTTCTCTTTGTACCAGTACATCTAAAAAAGAAGCATACCATATGGTCTCCATTTGAATTTTATATTTGAATATTTTTGCTTCAGGTGATCCGAAAAGGCTTTTCGGTATTCTTTATCACTTGACTGATTTTCACCATGTGGCCAGATAACAAATATGTCATCAATATATCTGCTGCAAAATTTTGGTATTAGAGAAGCTGAAGTTAAGGAAGTTTCTTGAAGGACTTCCATAAACTTATTTTTAATAAATGATCCAGTTTTTCCTGTTAAAGGATTGAGGAAATATATAAGATATAACATATATTATTCTATATGTTGGGAAAATCTATTTTTGACCTAACAAAGGTCGTAATACGCTTATGAACCGATAAAATCAAACATATATAAATTGACAGCAAAATTCACAAAAATTCAAATAAAAAAGTGTTCCGTATAAAAGACTTATGGGATCACTTCAGTGTCCGTTTGTCTGTCTGTCCCACCCGATTTTCTCCGAAACTATTTACTATAGAAAGTTGAAATTTGGCAAAAATATAGGAGTTAATGGGCCAATCAGAGCTGTGTAGGGTTGAAAGTTACATTTTGATTTAAGAGATTAGTTTTTGGGGGATGAAATGGGAAGTGAAAAAAAAAAATTAGCAGATCATCGAGTAGGGTGTCAAATGAAAGCTTGTGAGTTCAAAAATGTATATGATGTAATACTTGCGCATACTTTTCCTTGTATTTTTTTAAAAAAATTTCCAAAAACCCCCTATCTCGAAAAGCATTGGTCATAAAATTTATGGAATATTCTCCATAAAGTGTTAATTGAGCGAACATTATTACGAGTGCATTAAGTTTGATAATTTATCTGGTATAAAAAAAAACTATAAGAATTACCTTGAAAATATGGTGAAGGTTTTTTAATATACTTTTCAGTACATTACTGTCACGTGTCGCTTCGGTACCAAGACATAATTTTATTTTTTTTTATAATTAAACAAATATTTAGGTAGTAAATATTTGTTTTAAAATTACTAGATTCTAAATTGAGCTAGATTGATTTATTGGCTATTAGGTAGGTAAGATGTAATAACTATTATACATTATTGACTAAGAAAAAACGTGAAAAGACATATTGGATCTTAAGATGCCAGGGACCTAAATAACTTAGTATAGGTAATGATTTTATTTTAAAAGCAGTCACGGTGCAAGTCCAACTTGCACTTGACTGTTTTTTTAATATAGCAGATCACATTTTTAATATTTTGTACGCGATATATGTTTTTCCAGGAATCGGAAAATTGGAAATAAATGTCCATTTTTTACAAATTTTTTAGACCACCCTGTATAATGACAATTCCGTTAGTTGCTAGACAGCAAGTTAAATCATCGCTCTTTTTCGTAGTTTTACTAATTTAACCCACAGATTCTAGTAAAGAACTGTCACAGATACCTTCATTTCGCTTAATATTTTAACGGGGGGACTAATGAATAATTTATTTAGAATGAACTCGGAAACTCGACTCCTGTTTAATGTATAACTTGAGCGATTGCAAAGTTGTTTCTAATGGTACAGCCAAAACTCAATTTTGGACCAAAGTTATCAACCCAGAGTGTTGGGGTAACTTTTAGGTATAAAGAAGATGCTATAGTCGAATTACTAGGAAATTTAATATCTTTGTTACTCAAGCAAACTTTTTCGTAAATTATATTCTACTTTTTTCTATTTCACTATGAAAATAGTTGGTTTCTAGTTCAACAAAGAGTTTAAAAATATTGAACGTATATCTTACTATAAAGCGTAGATTTTGTACTACATACATATGTGGACATGTCTCTCTTAAGTTGGCAAGATTTCTTAATTAGCCTCCGTGTTTTATAAAATGTTAAACAAAATCTCCAAGGAATTTTATTATTATTGTAGGGGTTAAGAGTTAGATAAAAACTCGTTTAGTTTTTTATTTACTGCATACGTATGCCGCTGGACGATTTGTCGAAACTTGAGCTACATTCTTGAAAGTCTTGAAATTATAGATAGAGGCTTAGGCGACTTTTGAACCACATTTCAACTTTCAACCATTCTTTCGACTTTCCCCTTTTCTCTAAATGTTTCAATTAAAATGATAGTTAAAAATGTGTTTTATACTGGTTAGGCTGACCGCAGAAAAATACTTTTTAAAATAAAATAATTAGTTAACTCTATACCGGAAGGGGGTATAATATATATACAATTTTCCAGGGATTTTTTAACACTGCTTCGATCTGTGATGTTTAGACTATTTACTAAGTTACAATTTTTACATTACACCAATCCATAAGAATAGTTTTATAAAAATATTAGACAATTAAAAACAAAATATTATTTTCAGTCGATCTTTAGAGCATTAGATAGCTAGAAAAATTATTTGGAACACATTTTTTAAACAAGTTGATATATACATATATATATATATATATATATATATATATATATATATATATATATATATATATATATATATAAAATAAATATAGATATTATATATATATATATATATATATATATATATATATTATAGATATATATATATATATATATATATATATATATATATATAGTATATATATATATATATATATATAATATATATGTATATTTAAATTTTCCTATTATAAGTTCATAAAGAACAGTCATGTTAGTTATGTAGTTACGTCAATATAAAAAAATATTCCATAAAGAAAATATAGTCACTAAAAATACATTAAAGAAATAAAATAAATAATTGGTTAAACATAGTGCCATTTTTCCCTATTGAAAAAAATTTTTCGCGCACCCTCTTTAAAATTGAGTTGAGACAATTTGAATATTTTGATTAATTTTTTTTTAATTGACTTCACAAATTCTCCTAAAATTGACTAATTTTTTAACAACCTAATGCTCTTAAATTTCTCTTTTTTCTTATACTATATGTTTTTGCCTTTTTTTAAGTGTACCATGTTATGGTGTTGTATTAAAAAAACAACGAAACAGTGGTAGTAACCTAAAAATGGGTTATGTACTTAATTGAAAAAATAATAATTAAACAAAAAATTAAGAAAAACTGTAAAATATAAATCAGGGAATGTACACAAGGCAACGCATGGAGGTTGTATTGTTTCAAAAGATATGTAGAGGGTTTTATAGAATAAGAGGTAAACATTCGAATACTAAATTTTAATACTGGTCATAGAAAAACTATGTATTGTGATACAAATTAGGCATATTGTAAAAAATAAACAGTACAATATTTTAACGTATATTTTTTAACAGTCGCGAAAATATCATCACTCCATTCTTGTTTTTTTTTTGATACTGCGAGTTTCTATTTTCTCCTCGTCGTGTTTCTACTCAATAATCTGTTAAAATTTAGCCAAATAATTTAATTTCAATTTAACCTAATTTTATTTTATCTTTGTATAATTTTACGTTTCTTTTTCTAGACGTTAAAATAAATCTTGTAAATTTTAATTACAATTTTTTATTGCTTTGTCACTTGGTACATTAACTTAAATAATTTTAATATTAAATATTTTCCTAGAGTAAATAAAGTTGGGATTAGACTCCATAAAAATACGCAGAAAAAATATATAGTATCGAACGAGGACCGTCAGTAAGTTTTACCCTTACAGTTAAAATACGGAAGTTCAACAATAAAGAGCAATTCCCTTTATTAATGACCGAACTTTGATATGCCATGTTCTTCAGCTAGTTTAGGTGAAGAGACTACCGTCGGGAAAATACTGCTGCATTGCCATTAGCGAGTACACTCTGGCTTGATCAAATTGTCGTAGGTTCGCTGCTTGTTTTATCAGTTCTATATATCAGAATCCATTTTTAACATTAAAAGTATTAAAAATTGTATCGATAATTAGTACTGAAATTGATTCTTCTAAAGTAGATGCTTTGCTTAGTTCTGGGTAAATTTATAACCTGAGTTTGTAATAATGTGTATAAATATGGTAATAGCTTTGCCTTACTACACAGAAAAATATAACCTCCAGTGGATAGAAACCAGGTCAAATTGGAGTGGCTCTCTTAGGTTTCACATTTATTGTACAATTACTTGGAGATCTTTACTTTTCGAGATTAAAATATTGAAGAAGTCTGGGAGAGGTACAAGCCAAGGTATACCCGATCAGTGTTCACCAGACTATCATTCAGTGTAATAATCGGTTTCTACTAATACTGCATGCCATAACTTATATCTCTGTTAATATTATTTGGGGTATGTGTAAATTTCGATTAATCTTTCGTTCAGAGAAATAGGAAACCAATGTGAATTTTGCTTTCTCATACATTTTGGAATTGTATCTTTTGGTAATCTCAAGGCTTTTCTGTATTTTCATGTGTTAAAAATCCTGAAAATCTCAGATCTTCCAAGTAATTTGGCTTTTTTTCTGTAGTATTGTGAGAGTACGGTAAACCGGAACTCTACAAAACAGTTACCGCTGAATCGTTATTACTATCTTTTCTAGAAGTTTTTGCTGGCTTTTAAAGTGGTTAAAAGCATGTCTTATACCGTCAGTGAAATATATTTTTTAAAGTGTTGGTCAGTATATCTATTCCTGATGAGATAGATTCGTTACATATTGACAGAGCTTTAAATATTATAAGTTCTTGACATTTATGCATAGGAAGATAATGTGAATTACCCTGCAGGTACCTGTTTGAATGAATGGGCTTTCTATAAGACAAGTATGCCAGGGAGTCGTTGCTGTTTCTTTGTACCAGTACATTTAGGAAGTGCACCATTTAATTCAGATTTCATAATAGGTCTGTTGGAATATTAGTGATTAAGGTTTTTTTGTGGAGATATTCGCAAGAATAAAAACCGACAATTGTTAAAAATGTCTTGATTTTATATTAATCTATTTTCATTACTACTGGAAAATAATCAGTATATTCTGCAAGCAATTTTGCTCGAAATTAAAACTTTTTGAGTAAATAAAGATTACAGATGTTTTTCCGTATATGCAACTTTTTCACGCTCTCGTTGTATTACTAATTACCCAGAGTATTTTGTAAAGTAATAGGTTTATCAAGAAGTTTAAGTTAAAAAGTACGAGATACATACACAGTATAAAACCAAGAACTAAGTGATATACTTATACATACGGGGTGTTATGAAATTCACTGTATATATTGGAACTGGCGCCTCTTCGTAGCACGCTGCCACTAGTAAACCATACAACTTTACAACATTACTGATCGTTAAGCAGAACGTAAAGTCTACAGTGTTTTTATAGACTTTTCCCAAACAAATTTATTAAGAAAAAATATTATAAAATTATCTTTTAAAATAATTACTTCGTGACACCCACAAATTAATTACACAAATTTTATATTTCAATACTTTTATTATAATAAGTAAAAATTTTAATGTGAGTCACAGCAATTTTATTTACTTCATTGTAAGAATGACTGCTTTACTTTATTCTAAAGCCAACAAAGGATTTCTTGTCTGCTTCCCATGCCGACAACAAAGGATTTTTTATCAGCGTCGACCGCTTTGTCGGTAACTTTATTAGTGGCCCTCTGCTTGGCGGTGGCCAAGTAACAACGCTCTCTACCAAAACGTCAAATTCACGTTTAATTTAATTGCAGCGAACGTTAACACATTTTGCAATACGTCGTGGATAAAATGAGGCAAAGATCAATGTATTGCAGATTTTTTAAAGACAAAGTCATAGAGTAGTGTGAATTAAGAAATTTGTAGGAAGTGTAGATAATAGCAGCAAGTATGGTAGTTCGTGTCGTTCGGTACAATTGACTTAGTTATAAATATAACATGCACAACCTGGGATATTTTCTGTGGAGCTCGACTGCACATTTAAGGTACATAACGCTTTAAAACCTACTTTGTTTCTTCACTTTAACAATTTCAGTATTAATCTTGGGAAAAGTAAGAGCAAAATCTATTTGAAATTCTGTTTTTATTTTGGCTTAACCCAACCAGCTGTTAACATAAAAGTCAAAATCAGCTGTTAAGGGGCAATGTTCCAGTTGTTCTTGCGCGTTATCAAGAAATTACTTCTTTTCAAATAACAGATAAAAAATTTTCTTAATTATAGTTAAATATTATTTTTACTAGGTGTTTTCTATTATTATTTTCATTTGTTATTAGAATAATTTTACCTACAATTTGAAAATCTGTAATTGTTGAAGAAAATCTGTGTTGGGCAACACAGTCCTGCGCTTGAGGTAGTGTACGAACTCTTTTTTTAATTTTTCAAAAATTTTCGAATTAAAAAAAAATATATTAAATGTGCTTCTACATGATCCCACGAGTCACCCGTTTCAATATATGCAGTGTATTTCATAACACCTTGTATATATGTATATATCTATATATTTATATATATATATATATATATATATATATATATATATATATATATATATATATATATATATATACATATATGCTGCTTTTTTGTAGAAAGTTAAAAACTTTATCAAAAATTATTACCAAAAAATACTTACCATTCTTTTCATATTTTCCTCGTAGTTTTCCACTGCTGTCCCTATTATTCGGTGAACTTACATGATTTTGCTTTAAAATTATTTTATTTTTTTTATTGTTGTTGCTAGAAGCAACTTTTATTTCAACTTGTTGACGTGTCTTTCTTGCATATTTTCTATTTTCTGCTTTAGGTGTAGCTGTAGATTCTATATCTTTTTGTAACTTCTCTAGTCTAGCTTTCTTATTATTTGGTTCAATAAGATTTTCATTGCTAAAATGTCGCTTTCTGCCCATGTTTACGTTTTTCTAAATAACTTTCGCCACCCACACGAACTGAATAATGCTTGTTTACACAAAGATGTGGATATAAATAAACGTAAACAGAATTTATCAGTCTAGCGTTTTAAATTATACTTATCGATAACAAATCCGGTAATACCCCAATACACCATTAGCCGTCGTCCTTGTTTAATTTGATAATCTTATAATACTACTATAGAATTGTAAAATGAAGTATTAGCGTCAATAAATGTGTCATGTGACTTCACCTGAAAAGTCCATTTCTTTTATAGAAACAATAAATATTTTTATGACACAGATCAATATCACTCAGTTAAACCCTGCCAAATAAAATATTTCACACAAATATCCAACCCATCAATTAAATGTTCATATATAATCCCATGAACTCGCGTAAATTAGACTCCCTACCGTTAAAATGGACCACCCATAAAATTTACTTAAAATAAAGGAATGAATACCAAATTGAAAAATCGCTAACGCCAAAACAGACCTCTTATTGTCCCTATTTTATTGTCAATAGCGACAATCAAACATTTTTAGTGTTCCGTACGGAACACTTATGCAATCACTTCGGTGTCAGTCTGTCCATCTGTCCGTCTGTCACATCCGATTTTCTCCGAAACTATTTGACAAAGAAAGTTGAAATTTTTCACAAATATAGGAATTGATGGCCCAATCAGAGCCGTATAGTTTTGAAAATTAAGTTTTGACTTAAGGGGTTAGTTTTGGGGGTGAACTCGAAAGTGAAAAAAAATTACCAGGTCATCGAATAGGATGTCAAATGAAAACACGAGTTCAAAAATATATATGACGTAATACTTGCGCTCACTTTTCTTTGCATTATTTTTTAAAAAAATGGCCAAAAATCGAGTTCACCTCCTCTTATCTCGAAAAGTATCGATCAAAAAATTTTGAATTTTGTATTTTGTAAAGTCGTTGATGATTTTATATTAAAATATACAAAAATTTTTTATCTTAAAAGCAAGTCCGACATGCACTTGGCTGGCTTTTTTACATGTTCTTTCCTTTTTCTTTCTGCAGTAAAATAAAATTATGAAAAGCATATCATACTCATAAGATTTGCACAAATTCTCATCATACGATAATTTTTAAAAAGGAAGTTTCAACCTAATTTTAAATTTGTTATCCTCTTACGAATGCAATTATGATTGTAGAACTCTAGCATCCATTATTTTTTAAATTTTACAGAGAAGAATAAACAACCTACATTTTTTATGACGCACCATCATTTTCTGTTAAATTGTTAATACGTAATTTTTTAAAATAAATATTTGTAACCATTTAGATGACAATTTAAAAAAACAGAAAAATATACATTGGTCTTTGTAATAAATCATAAAATTATGGTTGTGCGTCAAACATCAAGTAGAATTAAGAAAATTAGAAATGTTCATTTCAACGAATAAGTGTAATTTTCAAAAATCATGACAGCACTGTGTCCCTAGTAACAGAAATTAAATAGTTTAGCAATAGCTATTTTCCTCGATATTCAACATTGTACAGATTTTACAAAATTTTTTGGAAGTTTAGATAACTCGACGAGATTGATTTTTGTATCACGAACTAGCCTAATGCTATCAACGAAATACCATTAACGTTTATGTTTATCAAATTATAATTGTGATCTTTGATGCTCCCAGATTTTGGATTAGAATTGGAAATATGTAAAAAGTTCTTGAGGTAAAACCGTGTCAAAGTGACGTTAATGACGTTTGGCTTACTGTTGTAAGAGGTAGCTTCAATATTAGAACACTGAGTGAGCCTGGAGAAACATAAATCAAGTGTACATCTGACTGATATTTGCCAGACAGCCAAATGAGTTTTCAACAAAGTTTGTTTCCGATCTTTTTTGAAAACTGATGACCTTGAAATTTTTATTTTTTTATATACCAGATAAATTATTAAAGGTAATGCACTCATGATAATTTTCGTTCAATCTACACCCCGTGGAGAATATTCTAGAATTTCTTCAAAATTTTCTGATCAGTACTTTTCGAGATAAGGGTGGGGACAGCGATTTTTGGCAATTTTTTTAAAATAATACGAAGAAAAGTGTTCGCAAGTAATACATTATATATTTTTGAACTTATGTTTTTACAAGCTTTCATTTCACATCTCACTCGATGATCTGGTAATTTTTTTTTCACTTCTGATTTCACCCCCCAAAACTAACCCTTTAAGTCAAAATTTAACTTTTAAGACTACACGGCTCTGATGAGGCCATCAATTCCTATATTAGTGCCAACTTTCTATGTGAAATAGTTTCTGAGAAAATCGTGTGTGTCAAACAGACGGACGGACAGACACCGAAGTAGTCTGATAAGTGTTCCACACTGAACACTAAATAAGAAATAAAGATAAGAACTTTGGTAATTAATTAATAAATGTTAATAAAGCTGTTTCTAACTAACTTACCTTAAACTGAAATATTTTTGTACAGAAACAACACTGCTTAATTTAGCAAGTTTTATTTTTATTATGTGACCAAAATCGAATAAAATACATGGTAAATGGAAGAATGACTGTGTTTGTGTTGGCAATGATAAAACGATTAGGTTTGCGTTTTAAGATGAATCATTGTTTGAGTCTACCAAAGATATCTCTGTGATTGTAAAGTCGTAATATGATATTTTTGAATTTTTACCTGTATTACTTTCCAACGGGTTTGTGATATGTGTTATTCTAACAGATTTCTATATGATATTTTATAAACTGTTAAAATGGGACTTAAGGAAGTAATGTAACATCAACGATAGTTTAAAATGGTGCAAGAATTGCCATAAATCTGCCAGTCTTGAAAATTAAACTTGTATTTATATTTTTAATGTTATATTATGGTGTCACTTCTACGCTTCAATAATAAAATTAAACTATATGACATTTAACAGAAAGATAAAAAACGTTAAACGACGTTCTTTATTGGACTTTTGTCTCAAATAAATATGTTTCAATAATTGTCAAGTAGATCTACATGATTTGTTAACGAATTATATTCTAAAAATCATGACGGCATTAAAAATTTATTTTGACAGTTGTCAAACACTTATTTAAACTAAAATTCATATTTGTGCTAAAATCGACCTATAAGAGTCCAGATGTCGAATGAGTTATTTATTTAAATTTTTGACCCCTGTCAATGTCAAAAATCTTCTTTTAGAAAATTTGACCTATACCTTGATAGCAAAAAATTCATAGCTAAATTAGAAGAAGAACTCTTAGCCCTCACAGATCGGCTCAGGATAGCAAGCGCACATTAGGTATTACATATTAATACCACAAAAACAAAAATAATGATCACTCCCGTGAATAGGAACACGTTCCTAAGTCGCAACGACGTGGTCGATAGATTTGGTTACCCGGAATCTTGGAGCAATGGAAGTAGTGAGCCTGAGATCAGGCGACGTATTCAGTTGGGAAACAGCTATGATGCAACTATCTAAGATGTAGAAAAACTACAACATTACCGGTGCCAGAAAAATCAATTTGGTGAAAAGCTTAGTTTTTCCGGCATTTCAGTATGGATGCGAAACCTGGACAATAAGAACCGACGGTAGAAAACGAATAAACACCTTGGAAATGTGGGTATAGCGTAGAATGAGAAAGGTTTCATGGACTGAAAAAAATACCAATGCATTCATATTGAATAAGATAAGACCGGAAAAGCGCCTGTCTCTCATTATATACAGCAGGATCGTTGCGGTTTTTGGACACCTGGCGAGGGCTGATAACATGGAAAATTTGGTTATACATATGGTTTGGAGTTACACAATCGGACAGTTATGAACATCAACCTGAAATAGGCTGTCAGACTGACCGATGACAGGCAATGCCGCAAAGAGAGCAATTCAACAGCTAGAAGAGCAAAATCTATAGTCGCCACTTATCTTTCAAATTTAATCAGTATCCGACCAAAAATAAAGTAAATATAGTCATTTTAGTTTTGGCTGAGATCCATGACAAAAACTTTTTGGTCCACTAATTTTATATCTTAGTATTCAAATTTCATCAAAATCAATTCATAATAATCAAAGAAGCTATATGCTAGCATCCAAAAGGTTTTTATTAATTAACTTTAAATATACCTTTCAAGTTTGTGTCAAAAGAATCCATAAGCAAAAGAGATATAATCTTTTTATTTTTGACACATGTCAAAAAATTTTTTAAATTAAATTTACATCAACCATCGAATTTATTCAAAATCGTATTGCTGTCAAACTCAGAAAACCTTTATATAACGAATTTTATATCAACCTATTCACATTTGATGAAAATTGGCGTACAAGTAGTTGTACATTAAAAAAGTTTTTAACTAATTTTGAATCTACTGTTTGAATTGAATCTAAATTATTTCGCAAATTGCATTAACTTACCTGAAAGTTAAAACAAGGTAGATGTCGATATTTATTTATTTTTTTAAGTGCAGCCTTGGCCAACTTCATTCATTCTCACCCCACCTTCTCGCTTTCGGATTCACTTCTTTTACTGATGATCTTTACATTTAAAAAAATACAATTTAGTGATATTTTACGATGCTACTCTTAAATATATTTGCATCCTTATATTTTCAATTAATAATAATGCAGATGTTAGTAATTTAGTATTTGTTTCTTCTAAACTCTGTATGATTTACAAATACAGTAGACATCATTTAAACTATTGAAGCTTGAGATGTAAAACTAGAAAACCTGTTGTAATTTATCATGAAATCATGGTGAAATTGCTCGATTGCTCTACTGCTCTATTGCATGATAGAGCAATCGAGCTCTAAGTAATTGTACTTAAATAGTAAATCTTGCAATATATGGGTAAACCAAACGGATCATTTTCTTGGTCTTAAATGGCACTTAATAAGATAAAATAGTGCCTAAACTTAATAAAATCCTGTATCGGCATAAATGAATGCACTCAGGCTTCTCGCTTCGGCGATATATTGATTTAGTGTCAAACAGAGACAATAAGGCAGCAAATCAAATCTTTGTATTAAATACATTATATAGTTTAGTGATGATGTGAAAAATGTGAGTGAAATGATTATTTCAATTGTACGGGTATATTTTTTTAAGTGTCACTTGACTTACTATTTCCCTGTTTAACGTATCGAAAAAATTATTTTACTACTACATTTAGTATTTTATTCCGAAGCCAAATATGAAAAGAAAATTTATCGCTTGTCAAATTTGACAGATTACGAAACAAACTGGGATTTTTTAAATAGCATCCCCCGTCAACGAAGATATCATTAACCTCCAGTTCGGAGTAGATAGGGTTGAGAAAAAAATTAAAATCAAATACCAAGAAGCTGGACCACTTGATGAAATAATTAAGTTAATTAAATTTAAAAATAAAGTGGGAAGGAGAAGAAGAGAGGACCCCTGGGAAATTAAAACAATATTAAAGAAAAAAGCTCCTTGGTAGTACGATGATTCCACATTCCTTTAAAAATTCTGCTAAATAAGACAATAATGCAATTCTCATATACTACGAATGCAAAGGTACCAATTTAACCCTTCCCAGAGTAGAAAAAGCGATCTGTCTTCTCAAGTCGAGTAAAAACCTAAGAGGAAAGAACTCCTACAGGCCGATATCACTGCTTAGAACACTGTCAAAGATCGCCGAAAGGAGAATTTTTATAAATTAATAAATGTATAGAGTCAAAAAAAAAAAACGTTAAAAATTTTCCTCCATGACAATTCGACTTCAGAGACGAATATAATACTATTCAAAGTACTGCAAGATGCACTCAATGAAACTAACAATTAGCAGAATACTATTGCGCTCGCCTTAGACATCAAAAGAGACTTGACAGTATCTGGATAAAGGGCCTGTCACAAACTAATGACTCAGCATAATCTGCCATTATATATTGTAATACTGCATTGCTGAGTCCCACAGGGGCTCAGTATTATCTTCTAAATTTTATAATCTCTACATAGCCGACTTCCCTAAATATTCATCAACAAAAAGGGGATTATTTGTTGACGATCCGCTTATTTATTATCATTCGTATATGCGAACGTAGCGGCGCGTCTGTAATACTCTAACAAGAATAACACCGTGGCTACAGACTGGGGACATAGAAAGAAACGAAGCCAAATGCGAGGGAATAATAATTATAAAAAATTCGCCAACAGGATGAAGGTTCCAATAAAAATAAACGACCCTTATATTCTTAAGAAATCATCTAAAGTATCCGGGTATCATTATTAATTCTGGATTAAAATTTCATGGCCAAGTCCCTCATATTTAGCCAAAAACGGTTGTAGCAATACAAAACCTATACACTCTACTGTTTGCATCATGGCAGCTGAATGCTTGTAATAGGTAGGGGCTGTGTTAGTAAATGCTGCATCTGTGGGGTGTAGTACTTTGGATATACTCGAGGCTGTAGAGCATACACAATAGGGTTCACCGAAGCGGTCGCAAAAATCGACGATTTACACGACACAACAAAGAAACAAAAAATAACGAGATTGTATATTCTTTCAGACAACTTTTACACGATCTGACAGAAACAAGATAGTTATACAACCCAATACAAAAACTATTATATTTAAAACTACCATTTCATTCCCATAAAACTGTGAACTCGTCGAGATCATTCCGACTTGTATAAAAAGATAAAAGATATAGGTAGTGAATTTCGCGACTAGCCGGTGCGCGTGCTTTAGGTCATCCGTTAGCACAAGGCGCGTGGCCATTGACGCAGGTTCGCATTCCATAGTTAAAGCATATAAAATTAGACTATCAGAGAGTGTAGAGGAGCAATGGTAAAATGCCAAACATCTCAAATATAATTAGTTTTAAAACAATCAAAAAATATTTTAATAGTACAAGATTGGGTGTCTTTCTCGTGTAGACATCAAACCTAACAGGATAACCAAAAATTTGTTACTCCCCAAATTTGGCAGATAAGAAAACCAACTAAAATTTTTTAAATGGCACTATCTCTAAAGAGTTACACCAATAAATAAAATTCGTCAGGCCGTTCACAAAATTATTGAACGGAATTTTAAGGTTTGAGTAACTCACTCAATTACTACATATAAAACAAATTCCTTAGCTAGTAAAATTTGACATCAAAAGAGTGATCACTTGTCAAATTTGACAGCGTACAACCTAACTAAATTTTTTTAAAATGCTGCTACCCAGAGTGATATCAATAAATAGCATTTTTTAGTGTATTTATATATATATATATATATATATATATATATATATATATATATATATTCAATCGTTACCAACATACAAAGCACTCAAATTGTTGAACAGAATATAAACTTTTAAGTGACTGAGTCGATTTACAATTTTGCTATTTGGCATATCAAAAAAGCTTTCACCAGTAAACATAATTTTTATAAACGAGCCAAATATGATATCAAAAAATATAACACGTCAAAACTAACAGATTACAAAGTCTACTAGGATTTTTTTAAATCGCATTACCCTGTATGGTTACATCATTAATTAACATTTTTCAGTGTATTTACATATACATAGTTCCTGATAATTATTTTGAGTATTCCAATATATATATATATATATATATATATATATATATATATATATATATATATATATATATATATATATATATATATATATATAGACAGTATTCCAGTTATTGAATAAAATTTTAACTTTTAAGTGACTCACTCGATTTTCCTATTTGGCATATCAAAAAAAAAAAATCTTCTACTACTAAGTTGATTTTTTTACGAAGTAGCCAAATATTTTCTTCTTCATTCGTATTATAAAACATTGGTCTGTTTAACTTCCAGTGCCTTATGGGCTCTCCTGGGAGGCAGAATGCCAGCTATCCATCCATCTCAAGTGAGCATCATCCCAGTCAACTATGATCACCAAAAATTTGTTACTCATCAAATTCATATTATAGAGATAAGTAGATTTTTTAACTTTAATTTAAAGCAGCGTTTCTCAACCTTTCAGTATTTGCGACCCAATTTTCAAACATAATTTTCATCGTGCCCTCCCCCCCTCTTATACAATAACAATGCATGCAATAATAATGTATTGTCAGTATTTTGATGCTAAAGTTACACTATGACCTTAATTACAAACCTTACAAACTACCAAGAATAAGTAAATTTATTCATATTTGGCAACACATATCTGCTGCGTTGACAAAACTAATATCGATACCTCTCTATTGCTCTCTGTCACGTCCACCATATCGGTAGCGGCTTCGCGAGAAGTTCCGAGTTGTCTCGAACATTCGAAAAGTCTGCCCAAAAGTGTATAAATGCTGCACCTCGTTCAATTACACCCCGTCTCAGTCGAGTGGATCCTTCTACTGCTGTCGGATTTATCGTGAATATGTATGTTGTAAGTTACGTGTTAATTGAAATTCAAGGTATTAAGTATTCACTGCAGTAAATATATACAGAATCATGGATAAGTTTTTAAGTGGGCGTAAGCGAGCATTAGACGATAGTGAAGCATCAACACAGACAAGCGTGATTCCGAAAATAAAATCAAGAAAATATTCTCAAAAATACTTAAATTTAGGGTTTACCAGTACTAAAGGAAATGAAGAAGAAAGGCCCCGGTGTGTTATTTGCTCAAAAATCTTGGCAGCAGAGAGCATGAAACCAAATAAACTTAAACGACATTTGGAATTCTTCGAATTAAAATTAAAATCATATGTAAAGCGGAAATCATTTTTTAAAAAAACTTTGTGAATGAAAACGCTTAAATTGCCTCTTATAAAGTTTCATATAAAATAGCCAGATGGAAAAAGCCTCACACCATTGGTGAAGAGCTTGTTTTGCCAGCAGCAAATGAGATTGTAGAAACTATGTTTGGAGATAATTTTGCCAAACAATTGCTATCCATACCTATATCAAATGATACTGTTGCCCGTCGAATTGGTGATATAGCTGAAGATGTACAGCATCAGCTTTTCGGGAAGTTGCGTGACACAATCTTTTCAATTCAGCTTAATAAGGCAACAGATAGCAATAAAGATGCTCATTTCATTGCCTATGTTCGATTTTGTGATGGTATGTCAGCAGTAGAAGAACTATTTTTCTGCAAACCAATAAAACTCAAACTAACATCACTCGCATTATTTGCTATCTTAAATGATTTTATAAACGAGGCAAATATGCAGTATAAAAATTGCGTCAGAATATGCTGCTCATGATGCTCATTCAATGTCTGGAAGATTTCAAAGTGTACAAGCACTTGTGAAACAAAACTCTCCACTGTGAAGCTCTGGCTTCCAAAGAAAAATGAGTCCTGCTCTGAATATTGTGCTCATTACAGTTGTAACCGTAGTAAATTATATTAAAATGAGACCTCTCAAATCTAGAATTTTTTCTGCACCTTGTAAAGACATAGGTGCCGAACATTCAGCGTTACTATTTTATTGCGAGGTAAGATGGTTATCACGTGGCAAATGTTTGGAACGTGTTTATGAATTAAGAAATGAAATCGCCATTTTTTCTAGAAGAGGAAAAACCGACTGGGAGCCGAGAAGATTCGAGATAGTTTAATTGTGATCAAATTGAGCTACTTGGTCGATATATTCGAGAAACTAAATACCTTAAATCTTCAACTCCAAGGAACAAGTACACATATATTCGATACAAGTGATAAAATTAATGCTTTTTGTAGAAAATTGGAATTGTGGAGCAGAAATGTAAAGCAAAAAAGCTAGAAATGTTTGCAAATGTCGGTGAATGTGTTAAAACATACAAAACATCTGAAAGTTGTTTTAGTAACCATTGCAAATTATCTAGCCATGTTGACGAAGAATTTTAAAAAATATTTTCTTACTGACGACAACTTGGTAGCAAGTTACGAGTGGGTTAGGGATCCTTTACAAAATACTCCCGAAGGGCTCTCAATTTCCGAAGAAGAAATCTTCATAGACTTCACGGCAAGTGGCGAAATCAAAAGACAAGTTAATAATAAATCATTCTTTGAATTTTGGGGAGGGGTGAATGATGAGTTTTCTGCACTGAAAACAAGAGCATTTTCAACATCCTATCTTTGCGAAACCGGATTTTCTGCGGTGGCTGCTTTGAAAACAAAATATAGATCTCAACTAAATATAGAAAAAGAACTCAGAGTGTCTATTTCTAATATTAAACCAACCTTCGAAAATGTTTGCTTTGCAAAACAGGCCCAAGGGAGTCACTAATAATTATTAAACTTGTTTTTAGTTCAGTATTGATATGTTAATTATTAGGTAAATACATTGTGCAGCACTAATACAATCCTATTTATAGGTCTATTATATCAGTGTAAATGTATTTTATTTTTTATTATGTCAGAATGTATTTTGTTATGCTTTCCTCTCAATAAAATATATTAAAGGTTTTTAATGAATGTTTTTAATAATAATTTCTTTTCGTTCGTGCCCCCCCAATAGTGTAATCCTGCCTCCTAGTGGGGCGCGCCCCACAGGTTAACAAACGCTGCTTTAAAGAGTTGAACCATTAAATAGCATTTTTCAGTTCATTCACAAAAATACATATCTCCTGATATTTATTTCTAGTGGTTACCGTTATTCAGGGAATTAAAATTATTGGACGGGATTTTAGCTTTTGAGTAACTCACTGATATTCCAATGTTCCTATTTGGCATATCGAAAAATTGTTTTATGACTAAATTAACTTTTTTATCAAGAAGGAAAATATAATATCAAAAATTTTGTCCATTGTGAAATTTAACAGAGTCCAAAGCTAACTAATTTTGTTAAATAGCACTAGCGATTTAGGATTACATCATCAAATAGCATTACCCGATTTTCAATTTTGCTGTACTTATTTTTTTATGAGGATTGCAAATATGATATTAAAAACTTGGTCACTTATCTAATTTGTCACATTACAAATTGGACTTTTTTTAAATAGCCCTAAGCCTATAAAATTACATCAACAAATAGTATTTTTTAGACCGTTTTCAAAAACACGTAGCTGTTAATATTTATTTTCAGTGGTTACCTATATACAGAGCATTCAAGTTATCCAATGGATTTACAATTTTCCTAATTGACATATCAAAAAACACTTTCACAATTAAATTAGTTCTTTATGGAAAAGCCAAATATGATAACAAAAAATTTGTCAGTTGTTAAAAGTCACAGGTGACAAAGCCAACTAAGATTTTTTTAAATGGCACGACCTCTAAATGGTTATACATACAACTCTTAATATTTCTTTTAAATTGTTATTGATATACAGGGTATTAAAGTTAAGTGACTTAAGGAAGTTGCCCACCAAAACCAAGCTCATGGTCTACGACATAATTGTGAATGCAGGCCTCACTTCCGCCTGCTCTACATGGCACCAGGTCTCAAAGACAAGAAGAGTACAAGTAACCAATTACACAAAGATCTCGGTGTGCCAACCATAAAGGTACACATGAGGCAAGCTCAAATGAATCACAGGAACCCCCCTCCTAACCCTCCCCATGTCTGCAACCAATTCCCGAGACCCTCAGACCCCCTCTCGGACGAAGACGATGGCCTTTCCCACCCACCATGATAGAAGATTGTGAAACTAGGTTAAGTTAGCATAAACCCTAAATTAAGTTAGGTTAAGCCACAATCATAGAGATATTAGAATAGAGGAGAGAAAGTACCTAGCCTGCTGTAAGTGAAAGCGTATAGTCGTTAAAAAGAGAAGGAAATAATATGAGTCATTCTGTCTGTCTTACTCTGCGCACGCCCACAACACTTTCGCACGGGTACGCACGCCCCCAACACTAATTTAGAGTGCGTACCCGTGCGAGGCTGTTGTGGACGTGCGCCGAATAAGAGAGACAGAATTACTCATATTATTTCTTTCTCTTGCTACGGGGGCGCCACGCTTCTCGCGAGAACTTACTTCCTCTGTTCTAATATCTCTATGGTCATAATTATACCAAAACATACGTTTCCTAGGTTAAGTTTAGATTAAGAACACTCTTGTAAATACTTTGGTTGAGTTAGAGTAAATATACTTTCTCATCAAGCCATAACAACGCTCATTTAATAGAGGTAAGAGGCTATGCCTTGCTTACAAGTCAATAAAGAAAATGGAAAAAAAAATTAAAGTTTTTGAATTTTGAAGTGACTTACTGTATTTAGAGTTTCATATTTAAGTAATATCTTTATTTATTTTTTCTTAATATATCATTTAGGACTATTAACTCTTTATTAAGTCATATAACTTATTTTTTATTAGTATTTTGGTAACAATTAGTTATCATTTAACTGAACTTTTATAGGACCAAATCTCGTCTTCCATCAAAAAGACAACGCAATCTATTCGCTGTTCGCTTTTGAAGCTTGAAGAGGATATCACTGTTGTATGTAAAATAAACTTATTGAAGTTATAAGTTAAAAAATTATATGAATTTCATTACTTATCTTCAAAATTAAGGAATCTACGAATTATAAACAGTAATAAATTTTAATTTTTCTGTCCCTATTCTGACAAATTAATCCGCTGGTACCAATGAATTATATGACGGATATATTACGAAAAATACTGGATTATCTGAAATATGTTACTTCGCCTAAATTTTTCTAGTTCCTCTTGAAAAGCTGGAAATGTTCTTCTTGGTAGATCAGTGGAAACTGCGAAATAGATACCTTTGTTATTATTTTTTTTTTAAATTCGAATTAGATATAGTACACAGAAAAGAAAAAATACATCCATATTTCTTTAACAAAATACTGAGCTATAATTTCACATACCATTTTTTTCTTAGATTAAAATGATGGAATGGTAGCAGAGTAGACTCGTATTACCTCAATATTTTCAGGTTTTAAACTTTTTATAAAGGAATCATGGTATATCACTATTTTTTGTTCTGCTGCTAATGTTTATCTTTTTCAGAAATTTGGGTACCGTTGTTTTTTTTTCTACCTAACATAAATAAAGTTTTTAATTCCCTAACTTAGATTAAAAATAACCGGTCAAGTGCAAGTTGAACTTGCGCAATTAGTGTTCCGTACGTTGATTGCTTTTAAAATAAAAAAAAAATTGTCACAGAGGTATAAAATGATCAACAAGTTTGTTTCCAATCTTTACTGAAATCTGATGACCTTGAAATTTTTGTTTTTTTATATACCATATAAATTATTAAAGGTAATGCACTCGTGATAATTTTCGTTCAATCTACACCCCGTGAAGAATATTCCAGAATTTTTTCGAAATTTTTTGATAAGTACTTTTCGAGGTAAGGCCCGGGACAGCGATTTTTCGCCAATTTTTAAAAATAATACAAAGAAAAGTGCGCGCAAGTATAATATTATATATATATTTTTTACTCGTGTTTTCACAAGCTTTCATTTGACACCACACTCGATGACCTAGTAAAAAAATTTTTTTTTCACTTCCGACTTCACCCCCCAAAACTAACCCCTTAAGTCAAAATTTAATTCTCAAAACTACATGGCTCTGATGAGGCCATCAATTCCTATATTATTACCAAATTTCACCTTTCTATGTCAAATAGTTTCGGAGAAAATCGGGTGTGACAGACAGACAGACACCGAAGTGATCTTATAAGTGTTCCGTACGGAACACTAAAAAGAAGTAATTTCATGATTAATTTTATGCTCAGATTTGTTGGTTACTCAGTAAATGAACCAAAGATATATATATATATATATATATATATATATATATATATATATATATATATATATATATATATATATATATATATATTCTATTTTCATGATCATACAGTAAATGGAAGAATATTTGCTTTGTTATTCGAACTTATGCCAGTTAAACGAAAAGTA
Source organism: Pachyrhynchus sulphureomaculatus (assembly GCA_019049505.1). Taxonomy (NCBI): domain Eukaryota; kingdom Metazoa; phylum Arthropoda; class Insecta; order Coleoptera; family Curculionidae; genus Pachyrhynchus; species Pachyrhynchus sulphureomaculatus. Next base: position 105,783,051 of record CM032454.1, on the reverse strand, counting down.
GTGTTATTTCAGTGCAGGCCTATTTTCTTATTTCTTTGGAATTTAATTCTTCTGTTTGAAGCCTGTCACTTTATTTTCAGTTAACCGATATCTTTATCGGGAAGTTATGTTGTATTATACCTCTCAAATTTTGACATGAAAATTAAATGGTAGTTTTGAAATTTTACGAGACTAGTATTAAAATTAATAAGAGTTATTATTTACTAATATAATAAAATTTTAATATTTCTACATGTTTGTTACAAATTAAAAAAATTTTGAAATATCTGTATTTTGATTTCTTATTATCTATTGTTTTGCGTCATAATCAAAGACAATGAAATACTCTTAAAACTTCATACCGATGATTTGTAAATATATATTATTTACTTATGCGGTTAATTAACTGCGTTTTATTTAAATACTATCTTTATTAATTTTTAGTGTTTCCCTGAGGAAAAATTATGAAAATACTTAGGTGTCCATCTGTCTGTCTGTCTGACTGTCACACTACATTTTCTCCGAAGCTATTTGACATAGAAAGCTGTATTTTGGTATAAATATAGGAATTGATGGCCCAATCAGAGCCGTGTAGTTTTAAAAGTTAAATTTTGACTTAATGGGTTACTTTTGGGGAGTGAAATCGAAATGAAAAAAAAATTCTTACCACGTCATCGAGTTGAGTTGAAAAATATATATGATGTAATAGTTGCGCACACTTTTCTTTGTAGTATTTTGAAAAATGACTAAAAATTGCTGATCAAAAAATTTTGAAAAAATTTTGGAATATTCTCCATACAGTGTAAATTAAGCGAAAATTATTACGAGTGCATTACGGTTGATAACTTGTCTGGTATAAAAAAAAATTATTTGACTTAACGATATGGGTGAGGTTTTTTTCAATGTTTAGTACTGGTGAACAACTGATAGACACCGAGACAAAATAATTTTATTTTATTTGTTTATAATTACACAAATATTTAGGTAGCAAAGTTTTACACTTTTATTACTAGACTTTTTGTCTTATTGAAAACTCATTTGGGATGTGTTTTGTGAAGTCACTCATCATCCGTAACAAAAATTTTTATTTTAAAGATAATCACGGTACAGAGCACTAATTGCAAGTCCAACTTGCACTTGACCGGTTTTTTTTTTAGATGAGATTTTTTACCTTCTAGAAAATAAATATAAAAAACTAGAATCAGCATTTCCTACTTAAATTTGATCTTAACTCACTGTCGATCATATTATTTTCCTGATTTAGCATATTTTCTAATAGCAAGGCAAGTGAACATAACAAATTAGTTTTAACAAATTAAAGCAGAATTGTCATTGTTCATTTGTTTAGCCATTATGCTAAGTTTGCTAAATAAGTAAATAAGTGGTAGCCGACCCGGCTACCATGAAGGAAATGGTCTAGTATCGTGAGCATGTGGTTTACGTGTGCTCTAACAGTCAGGCGGCACTCAAGACAATTGTCAAACATCGGATGAATTCGAGGCTGATACAGGAGTACAGAGAGATCCTCGATGAGTTGGCTAGAAGGAACAAATTGAGTTGTTGTGGGTGTCTGGATATCGGAGGGTAGAGGGCAGGTATATTCAAGAGACAGGTGGAGGCGGTCTTCAAGAAATAGGTATATCGTTGCTCGAGACAGCGATAGTACAGGGTGCACAGAGGTCAAGGAACTTGTATCGTGGTCCGAAAGACCGCGCCTTGAGTGGTTGCTCAATAGAAGCAGGCACGTCCTGAACCCCTTTCTAGGAATTTTTACAGGATATTGTAGGTTGAGTAGGAATTTAGTATTGTGGAGTGGCAGTGCTATGAAAGGAGGAGGCCGGTGCCTTTTCATGAGGGGAGTTCCTGACTTTTATGATCAGTTTAGGAGGTTTCGTGATGATTGTAGTAATTAGGTTGAGTTGGGGAAAGTTTCTTCTGGATTGGAAAATTTACTAGTCTGTTTGCTAGGCGCTAAGCTTCCCGCCACAACTACTACTACTACTACTTGGGGAGTCGAGAGAGATGAATAGATTTTGTTTGTTTTCAACATCATTATGGGAATTTTCTTGGTCTTGGTTTTGACAGTGAAAAATATTTTAAGATAATTATCCATCGTAAAACATGTAAATGGTAATAGGGGCAAAGAGGAGTGTTGGAAGGCTTACAGCAAGCAACTCAGTGTTTCGTATATATCGTGGTATGCACCCTTTTAGAGGCCTTGGTGTTGAGAAATCTGAAAAGTATGTAATTTTTTCATTATTTTCGATTAATTATAAAGGATTAATAAGATGGAGGAGGGGATTAAACCGATTGTCGTGTTATACGTTGATGCTTGGATAGAAATTTGAAAATTTTCCCTCAATTTTTAATTTTGGCAGAAATGGTGTGTATGGCAATTTTAGGTTTCAACTATAGATATTTCCAAAGGCCTTGCTCATTAATATCTTACTCTAAAATACCGATCATTTAAAATGTAACCTGTATTGAAATAAGTAATTCTTTAGTGAATTACGTGTTTGCAATGGAAGTTCTGGATAAATTACTATATTGATCTTTTAAATTAGTTGTACAACTAAAAGCCCCGTTCAACTTGTAGCCTATTATCTCATTATCGTCTAAAAATAAATATTAACAGTTGAATATGTTTAAAAGCAGATCGAGAATTGCCATTTAATAGTCTAATTACATGCGGGTTTTTGTATTTAAAATGATCCGAGTTCGCTTTGTCACTGTTCTGACCTACTTTTTTTAGGATCAGATTTGGCTTCTTCATAGTAATAGTAAGTTTAGGTCAAATTAGTTCAAGTCCACTGCTGGACATAGGCCTCTCATATAGAATTCCATCTTTGTTAAGGGGGTATTAGCAAATAAAACGCCACGCTTGCCTAGCTTGTTGGCGAGTATAATCTTCAGCCGCTCCTGACACCGTGCTGTTGGCAGCCGCCCACTCTGGGTCAGACGCTGCACCGTGGTGGACTTACTTAGCTTCACCTTCGACACTTCGAGATCTTACCGGCAAGGGTGACCCTATTAGTAGCTACGCTACTGCCGGCATCGACATTAAAGGTTACTAAGCCTTCTCACCGACGATAAGGTGATAGTCTCCGAAGAGGAGTGTGTGTGTGTGTTTGTGTATGTCTTGGCATGAACACGTCGCATGCATAGCAAAGAAAGTTTCTCAAAAGCGTGGAATATTATTTCGAACTCAACATCTCTTAATTCTGTACAAAGCTGAAATGCGATCAACGATGGTCGCTCTGCTTAGAAACATACACTGCATTTGTTAGATTCTATTCAGACGAGATCTGTTAGTCTGATTAGAGACCCAGAACTCATCAGAAATCTTGAGACCGTGGAACATCGAAGAATAATTGGCGACTTGTGTCTATTTTACAAGTATTTTCGTGGAAAGTGTTCGATAGATGTAGACTACTTAAACCCTACCAGAGAGGTGAATGCTAGGAATACACGTCGTAGTAATATATCACATCTCTATGAGGATTAAGTTGTCACTCGTTGTACACTCCTTTTCAAGCAGTCTTTTATATGGAGAACATCATCACCTGGAAAGTTTTTGAAAGTGTTACAGCGATTCAAGACCAATGTGAATCGCTCTTTCAGAATTGTCGTCGCTGCTGAAGCTCTTTAGGGATTTTCCTGCAGTACGTATGCTATGCTCAATAAAAAAAATATTTGAATAAACAGGCTGAAAAATGCTTTTTATTGAAGTAACCGTATAGGAGTAGTGCCATTTTCTTTCAAAAAAAATCTTAGTTTACTTTGTAATCTGTCCAATTTGATAAGTGACAAATTTTAATAACTTGAATAGGTAAGAACGGAAAATAAAAATCAATCAAGATATATCCATATACCAACTGAAAAATGCTGTTTAATGATGTAAACTTATAAAGGCAGTGCAATTTTAAAAAAATCAGGTTCAATTGAGAAATAATTTCTCAGGGACGTTTCAAAGATCTGTTATAGCGGATTAAATTACTAAGAGAGTAAGCCTTGGTCCACTCACGGATTCCTGGTGATCCAAGCGGTCACAGAAAATCTTTACAAGATTTTCATGGTGCATTGACGTAAATTTTAGTTGAGTCTGTTAAAACGTCATCATGATGAAATTTACTATGTAAGTGAAAGATACTATATTGTAATAAATATATATATATATATATATATATATATAAAATATATATATATATATATATATATATATATATATATACGGTCAGTTCAAAAAGTCTCCATACACCACCTGCTTTCTATACTATTTTTCTGTTATGTTTAACTAATTAAGTGGAACTATGAGAAAACATGTTTAAATTCGAACTTAACCAATGAGGATTAGTATTAAAAAAAACTACGGAACATTTTATTTAGAAGTTACATCATTGTTATAAAAATGTAAACAAAATTGATGTCAAAAAGTCTCCATACACTCAAGAATTGCATTGGAAAAAACACGTTATAATCAGCCGCATTTTATCAAGCTATCTATTGCTCGCTAAACTGAAAACAAATGACTAATTTTCGGCCATACTTTATAACCTGTCACTTTTTGCTAGTAATTTTGCAGTGGATTTTCAAAGTAGTATTGCAAATGAGCGAGAGAAATTGTGAAATTCCATTTCAAGTTCGGAAGATCATAAGTGATTTGTGGAAAGATGGAAAATCGTACAGAAATTTAGGAAAGATTGTTAAAAAGTCGCATGTAACTGTTTAGCACATTGTAAACCAGTATAAACAACGGGTTCCTATAAAATTCGACCACGTTCCGGTCGTCCTAAGAAACTGATTCTACGTGAAGAGGCCAGTATTCTTAGACAAATAGTTATAGATCACAAGAAAAGTGCAATCCGTAATCTCTGGTGATGAAACTAAAATTAACCTTTTTAGGTCTGATGGCAGAACTAAAATTTGGAGAAAGAAGAATACCGTATTCGATATTAAAAAACATTTGTTCCACGATGAGACAAGGGGTTGTAGTGTTCTGCTTTGGTGATGCATGTCCGCTGGAGGGGTTGAAAATTTACATTTTATTAATGATACCATGGATCAGCATGTTTATCTGAACATTTTGAGAGACAATTTAAGAGAAAGTATCCAAAAATTAGCACTCGAAAAAAGATACATTTTCCCACCCGATGTTAACCCCATCGAGCATTTATGAGAGGAACTTAAATGGCGAGTTCGCAAACATAATGTTTCAAATAGAGAAGAATTAAAAAACAGACTAATGGACGAATGGGACAACATGTCAGCAGAAGTTACTAGAAAGCTGGTTGCAAGCATGACAAAAAGATTATAGCAGATTATCAAGGCCAACAGCGGTCCCACTAAATATTAGTTTAAACGAAGTTGTTATTTTCCGTTAAGCTCCGTCGAACTATTATTGGTAATTGTTAAGTGTATGGAGACTTTTTTGATATTACATTTTTATAACAATGATGTAACTTCTAAATAAAATGTTCTGTAGTTGTTTTTAATGCTAATCCTCGTTGGTTAAGTTTCAAATATTAATTTAAACATGTTTTTCTCATAGTTCCAATTAACGTGCGTGCGTATGTGCGCGTGTGGGTGTGGCGTGGGTGTGTGTGTGTGAATGTTCGTGTGTATGTGTGTGTGTGTGTGTACGTGTGCGTGTGCGTGTGCTGGTGTGCGTGTGCTGGTGTGCGTGTGCTGGTGTGCGTGTGCCGGTGTGCGTGTGCCGATGTGTGTGTGCCGGTGTGCGTGCGCCGGTGTGCGTGTGCAGGTGTGCGTGTGCATGTGCGGGTGTGCGTGTGTGCGGGTGTGCGTGTGCGGGTGTGCGTGTGCATGTGTGCGGATGTGCGTGTGCGGGTGTGTGTGTGCGGGTGTGCGTGTACGTGCGGGTGTGTGTGTCTAGTTACACAATTCTCACAATGAATTTCGTGTGTGTGTGCGTGTGTGTGTCTAGTTACACAATTCTCACAATGAATTTCCTCCTTGTCTTGAATACTATAAACCACCGAATTTTAAACATTCAAAATTAATTTCAAATTTACAAAAAAAGAAATATAATTTAATATACTTTACTAAAACAATTTATTGAGAATGGACTTAAAATAAGTTCAGTGGTTAAAAAAATACATCGACTTAAATATTAAATGGAGAAATTAATGTCAAAATTAGTTGATAGAAATAATTATA
>CM032454.1:105750125-105776798 GCA_019049505.1 Pachyrhynchus sulphureomaculatus | reverse complement strand
TATATATATACAGTAATACCCCGCTTAGCGCGACCCCGTTACGCGCGGTTTCACTATAACGCGAATTTCAAATTTCGCGCTCATGTAGTCATTAACTTCTCTATGGTCGCGGGGGGGATCCCCGCTTTCTCTGAATATTCTCTTTGAAGAATTGGGAATACCCTGTCCTTCGACTTTGTTCTATGGGGATTTCCTCGTTCGTTTCGTGTGTTCATTTGTTCCGTAATGTTAGTTCGGTCGGCTGGCAGTTTTGTTTTAATATTTATTGGAGATACATACATACATAATTTAACCCTACGTTAAAAAATGCCGCCTGTAAAGAAAAAAGAGCGTAAAAGCGTCACTTTGGAATTGAAGATGAAAGTGTTAAGAAGAATGGAAAATGGAGGCAAAGCAACAATTGTTGGGAGAGATTTTGGACTCTCAGAATCGACTGTGAGAACGATTTATAAAAATCGGGAAAAAATTAAAATCTCCAGCGAAGGTTCAACACCTATAAGTGCAACAAAACTTTCTCGTTCGAGATCATCTATCTTAGAAAGAATGGAGAAATTACTGTCAGTCTGGATCGAAGATTTGAATAAGAAGAACACACCACTAAGTCAAGATCTCATATGCACAAAAGCAAAATCTTTGTATGAGATGCTGAAAACAAAAGAAGGAGAAGGGAGTGCCACTCCGACTTTTGCTGCCAGCAGAGGCTGGTTCCATCGGTTCAAGCAGCGTTCTAATCTTCACAATATCCACATAACAGGCGAGGCGGCCAGCGCGGACATTCAAGCTGCAGCTGAGTTTCCAGACAAGTTTCAAGACTTCGTTAGACGAGAGAAAATTCCTGCTTGTCTCATCTTCAATGTTGATGAGACCGCACTTTACTGGAAAAAAATGCCATCTCGAACATTCATTTCTAAGGAAGAACGTCAAGCCAGTGGTTTCAAAGCTGCGAAAGATCGACTAACACTTCTGTTGGGTGGTAATGCCACTGGTGATTTCAAACTGAAACCTTTACTAGTGTACCATTCAGAAACACCCCGTGCAATGCGAGGCACAGACAAGACAAAGTCTACCAGTTGTGTGGCGATCAAACAGAAAGGCGTGGGTTACACGGGAAATTTTTCAAGAATGGTTTTCTAATAGTTTTTGCCCATCAGTCAAATCATACTGTGACAGAAATGGGCTTGAACCTAAAGTTATATTACTCTTAGACAATGCCCCAGGACATCCAACCTCACTTGATACGCCCCAGAGACTTAAAAGTGTACGTAAAGTTCCTTCCACCAAACACTACGTCAATATTACAACCTATGGACCAGGGAGCAATAGCAAACTTCAAAGCTTATTACCATCGCCGCACTTTTAGCCAACTAATTCATGAAACTGACGGGGAAGGAAGACAGTCTATGCGAGAGTGGTGGAAGTCATACAACATTATGAAGTCTATTCACAACATAGAAGAGGCTTGGAAGGAAGTTAAAATGAGTTGTATGAATGGGGTGTGGCGTAATCTTTGGCCAGATGTAGTGGAAGCACCTAGAAGAATTGTCCAGATGCAGAGACAAGTGCTTGAAGACATTGCTGCAATGATTGAGGGGTCTGAACTTGAAGATGTCACGGTAGAAGATCTCGTAGAACTTGTAGCAACGCACGACGATCCTATTAGCAATGAAGATCTGATCGAGTTACAGAATAATCCTATCTACGATGAGGAAGAACAAGTAGAAGAGAAAGTTTTATCTTCAGGGGAAATACAAAATGCACTTTCAAAAATTTATTCAGGTTTGGACATATTGCAGAGTATAGACAATAATGATGACCGTGTCTTGACCGTGTGTCAAACAATTAAAAAACAGTGTTGGGTGTTATGAACGTATTTTACAAGAACGTAAACAAAACGTTACCCAAAAGACAATAGATGTATTTTTCCGTAAAAAAATAAGAGTATGTATTGCATAAAGTGTTCTTAGAATTAAAGTGATTGATTAAAATGATTTGTATTTTTTTGTATTAAATTTTGACTATGTTTAATCATAAACCTCGATATACGCGAATTTCAGTTAACGCGATTTTTTTCGGAACGTATCCCTCGCGTAAAGCGGGGTATTACTGTATATATATATATATATATTTATATACATACATATATATATATGATGTAGGGTCCTTGGTAACTGGCTTATGAAGGTCATGGTCAATGACTTTACAAAATACACTCCAAATGTGTTTTCATCAAAATTTTTTTCCGATCTTTACCGAAAACTGATGACCTTGAAATTTTTGTTTTTTTATATACCAGTTAAATTATTAAAGGTAATGCGTGATAATTTTCGTTCAATCTGTGGAGAATATTCCAGAATTTTTTCAAAATTTTTTGAACAGTACTTTTCGAGATAAGGAGAGGCAGCGACTTTTGGCAATTTTTTTGAAAATAATACGAAGAAAAGTGTGTGCAAGTATTACATTATATATAGTTTTGAACTCGTGTTTTTACAAGCTTTCATTTGACACCCTGCTCGATGACCTGGTAAAAAAAATCAGTTCCGATTTCACTCTCTAAAACTAACTCCTTAAGTCAAAATTTAACTTTCAAAAACTACACGGCTCTGATGAGGCCATCAATTTCTATACTTATTAGTGCCAAATTTCAACTTTCTATTTTAAATAGTTTCGGAGAAAATTGAGTGTGACAGACGGATACCGAAGTAATCTTATAAGTGTTCCGTATGGACTAGGGAACACTAATAATAAAAAAGTACCCTGATTTAACATACAAAAAAGTTTTAACTTAAAAGTGTTAGAAAATGAGAATGTTTTTTCAGGTTGTCCTCGATTGTGCTTGAAATTTCTTTTATAAATGGCTCCGACAAGAATCTTATTGTAGGGTCTGTCTTTCGTGAATTCTATTTTGTTCAAAACTTCTATTATCAAATTATTGTTTTGAAGGCATTATAAATATTTACATATTACTCACGGGTTCAACGTTAAGATAATTTTACTTCATTATTTGTTGTTTATTTCAGAACTTAAGGTTTAAATACTTTTGGGTTTGACTTGACTTGATTTGAATCCAGTTGTGTTTTATAGCAATAAGTAATTACGTAAATATTTTTACTTAAAAGTTTCAAGCAATGAGAATAGTTTTTCTCAATTTACATATATATATTGTTACAGTCAATGGCAAATTGTCACCAGAGCAACAGAGAGTGATTAAAAAAAGTTCGAGGTTAGTTGATAAAACCTACATCCCAAAAATATAACATCTTGTACTCTCAGGCTCATATTTAATTAAAATCCAATTTTTTTATTCCACAAAATTGTTTCGAATAGTGCATAATACTCGTTTGCAGCTCAGATAACCTCTTCATTTGGCAGAATTTTTTTGTCTCAAACCAATTTTTGAGGTCACTTAGGGTTAAATCTGGGAATAGGGATTTCGAAGCCCAGCTCGTGTACTTTTGCCATTACAACGGCCCATGTGTGAGCAGGCGCATGGTCCTAGTGAAGGACCACTTTTTTGCCTGCTAATCTTAGTCGCTTTTGCTTTAAACTTATTATGTAAACGATCCAATAACGTTACGTAATAAGAACCAGGAATTGTTTTACCTTTTTCCAAATAGCCAATTACGATGATACCTCGTGAGTCCCAAAAAACAGGTGCCATCATGTTTCTCGTCGATAAAATTGTTTTTGCTTTTTTTAGTGCACTTTCACCTTCGCTAATCCACTGTTTTGACTGCCATCTTATCTTCAAGTTGAAATACTGGAAAGCCACAGAATGATTCCAGAAGTGCTTCGGATTAGGCTGCAACTTTTTCGAACTCGATTTTAAAATGTCCTTCTTCGTGCATTTTTGGTCTGGAGCCAATAAACGCCGCAAGCTCACGCACTCAACTTTTTCGTTTTTAGAACTTCAAGCAGCAATCTCACGAAGCTTAATGCGACCATGTTCCATCCCGATATCATACATTTTATTGACCATTTCTTCCATAAAAATCTCAATCGGGTGCAGCATCTACGGTGCTCGTACGACAACGCCGACGTTTAAATTCATTTATCAAATGATCAATTGTCTAGAATGCTATTACAGAGAGAGGTTGCTATATGGGCCGCAGTCTACTTTTTGGAATAAAAATGTTTTATTACGGCACAAGACTCACTCGATTATATCCATTTCTAGGAAACGTGTTACACCGATCAATTACGCTAGATACCAACAAACAACTGCGCGTTGCATCTGCTTGAAACTTTGAACATATATATTTATATATATATATATATATATATATATATATATATATATATATATATATATATATATGTGACCTCCTTTGTTTTTTAATTACCGCTTTACAGAGTTTCGGCATTGTGACCAGTAGTTTCTTCGGTTATTTTAACCCATTTCTGCTTGTAAAAGTTCCCACAAGTAATTTTCTGATGTTGGATTGAGTTTTCGAACACACTTGTCCAAATGGTCCCACAGCAATTCGATGGGGTTTAAGTCGGGTGGGGTTCCAGGACGTCATCGGATTTCTATTGGTCCAAAAGTTTGTGTTTAGCAGAATGTTTAGGGTCGTTGTTATGCTGAAAAATAAATTTTCCCTGAAAAATATCTCTTCCAGAAGGAAGCATTTGAGTTAGCAAAAATTTTCTTGTTATCTTGATTCTTTTCGCATGATTCCTTCTATCCTAAAGATTTTTCCAACTTTACCGTTGCCAAAACAAACTCCAAAGCATTACCAAACCTCTACCATGTTTTACTGTAGGCAACTGACAGGCTTCCAACATCCTCTCTCCAGCTGACCGCCGCACGTAAATTCGTCAATTTGAACCGAAAATTTCGAATTTAGATTCATCGCTCCAAAAGACGGAATTCCATTGTTCTGATGTCCAATTTTCATGTTCTAGGGCCCATTCCAATCGTTTTACGTTTATTCACTTGCCTAAGAAGTGGTTTCCTTACTGCAACTCTCCCGTGTAGTCCACCTTCTGCTAACCTGTTCTTCACGGTTGTCACGTTGATGGAGATGGGCCGCTCCAGGTTTACTTGAGCCATGATTTCTCGTGCGGTTAGGCGGCGATTACGTCTGCTGGACATTGTTATAGCACTGTCTTCGTCTTCAGCGGGAGGCGTTTTTCGAGGCCTTCCTGAACGTTTTTGGTTGCGAATTTCATATCCCGCAGACATAAGCCAGTTACCAAGGACCCTACATCATATCTGGAAAAAACTACAAAGGCCAAAATAAAATCTGTAAACTTGGGAGGTTAAAAGACTCATAATTTCAATAGAGAAATGTAGCAGATGTCCAAAGTTGTATGGCCTACCAAAGATACACAAGCTCAACGTTCCCCTTAGACCAGTTGTTAGCGCGGTGGCCTCACCTACACGGAACTTAGAAAAATATCTCTCAAAGATTATGCAACCAACCGTTGAAAGTGTTGATTGATACATCAAAAACTCCGAACACCTCACGAACATAATCAGAGACATTCAACTAGAGGAAAAGGACATTCGGGCAAGTCTAGATGTTGTTTTACTTTATCCCAGTATTCCAGTGGATGAAGCACTAGACAAAATAGCAATGAACGAGGATTTTCCAGCTCATGTTGTAGAACCATCGGAACACTGTCTAAAAGTACCTTTTTGGTGTTCAACAATCAGATATACACAACAGATGGAGCGCCTATGAGATCTTCCCTTTCACCGGTAATAGCCAATCTCTATATTTATATTTTGAAACAGAAGCCCTTAAAAACTCACCACTCAAACCCAAACTCTGGAACCGATATGTTGTTGACATCTTTATAATTTGGCCCCATGGACGAAATGAATTAGATAACTTCCTGACCTATTTAAATAGAATCCACCACCCAGTTCACCCTGGAAGTAGAAGAAGAAAAAAGCCCCCCTTTCCTTGATGTGCTCATAACTCGGAAAAACAACAGTCAACTTCAACACTCAGTCTACCGGAGGCCCAACCACACCACAGATATTTAAAAACGCAGGCTCACACCACCATCCATCCCAAATCCAGTCGGTAGCCAACACCCTCGTATCGAGATCACACCGACTCACCGAACCAGACACAAGACATCAAGAAATTACACAAATCACCAGGACTCTTAAGCAAAATGGATATAAAGATCAGTCCATACGGAGAGCATTAGAAAGGCAGCGCCATCCACAGACAAGGACAGAAGAACGGGACCTCAATCAATGTGGAGTCATATTGCCATATGTAAAAGGAGTTATAGGCAGGATTGGAAGAATCCTAAGAAAACTCAACATAGGCACAGCATACAAACCACAAGACACTCTAGCAGACATCCAGGGTAATCCTAAGGACAAGAGAAAACTGGAAAACCATGGAGTTTACAGCAGCCTATGCAAGACTGCTACAAATTGCACATAGGGCAAACAAACAGAAGAATCTCCACCCAGATCCAAGAACATAAAATGAGTATCGAAAACAAACAAACAACTTCAGCTCTTTTCAGCACCATCATGATACTAGTCACAGCATCAATTTTGAGGAATTTAGACAAACAGTATCGATCTCACGTTATAAAACACGCATAGTCAGAGAAGCCTTGGAAACAGAAAAGAATGGACAGCTAAATAAGCCGGATGATGCATTGAATATCTCCACTACATGAAAGGATCTACTAGCTAAACCAAGGAATAATCAAACAGTCAGCATAGCCCCGGAACCTGTAATTACCACTGATAAGGGCACCCGACCGGCATGCGACGATACCCGGACGAACACTTCCGATCGCCCCACTCACAATCTGCGTAGACGCCGACCTATAAATGACGGGGACCGCACTTCGATTTCTCAGTTAGCTTTGAGCGGTAGCAGCAGCAAGATCACAATATCGAGTAACAGCAGCAGCAAAAGCACTTGAAAATGCCAAATGAGATTTTGACGAAACGTCGCGTCGTGCAAATTCATTGTTAGACGAACGGATTGAAATCCGGAATTTTATGTATTATATATATATATATATATATATATATATATATATATATATATTTATATATATATATATATATATATATACATATATATATATATATATATATATATATATATATATATATATATATATATATATATATATATATATATATATATATATATATATATATATATATATATATATATATATATATATATATATATATATATATATATATATATATATATATATATATATATATATATATATATATATATACATACTGCGTATTCCCGCACTTTCCCGCACTGATTCGATTTCTCAGTTAGCTTTGAGCGGTAGCAGCAGCAAGATCACAATATCGAGTAACAGCAGCAGCAAAAGCACTTGAAAATGCCAAATGAGATTTTGACGAAACGTATATCGTGCAAATTCATTGTTAGACGAACGGATTGAAATCCGGAATTTTATGTATTATATATATATATATATATATATATATATATATATATATATATATATATATATATATATATATATATATATATATACTCGTATATATATATATATATTATATATATATATATATATATATATATATATATATATATATATATATATATATATATATATATATATATAATATATATATATATATATATATACATATATATATATATATATATATATATATATATATATATATATAAAATATATATATATATATATATATATATATATTATATATATATATATATATAGCAGCAAGATCACAATATCGAGTAACAGCAGCAGCAAAAGCACTTGAAAATGCCAAATGAGATTTTGACGAAACGTAGCGTCGTGCAAATTCATTGTTAGACGAACGGATATATATATATATATGTATATATATATATATATATATATATATATATATATATATATATATATATATATATATATATATATATATATATATATATATATATATATATATATATATATATATATATATATATATATATATATATATACATATATATATATATATATAATATATATATATATATATATATATATATATATATATACATAAAATTCCGGATTTCAATCCGTTCGTCTAACAATGAATTTGCACGACGCGACGTTTCGTCAAAATCTCATTTGGCATTTTCAAGTGCTTTTGCTGCTGCTATTACTCGATATTGTGATCTTGCTGCTGCTACCGCTCAAAGCTAACTGAGAAATCGAAGTGCGGTCCCCGTCATTTATAGGTCGGCGTCTACGCAGATTGTGAGTGGGGCGATCGGAAGTGTTCGTCCGGGTATCGTCGCATGCCGGTCGGGTGCCCTTATCAGTGGTAATTACAGGTTCCGGGGCTATGCTGACTGTTTGATTATTCCTTGGTTTAGCTAGTAGATCCTTTCATGTAGTGGAGATATTCAATGCATCATCCGGCTTATTTAGCTGTCCATTCTTTTCTGTTTCCAAGGCTTCTCTGACTATGCGTGTTTTATAACGTGAGATCGATACTGTTTGTCTAAATTCCTCAAAATTGATGCTGTGACTAGTATCATGATGGTGCTGAAAAGAGCTGAAGTTGTTTGTTTGTTTTCGATACTCATTTTATGTTCTTGGATCTGGGTGGAGATTCTTCTGTTTGTTTGCCCTATGTGCAATTTGTAGCAGTCTTGCATAGGCTGCTGTAAACTCCATGGTTTTCCAGTTTTCTCTTGTCCTTAGGATTACCCTGGATGTCTGCTAGAGTGTCTTGTGGTTTGTATGCTGTGCCTATGTTGAGTTTTCTTAGGATTCTTCCAATCCTGCCTATAACTCCTTTTACATACGGCAATATGACTCCACATTGATTGAGGTCCCGTTCTTCTGTCCTTGTCTGTGGATGGCGCTGCCTTTCTAATGCTCTCCGTATGGACTGATCTTTATATCCATTTTGCTTAAGAGTCCTGGTGATTTGTGTAATTTCTTGATGTCTTGTGTCTGGTTCGGTGAGTCGGTGTGATCTCGATACGAGGGTATTGGCTACCGACTGGATTTGGGATGGATGGTGGTGTGAGCCTGCGTTTAAATATCTGCTGGTGTGGTTGGGCCTCCGGTAGACTGAGTGTTGAAGTTGACTGTTGTTTTTCCGAGTTATGAGCACATCAAGGAAAGGGGGGCTTTTTTCTTCTTCTACTTCCAGGGTGAACTGGGTGGTGGATTCTATTTAAATAGGTCAGGAAGTTATCTAATTCATTTCGTCCATGGGGCCAAATTATAAAGATGTCAACAACATATCGGTTCCAGAGTTTGGGTTTGAGTGGTGAGTTTTTAAGGGCTTCTGTTTCAAAATACAAATATAGAGATTGGCTATTACCGGTGAAAGGGAAGATCTCATAGGCGCTCCATCTGTTTGTATATCTGATTGTTGAACACCAAAAAGGTACTTTTAGACAGTGTTCCGATGGTTCTACAACATGAGCTGGAAAATCCTCGTTCATTGCTATTTTGTCTAGTGCTTCATCCACTGGAATACTGGGATAAAGTAAAACAACATCTAGACTTGCCCGAATGTCCTTTTCCTCTAGTTGAATGTCTCTGATTATGTTCGTGAGGTGTTCGGAGTTTTTGATGTATCAATCAACACTTTCAACGGTTGGTTGCATAATCTTTGAGAGATATTTTTCTAAGTTCCGTGTAGGTGAGGCCACCGCGCTAACAACTGGTCTAAGGGGAACGTTGAGCTTGTGTATCTTTGGTAGGCCATACAACTTTGGACATCTGCTACATTTCTCTATTGAAATTATGAGTCTTTTAACCTCCCAAGTTTACAGATTTTATTTTGGCCTTTGTAGTTTTTTCCAGATATGATGTAGGGTCCTTGGTAACTGGCTTATAGGGGTCGTCTTGTAGAATGGTTTCCATTTTTGTCACGTAGTCTTCGGTATTAAGGACCACTGTGCCATTGCCCTTGTCTGCTGATAATATGGTGATGTTTTGTTTTTCTTGAGTGCTCCATTCTTCAAATTTTAGGTTTGGCTTAGGAGGTCTGCTTGTTCTCAGGAATTGAGTGATATCCTGTCTTATTCTTTCAGCATTTTCTTCGGGCTTGGTATCTAGGGCAACCTCTATATTTGAAATTATATCTTCAACTGGGATTGATTTTGGTGTTACGGCGTAATTGAAACCTTTGCTTAGTACTGATTCATTGTGGTCTGTAAGATGGTCTGTTCATAGGTTATGCACGACTTTTTTTTGTTTCTAGTTGTGGATCAGTGTATCACATATTTTTTCTTCTGATATTTTCTAGCTTCTTTTTTAGTTTTTCGGTTTTAAAGTTGGTATCGGATTCTGCCCGCCAGAATGAAAGTTTGTCTATATCAGACCATAGTAGAGGATGTGTATAGTTGCTCAGTTGTAGATGTAGGTAGAAGGTTTCTTTCTCTATGATGATAATCTGTCTTCGTTTTTTTCCGGATTTGTTCTCGTAGAAGCGCCTGGCTGGGTCTTTTTAAAATGGATGTTACATTTTTGTTTTAAGGTGGTATGATAATCTGGTACATGTTGGAAAGAGGTTGTTGTTCCGGCACCTAATCAGGAAGGTTAGGCCGCTACAAAGTGTCGATATTCTAAGACGAAGTTTCTCAAAGCTTTTTACTGTTTTTAAACTCTTCTCTCCGTAGAGGTAAGTAATGTTACAAGAGAGGTTTTCACGGATGGTGGAATGTAATACATTAAAATTCCGGGTTTTAATCAGTTCGTCTAACAATGAATTTGCACGACGTTTAGCCAAAATCTCATTTGGCATTTTTAATTGCTCTTGCTGCTGCTGCTAATCGATACTGTGATCCTGCTGCTGCCGTTCGAAGCTAACTGAAAAACGGAAGTGCAGTCGTCGTCTTTTATAGGTCGGCGTCTACGCAGATTGTAGGTAGGGAGTGTTCGTCCGGGCATCGTTGTTTGTCGGCTGGATGTCCGTATCAGTGGTAATTACGGGTTTCGGCGCTATGCTGACCGTTTGGTTATTCCTTGGTTTAGCTAGTAGACCATTCCATGTAGTGGAGATATTCAGTGCATCATCCCGCTTATTTAGCTGTCCATTCTTTTCGATTTCCAAGGCTTCTCTGACTATGCTTGTTTTATAATGTGAGATCGAGGCTATTTATTTAGCTCCTTCAAAACTGATGCTGTGATCAGTATCATGATGGTACTGAAGAAGAGCTGAAGTTGTTTGTTTGTTTTTCATACCCGTTTTATATGTTCTTGGATCCGGGTGGAGATTCTTCTGTTGCCTTTGTACAATTTGTGGCAGTCTCCGCATGGGATGCTGTAAACTTCATGGTTTTCCAGTTTTTTCTTGTCCTTGGGGTTACCCAGGATGTTTGCTAGAGTGTTTTGTGGTTTGTATGCTGTGCCTATGTTGTGTTTTCTTCTTCTTCTTCTCTGTTGTGCTTTCTAATATACACTACCGTCAGAAAGTATTTGCCGACGTAAAAATTTCAATGGAACTGCTAAAATTTAATACCTCATTAAACCCTTTTATTACATTTGGTAAATTTAATTGTTCTTAACAAGTGTCCATCATAAAATTGTTTAGATAAGCCTTTTTGGTGAAATCACAAGTTAAAAACCAATTAGAACAAATTTCCAAGTTTTGCATGATAATCATTTTGAGGCGATTTCTGAGAATTCCAGTTGAAGTAAGAAGTAATTTCAAGTTTCTAGGGATTATGGAAATCCCTAATGACATTTTATGATAAAACCATGCTATAAATACCATTGCCCTTTTGAAAATTAACCATTCGCAAACAGTACTTTGTCATTGAGACAAGCTCAATTGTTTTGTGAAAATGCCAAAAACGAAAGAAGTTTTCGTTGACAATCGGGCTCTGATAATTACAAGACTTCAAAATGGTCAAAGTGATATGCGGATGCCAATAAGTACGGTGGACTACATCGTAAAAAAAATGTCTGCGGGATATGAAATTCGCAACCAAAAACGTTCAGGAAGGCCTCGAAAAAACGCCTCCCGCTGAAGACAGTGCTATAACAATGTCCAGCAGACGTAATCGCCGCCTAACCGCACGAGAAATCATGGCTCAAGTAAACCTGGAGCGGCCCATCTCCATCAACGTGACAACCGTGAAGAACAGGTTAGCAGAAGGTGGACTACACGGGAGAGTTGCAGTAAGGAAACCACTTCTTAGGCAAGTGAATAAACGTAAACGATTGGAATGGGCCCTAGAACATGAAAATTGGACATCAGAACAATGGAATTCCGTCTTTTGGAGCGATGAATCTAAATTCGAAATTTTCGGTTCAAATTGACGAATTTACGTGCGGCGGTCAGCTGGAGAGAGGATGTTGGAAGCCTGTCAGTTGCCTACAGTAAAACATGGTAGAGGTTTGGTAATGCTTTGGAGTTGTTTTGGCAACGGTAAAGTTGGAAAAATCTTTAGGATAGAAGGAATCATGCGAAAAGAATCAAGATAACAAGAAATTTTGCTAACTCAAATGCTTCCTTCTGGAAGAGATATTTTTCAGGGAAAATTTATTTTTCAGCATAACAACGACCCTAAACATTCTGCTAAACACAAACTTTTGGACCAATAGAAATCCGATGACGTCCTGGAACCCCACCCGACTTAAACCCCATCGAATTGCTGTGGGACCATTTGGACAAGTGTGTTCGAAAACTCAATCCAACATCAGAAAATTACTTGTGGGAACTTTTACAAGCAGAATGGGTTAAAATAACCGAAGAAACTACTGGTCACAATGCCGAAACTCTGTAAAGCGGTAATTAAAAAAAACAAAGGAGGTCCACATATATATATATATATATATATATATATATATATATATATATATATATATATATATATATATATATATATATATATATATATAAATATATATGTTCAAAGTTTCAAGCAGATGCAACGCGCAGTTGTTTGTTGGTATCTAGCGTAATTGATCGGTGTAACACGTTTCCTAGAAATGGATATAATCGAGTGAGTCTTGTGCCGTAATAAAACATTTTTATTCCAAAAAGTAGACTGCGGCCCATATAGCAACCTCTCTCTGTAATAGCATTCTAGACAATTGATCATTTGATAAATGAATTTAAAACGTCGGCGTTGTCGTGCGAGCACCGTAGATGCTGCACCCGATTGAGATTTTTATGGAAGAAATGGTCAATAAAATGTATGATATCGGGATGGAACATGGTCGCATTAAGCTTCGTGAGATTGCTGCTTGAAGTTCTAAAAATGAAAAAGTTGAGTGCGTGAGCTTGCGGCGTTTATTGGCTCCAGACCAAAAATGCACGAAGAAGGACATTTTAAAATCGAGTTCGAAAAAGTTGCAGCCTAATCCGAAGCACTTCTGGAATCATTCTGTGGCTTTCCAGTATTTCAACTTGAAGATAAGATGGCAGTCAAAACAGTGGATTAGCGAAGGTGAAAGTGCACTAAAAAAAGCAAAAAAAACAATTTTATTGACGAGAAACATGATGGCACCTGTTTTTTGGGACTCACGAGGTATCATCGTAATTGGCTATTTGGAAAAAGGTAAAACAATTCCTGGTTCTTATTACGTAACGTTATTGGATCGTTTACATAATAAGTTAAAGCAAAAAAAGCGACTAAGATTAGCAGGCAAAAAAGTGGTCCTTCACTAGGACCATGCGCCTGCTCACACATGGGCCGTTGTAATGGCAAAAGTACACGAGCTGGGCTTCGAAATCCCTATTCCCAGATTTAACCCTAAGTGACCTCAAAAATTGGTTTGAGACAAAAAAATTCTGCCAAATGAAGAGGTTATCTGAGCTGCAAACGAGTATTATGCACTATTCGAAACAATTTTGTGGGAATAAAAAAATTGGATTTTAATTAAATATGAGCCTGAGAGTACAAGATGTTATATTTTTGGGATGTAGGTTTTATCAACTAACCTCGAACTTTTTTTAATCACTCTCTGTTGCTCTGGTGACAATTTGCCATTGACTGTAACAATATATATATATATGTAAATTGAGAAAAACTATTCTCATTGCTTGAAACTTTTAAGTAAAAATATTTACGTAATTACTTATTGCTATAAAACACAACTGGATTCAAATCAAGTCAAGTCAAACCCAAAAGTATTTAAACCTTAAGTTCTGAAATAAACAACAAATAATGAAGTAAAATTATCTTAACGTTGAACCCGTGAGTAATATGTAAATATTTATAATGCCTTCAAAACAATAATTTGATAATAGAAGTTTTGAACAAAATAGAATTCACGAAAGACAGACCCTACAATAAGATTCTTGTCGGAGCCATTTATAAAAAAAATTTCAAGCACAATCGAGGACAACCTGAAAAAACATTCTCATTTTCTAACACTTTTAAGTTAAAACTTTTTTGTATGTTAAATCAGGGTACTTTTTTATTATTAGTGTTCCCTAGTCCATACGGAACACTTATAAGATTACTTCGGTATCCGTCTGTCACACCCAATTTTCTCCGAAACTATTTAAAATAGAAAGTTGAAATTTGGCACTAATAAGTATAGAAATTGATGGCCTCATCAGAGCCGTGTAGTTTTGAAAGTTAAATTTTGACTTAAGGAGTTAGTTTTAGAGAGTGAAATCGGAACTGATTTTTTTTTACCAGGTCGTCGAGCAGGGTGTCAAATGAAAGCTTGTAAAAACACGAGTTCAAAACTATATATAATGTAATACTTGCACACACTTTTCTTCGTATTATTTTCAAAAAATTGCCAAAAGTCGCTGCCTCTCCTTATCTCGAAAAGTACTGTTCAAAAAATTTTGAAAAAATTCTGGAATATTCTCCACAGATTGAACGAAAATTATCACGCATTACCTTTAATAATTTAACTGGTATATAAAAAAACAAAAATTTCAAGGTCATCAGTTTTCGGTAAAGATCGGAAAAAAATTTTGATGAAAACACATTTGGAGTGTATTTTGTAAAGTCATTGACCATGACCTCCATAACAAAAATTTTTACTTTAAAAGCAATCAACGTACGGAACACTAATTGTGCAAGTCCGACTTGGCCGGTTATTTTTATTCTTAACCGAAATAAATTGGATACTGGAATATGATTACAGAATTACCTTAAAAAATACATATACCCTAAAACATACAAGTTTAAGAGCGACATGCTGAGTATATAATTTCTTCCATTTTTTTTTCATTGCTTTTAGCTGTCATTTTTTATTTTGATATTGATTTAGTGAATGCTAACTACATCACTTGCTCCATAAATAACTATTATCAAATAGCCAGTATACAATATTATAGGCTTAGTTAAATAATTTATTCATCTACATTGATTCATTGCCACTAGTGCTTTGTCAAGAAGTATTGATCAGAAAGTTTAAGCGTGACAGCGCAGCTAACAAATAACATACGCTTTATGTTTCATTGCTTCTGTGAGAAATAATATTGAAAATAATAAAATTCTGAAACTTTTTAATCGCTCTAATTATCCAGAACACGCAAGTAGTTATAAACCGTAAGTACAAATAACAGCGTTGCCATATTTCACAGAGGATGCTGGATTTTAAATTCCCCAATTCATTATAACGTAGCTACTGTGAAAAATATTGTGTTAAAAATTTTTAATAGATATATTCGTTAGCTTACTTGCCCTTAGGGGCAGATCCAAATAGGGATACTTATAATTTGCTACGTAAAAGTCGCCAACAGCATCTTCAATCAAAAATTGCTATTCTATTGTTAGAATTACCGAGTTTAATCAATTACGTAAAAAATGTGATATTCTAATTTAGAAAAATGTATTTTATTTAAATAATGCCCAAACTGGAAATACTAGAAACAACTTTTCCACTTTTCTTTAAGCTGTACTTAGTACTAGGTACCTAGAACTTTAATTTTAAAAATAAGTATGTCTCTTCAAATAAAAAAATTAGGTTTAAAAAAAATATCTCGGTAAATCCTAAAATACGATATGTCACCAAGAAACCAAAATGTTCGCTCTAAAAAAATGGTGAAGTCTAAATAAGGATCTTAAAGGAAAATAGATATCGGTGTATTTTCACCTACTTTGTGAAATTTGCATAGTCAAGACACAGATAGCTCTGCCCTATACAAATCATGAGCATAGCCAGCTTCTGAGCTGGGAGACAGCTTCTCAAAACTAAAAATTCCATTAATGGAGAAGAAAATGGTGCCGCTATAGTGTGCAGTCTACCAAAATATTTGAGATCTACCCCGCCATAACATCGCTATACAATAATAATTGATAAGACGAACAATTTGCTGTTAATAATGATTTTGTTTTTGTTGTTGTTTGTTTACAATAATATCTATAAACTGAGGCAATATCCTTTAAAAAGCTGACAAATTGGTCGTCTTCATTTTTTCTTAATATCTTTCAGGATAAATGGTCCATATGTCATTGAAGATGGTTTAATAGTACTCCTCTCATTTTCTTTAAGATGTAAATTTTGCTATCTAGCCACGATCGTTCAATACCTTGTGTATGAGCTCCTGTGAGCCGATCAACATAGTTTTGCTGGTGATTAACAGGATGATAATTGAAGCCTTGCCTATCAAGATTCCTATACGCTGGGCACTTGTCTGAATGAATAACAGATTGAAATATCGTACTTCTCGTTTTGTTTTCAAACCAAAAACGCACAGTCCATCTGTTCGTCTACCATGGTTTTGATTCTACTCAGTATATATCACCACTACACCAAACATTTTATTTTTGCACTCGACGCGCGCTTCGCTAACCAAATTAGCTTCATCAGGAGCGATGATTGACTAAAGCTAAACTACAAATCTACCCTATTGATATTTAGCCTAACTAACACTTGAATTAATCGGGCGGAACTAATGACATGAGCGAGGCCATCAGTTTCGGTCAAGTAACCAGTAGAGGGGATTATAAGGAATAGGCCCTCTGTTTTTATTTAAACTACTTTACACTTTATAATTTCCATACGTTCGTATGCGTTCAACAATCTCCTATCAGATACATTTTTAATTAATCTTAGATTATCCAATGTTACAGTATGATCAGCGTCAAGGGCATGTTCGGCAATGCTAGACTTTTCTGTTCTACTGTATTTTAAATGTGCTCAATGTTCTTTAAATCATGTTTTAATTTTAGTTTGCCCAACATACTTTTTGTGCCAATCATTACAACTAAATTCATAAATCCCACTTTTCTCAAAATTAGGAATCATATCTTTGGGATTTCCTAAGATATTCCTCAGATTGTCTGATGACTTATAGATTAAGGTGAGACCCACCTTATTAAATACCTTATTGGGTCCCCTGCTATATTTCGGATTATATGGTATGGAGACATACTTGGTCTTATTTTCTTCACGTGTAAAATAGGTGGAATTCTGAATATTTAACCTGAACTTATGTCTATTTATTAATTGTTTGCTAAGTCATATAACTTAACTAGTTTATATTTCCAATACGATTATTTTCATTATAGAAGTTTACTCTATTCAGAATAGAGAGAGAGCCCTTGAAGCTGATCATACTGTAACATTAGATAATCTAATCATAAAAATGTATCTGATAGTTGTTAAACACATACGACAGTATGGAAATTATAAGATGTAAAAGTAGTTTAAATAAAGACCTATTCCTTATAGTCACTGGTACTGGTTACTTGACCGGAACTGATGGCCTCGCCTATGCTATTAGTTTCGCCTGAGTAATTCTAGTGTTAGGCTAAGTATAAATAGGGTGGAATATAATTTAGCTTTAATCAATCATCGCTCCTGATGAAGCTAACATGGTTAACGAAACGCGCGTTGAGTGCAAAAATAAAGTGTTTGGTGTAGTGATGATATATACATCGTGCTTGGCAACTAAGTCTTTATTCTTTCAAGGGTGCTGAAAGACCGCTTAATGGTATAAGTCGTGCGTGATTGTGCCAGCAGAATTCCAAGAGCTTTCTTTATCGCAGCAAAAAACAATCGGCTGCTTTGATCACTTTTGCCAAGTCGAGATCTGTCAGCTCTTTCTCTGTTAATTTCTTGTCTATCCACATATTGTACCATATTTCTAGTTTGGCATCTAAGTCTAAGCCATCCAATCGACAAAAACTGGCAAAAAAACATTTCTTTTACTTCAAATCTTTGATATTTACCATTTGCGAAGGAAGCTAACTGAGTGCAAAGTGCGTTCTCATTAGAAAATCGCAATTCCAAAGATGTAATTATGAAGTCTAGATACGGTATGACCCGAGATCTCCTCCAAAATTCGGATGCATTAAGTGCGGGAGGGTTTCTCCTGTGCTGTTGCCTTTCTACAGTCCTCGGGACGGTCAGTTCCACTTCCAGCTGCCCTGCCAGTTGCTTTGCATCTTCAGCAGTTCATCAATAATTGTTTCTGCATCATTACAATGGTTTTTTAACAAACTCACGATTCAATTAATGTGCTCTAAGGCTTTAACTACGCCAAAGGTTTTTGATTGCAGAGCATTCACAATAGGTTCTAATAGGTTACTTTGAGATAAAAGCATAGTCAGTTAGCATAAGAATGATAATCTGATGGCTGCTAAATGAAGCTAGAATTTTACTGTTAACTTTCCTTCCACAGAAATCGGTTCTAAGGCTAACAATCTTTTTGAAATGTTCTTTAAATATTTTAATACTTGTTTTTTCCGACTATCTCGTTTCCCTCTGGAATATTTGAAACTGATTTTCTAAAAAACGTGATGATGTCTTTTACAGTTGCAATGGTGTTTCGAATTTGGTGATTAAATTCAGGTCATTCACTACAAAATTAAGACTGTGCGACGAACAATAAAATAACAATGCGTTTATATACTTTTCTCTCATTATGGTATGTACTCCACCTGCGTTGCTAGCCATTGTAGAACAGCCATCGAGACCTAAACTCATACATTTTTTAGGTAGAAGCCCGTGTTCAGTAACAAACTCGTCTATTGCCTTTGCAATTGGTTTAGAGTCAAGTGCTTCTAACTCATAAAACCAACGAACTCTTTTTGGATTTCACTCAGCTTTTAATCATAAAAGCGAAAGTCTATAGAGAGCTCCTCTTTGCCTGATATATCAACAGTTTCTTAAGCTAATATGCTGTACGCATATGCTTTTTTGTCACTTTTAACGATGTGCTCCCTAATGACACTGCCGCATATTGTTTATTTTGGTGATTATTTCCAATTTACCTAGCATTTTTAAAGTGTAGTTTCAATGATATATTTCCAGCTTCAATACGAAGACGACATAGGTCTTTAAAACACTCCTTCATCTTAATGCTTTCCCCTTAGCGGTAGATCATGAGTGCCAGAAAAGTCAACACAGGATATGATAGAAGATATTACTTTCCTTGTTTCCTCTAAAACTTTATTGTTGAATGTCTGTACCTGAAATATCTACAGGGACATCATAAGTAAGTATTCTAGCTGATTCAGTAGCCAAAACTTGCCGCTGGTTAGTCAAATGGTTTTTACAAGCCAAATGAATGTCTTTGTATTTCGTGAAAGGTTTTATAATAGAAAATCCCAAAACTCCTTTGACACTGCTTAAAGAGGGTGGGAATAAGACACAGTACTTGCACAATGCACCTTTCAAACACTTGGAATATACCAGCCATGGGGAATATGTATTCTGCAAGTGATAATTAAACTTTCTCTTTTGGCGAGCATGAACGACTTCAAAGTTGTAGGTCTTAGGTGAAATCCAGCAATCTAACAGCAACAGTTTTTTTTCCCTTCTAAGATTCACGACGATCGTCTCACATATTTATCCAAGTCATTTTTATGACTATCATTATCGTCTATTCCTCTTTTTGCTCCGCAATATCACAGGTTGAACTGGTCGTGAATTCCGCTCTAGCAGCATCTATTCCAGATGTAGATGATGTCGACTGTTGAGGTCGAGCCCTTCGCGTTCCTTCCTCTTCATCGCTGCTACTTATCGCATTTCTTACTGTTTTTTTTTTCCTTTTTGAAGCCACTGCAAACAATAAAAAAAAATGTTTAATTAAACCAAAAAATCCAAAATTTTATCAAAATCAAAAAAAATTTTGGATGAATTTTTGATGTTCCGTATTAAATCCCCCTTGGTAAGGTTTTTGGAAAGTGATTTTTTTATTTCATAATGAACGAAAACTTTTGAGTTAAAGTCAAAAAAAAAAATTTATCATGGAGTGTGGTGTCAATGTTATCACATTTAGGTAATATATTCTTTAATTTTCCCGCGCCTTAGTTTTTTGTGAACAGAGGGATATTTATTTTTTTTTATTTCAACAAACGTTAAAATGTTAGCAAACTTTTTAGAATAGTACATTAACATTGCAAAAATACATAAAAATACACATGGAGTGAAGAACTTCCTTATATCCATTTTAACAGCAAAAAAAAAAGAAAATGTAATGACATAAAGTGATAAAACACACTAACACAGCCACGTCACTTCACTTGTCACTTGAACAATCGCGAATGATGAACTGACACTCCGCGCGCCGATATTTATGTGCACATGGAATATTCTGGACTAGAATCAAAATCTCGTTCCAGTGTCGTCAATTGAAATTCACCTTCCTTTTCCAGTAATTTTTTGACTTGCTGTTTTTTTTTTTGTTTTTTATTATTATTATAGTTTTTTAGGCCCTCAAGCATCTAGGGAGGCAGCTGCCCTACCTTGCCTCCCCCCTCACCGACTACGACCTTGATACAAATGCTTATTTGATTTGTGATTTTTGTCTTCATAGGATTTATGTCCAAACCAGTTAACGTCCAAACGCAAAGTAACACAATGACAAAACTCGATTCAAATCAATCGAATGATTTAGTTTGTAACTTGATCACAAGTAACTTAACTCTCACATGTTAACACTTTTTTATTGCTACAAAATACAATTAGATTCAAACCAATTATTCTTTGCAGCTAAATATGAAGTTATACATCAAACAAAAAAGTATTTCGAACTTTCTAGTGTCTTTCTAATTCTAGAATAAAAAAACAATTAAGTTATATTAATGTTGAACCTATGAGTAGGATAAACATTTTTAATGCCTGCAAAACGATACTTTTATGATAGAATAAAAGTTTGAAACGGAATAGAATTCACAAAAGACAGATCCGTAATAAGGCTCTTATTAGGATCATTTATAAACCAAATTTCAAGCACAGTCGAGGATTACCTGAAAATTCTTTGATAAATGCTTTCAGTTATGTTATGTATTAGTTGTATTTTTAGTGTTCCGTACGGAACACTTATGAAATCACTTCGGTGTCGATCTGACATCTGATTTTCTCCGAAACTATTTAACATGTAAAATTGAAATTTGGCACAAATATAGGAATTGATGGCTCAATCAGAGCCGTGTAGTTTTGGGAAGTGGTGAAAAAAAATGAAAAAAAAATCACCGGATCATCGAGTGTGTCAAATGAAAGTTTGTGAATACGCGTAATGTATATGTTATATATTCTTTGTATAACCTATATAACCATTTTATCAAAACATTTTGAAAAAATTCTTAAATAGTCTTCATTAAGTGTAGATTAAGCGAAAATTATCACGAATGCCGTACTTTTGATAATTTATCTGGTATAAAATCCTATGTGCCTTGACAATATGGTGAAGGTTTTTTATATACTTTTCAGTACATTATTGATACCGAGTAGCGCGTAGATCCTGTACTGAAACAAAATAATTTTATTTTATTTTATTATAATTTAACAAGTATTTAGGTAGTAAGTATTTATTTTACGCTTTTATTACTAGATTCTAGATTGAGCTAGATTGATTTATTGGTGATTAGGTAGCTAAGATGCTATAACTATTATACATTATTGGGTAAGATGAAACGTGAAAATACATATTGGATCTTAAGATATATACATGTCAGGGACCTAATTAACTTAGCCTAGGTAAAGATTTATTTTTATTTTAAAAGCAATCACCGTACAGAACACTAATCGCGCAAGTCCGACTTGCACTTGGCCGGTTTTTTTACTTCAACATAAATATTACAGTATTAATATTAGACGATTTCAACCTGCGGAAAGCAAATCGATTTTTAAGGATAATTTTCTCCGATTATGACTTTCTTAAAACATGATATGCTGATATAATAATAGATATTAATAACGAATACAGCTCTGCAGTTCTGCTTCAAGGTTATGTTAAAGAATCTTAAATCTTCTGTGTAGAATAATTATAGGTAAAATTTGAAAAACTTATTCTGTTATATCTTCTTACCATTTTACAGAACAACGGTATTACTAAATTAGTCCACCATGAAAAGGAATATAAAAAAATTGTTAACGACTTGCATTTTTAGACACCAAATTTTATGCGATTTTCAGGAAATAAGAGTTTATTCTTCTTAATTATAAAAAACACTTCATGGTAAATCTTTGGACTTAAATTTATTATTATATAAAAATTGAACGGTTCCCAACTTTAACTTCATTAAATAGTTTAGTAACCACTGTATGCCCACATTGGATAGGCGGTGTGAAGCAGTCAATTCTCGTGTTAGGCAATGCATAGACGCCCAATCAAGTAATTTACCTTTTTAAATTTTTGAATAATCATGTACATAATAATAGATTGCACTTTTCCAATAAATAACCCCAAAAAACGAAAAATAGCCTGGACAAAAAGTTTCAAACATGAATTTTATATTTTTTATGTAAAAGAAGAGATTTAAAGTAAGTTTTCGTGGAGTTTGAGCTTCTTCATAACATGTAAATCGTGACATTTAACATTATTACTCTTATATTTAACGTTCAGAAATATTTAAACATATCTAAAAATATATTAAAGAATGCTTTATCATTTGAAATAAATCCATTAGAGAGGAATTGGTTTTTCCAAGATACCCCCTGAAATAGAACCATTTTAAAATGGTTTACTATAAAAATTGTGCCTAAATACAGTTATACGTTTATAGTGTTTCGTACAGAACACTTATCAGATCACTTTGGTATCCATCTGTCTGTCACACCCGATTTTCTTCGAAACTATTTGACATAGAACGTTGAAATTTGGCACAAATATAGGAATTGATGGCTCAATCAGAGTCGTGTAGTTTTGAAAGTTAAAATTTGATTTTAGGGGTTAGTTTTGGGAGATGAAATCGTAAGTGAAAAAAAAATGTTTCATCGAGTGGGGCGTCAAATGAAAGCTTCAAAAATATATGTGTTGTAATAGTTGCGCACGTTTTTTCTTTGTATTATTTTTAAAAAATGGGCAAAAATCGCTCCCTACCCTGTCTCGAAAAATTCTGAAATATTCTCCATAAAGTGTAGATTGAGCGAAAATTGTCACGAGCGTATTACGTTTGGTAATTTATCTGGTATAAATAAAAACTATTTAGCTTGTCAATATGGTGGAGGTTTTTTTAATATACTTTACAGTACATATATTGGGGGCCAATGGATAGATTTTTTTTTATGAGTCCAGCAGACGTGCTGCAGGGAAGTCCCTAAAGCGCTATAGGAACAACACGTGTGCGGAGAAAGCGATTCACGTTGTTCTTGAATCGCTGTAAATTGTACTCGGTGGGAAATACAGTCCTGGGCAAATTATTCCAAAGGGATGATGTTCTCCATATAAAAGACTGCTTGAAAAGCGTTGTACAAGGAGTAACAAGCTGAACCTCATACGGATGTGAAGTATTAGTGTGACGTATACTTCTAGCATGCACCGCTCTGGAAGGAATTAAGCGGGCCACATCCTTCGAACACTTTCCATGAAAATACTTGTAAAATAGGCTCAAGTCGCCAACCGTTCTTCGATGTTCCAGTGAATCAAAGCCGTCCGTCAGTTCTGGGTCTCCAATCAGACGAACAGCTCTTCTCTGAATAGAGTCCAACAAATGCAGTGTATATATGGGAGCGGAGCCTCAAACATGGGAGCAGTATTCCATAGTTGGTAGAATTTGAGCTTTGTAAAGAATTAACAGTTGTGGAGTGTAAAGCTTTCTGGTTCGAAATAATATTCTCAACTTTTGAGAAGCTCTCCTTGCTATGCCTGCAGCATGTTCATGCCAGGACATATTTGCTCCCAAATTAAAGCCCAACAAATTGAGTGACGATGTTATAGGAATGGAGTGCCCCGACATAACTATGTCGGGTTCAGCAACGTTAACTTTTTTAGAAAAAAACTGCAGCCTGGGTTTTTGTAGCGTTAAATTCTACTTGGTTACTGTCACCCCAAGAAAGAATTTCTTCCAGGTCTTTGTTAAGTTGAATGACTTCCTGTTGTCTGAGGATATTCGTCTGAGTATCCGATGTCCGAGCGTTCAATGTGAATGAAGAGATAAGCGTACTGTCATCTGCAAAGCTGTAGATTGGATTCTCGGTCTGTTCCAGCAGATCGTTAATGTAAATGAGAAACAGAGTAAGAGACAGTATGGAGCCTTGAGGTACACCGGCGTTGTTCAAGGTATCAAGACCAAATAATTTTATCTTATTTGTTTATAATTAAACAAATATTTAGGTAGTAAATATTTATTTTATACTCTATTAGGTAGCTAAGCTGTAACTATTATACATTATTGACTAAGAAAAACGCAGATTGAGATATATACATGTCAAAGACCAAACTAACTTAGCCTAGGCAAGGATTTTATTTTATTTTAAAAGCAATCATCATACGAAACACTATTTGTGCAGGTCCGACTTGCACCTGGCCGGTTTTATTATTTCAGGCAACTATTTAAGCTCTACCATTTTACAGTGCTTAATGCTTCTAGCATACTGTATAAGGTATTAAACAAAAAAGTTGTAGCCGTCAGTTAAATATAAAATAGATATTAGTAAAAAATCTTTTGTTAGTTTTCCAAATTACCCCCACAAGAAATTAAAAAAAAAAAGGAAAATCAGCTAATTACATTTTCTTTTTGAGCTTTATTTATTATCTATATTATGTAATACCAAAATTGTCTTTCTATTCATCATTTTACATTGTATACAGCAAATCTAGTCATAAAAAATAACCAAAGTATTAAAATTTCGTTTATTCCTAGAAATAGATCAAAAATAGTATAAAATAGTAATAATTTTCAAAAGTCGTATGACCTACAAGTCACATCACAACAAGAAACTTGCAAGTTGTCAAATTTGTTTTTTTGTTAAATTAAGTTTCTGCGAAAACTTGATATAGCAGAAGTCTAAGGTTTTGAGCAGTTTTTAAATATTTGTGAAACAGCAAAACACATACTCTTCATAATTAAAATAATTTGTATTTAGAACCTTTATTTTAAGAAAAGTGTTACTGTGTTAGCTCACTATTAAATATTTTACTATTTTAAATTTCCTTCTGAATATACGTTTTGGTTGTAATTTTAGCTAAAAGCACACTTCTTTTTTACATCGAAAAACTTATTGTTTCTTTTTATTATATCCTCTTAGTAAAACATAAGAAGAGTGGCAACCCAGATTTAGATGATGGCGACGCCATCGACGCCAGCGCAGGAACGTTGCTGCGGGCAACGTACACTGGGCCATAGAATCGTTTGAGAATGACAAAAATAAAATATTATTTTTATTGTCTTATGAATAATCAACCTCTCAAGGAAAACGCCGTTACATTATGGTAGTATAGTAGTGGTAAATGAGAAATTTGATCATAAAATTATTATATTTATTACCTTCTGATTAATTTCAATATAAATATTTGTTAAAATTTTACTTTAAACTCATTGTATAGTTTTTGTAAATATTTTAAAATAGAAATGTTTGCTGTCCATATCGTTTGATATTGAAAAGTCCTTTCACAACAATTATGTTTTATAATCCCAATTAATCCACAGTAAGACTAATTAACATCATCACTGAACAAATAAAATATTGAAAATATATTCGTCATTTTTGGAAAATGCCCAAGATTAATTGTTCTTCATTACCCAATCAGCCTTTATACGTTGGTCGTTTCAATGGAATATAATATTTATTTAAGGTTAAATCATTACCTGTCGTAAATTTTTGATATTTTTAATTTCAAAAATTTACTCCGGTGTTGTTATTTGACGAAAAAAACTGCATTCTTCAGATTTCACAATATAATACGAATATTTTAAAAGGTGTTTGAAATATTTCGAATTTGGCATTATTTGAGTGTCATGAAAGAAGTCTCTCAGAAGTCCTAACACTACTGTAAACAATTAAAATGTCCTACTCAGTATATATCACCACTACACCAAACACTTTATTTTTGCACTCGACGATTGACTGTCAATCATCGCTCCTGATGAAGCTAACATGGTTAGCGAAACGCGCGTCGAGTGCAAAAATAAAGTGTTTGGTGTAGTGGTGATATATACTGAGTAGTATCATTGTGCCAAAGATTCCACATTCCCAACATAATTAAAATGTCATCAATGTGTGCAATTCTTTTAACGTAAAAATTTTTGTAATGACTTCTTATTAATTATTTGTTTCATAAAACAACTTAATAGTCTACAAATAAAGAAATCCACATTTACAAACTTTAAGGAATAAAAAAGCTTTTAAGAGGGATTAACTATGCATTATAAAAGAGCGGGAGGAGTACATCATGTGACTCAGAATATTATAAAAATAGTGAATAGGCGATGGATTTTTAGAAAGTTTGGTTCATTGTTCATGTTATTAACCCGATTACCTTACATAATTTTAGCATTCATATCTCAGAAATAACAAGTACTAAGTAAGTATTTACCACTTTATATATATATATATATATATATATATATATATATATATATA
>CM032454.1:105687625-105745125 GCA_019049505.1 Pachyrhynchus sulphureomaculatus | reverse complement strand
AAGTCAAAAGATTAAATTAACGTGTAAATAAACTCGAAAGGGAAACGTTGAAGTCAAGCGCTGCAGGAGTAGATCATCTTTATGTTCAGTGGATCAGATGAAACCGTTAACCGGGAAGTCATTAAATGGGGCATCAGAGCATGCACAGAACCGAGAACAGTGGCAGATAATAGTTTAATTTATTTATTGAGTACAGAGTCACCATGCCCTCTCGAGGGTGAAAGGACTTAGGAGGAGGATACTCATTTTTAGTGTTCCGTACGGAACACTTATAAGATCACTTCGGTGCCCGTCGGTCTGTCTGTTTGTCACACCCGATTTTCTCCGAAACTATTTGGCATAGAAAGTTGAAATTTGGCACTAATATAGGAACTGGTGGCCTCATCAGAGCCGTGTGGTTTTGAAAGTTAAATTTTTACTAAGGGGTTAGTTTTGGGGGGTGAAATTGGAAATGATTTTTTTTTTATCAGGTCATCGAGTCATCAAATGAAAGCTTGTAAAAAGAAGAGTTCAAAAAAATATATACTGTAATACTTGCGCACACTTCTCTTTGTATTGTTTTTAAAAAAGTGCGAAAAATCGCTGCCCCCCTTATCTCGAAAAGTACTGATCAAAAAACATTGAAAAAGCTGTAGAATATTCTCTACAGAGTGTAGATTGAACGAAAATTATCACGAGTGCTTTATCTTTAATAACACAGGCCAACGATGAAAAAACTTTTTAATAATTTTACCTGTTTCCTACGTTTTTTGGTGTGCCGTCCGAAAATAATAATAAAAAAGTCGTGTCACCCACCAATTTTTCACATTTTAATGTTCAAAATGTGAAAAGTTTATTTTTTATCATTCGAATGTTATTAGGTTGGCAATAAAATCAGAATTCTATAAGGTTGGCAGTAAAATCAACTGTTATTAGGTTGGCAGTTCCGATAAATGTCACAGCTGTTTGTTTTCTTCCAGTTAATATAACCTCGCATTGCAGTCTTTAACCCATGTGCTTTAATTCACACTGAAATAATGGCTAATCGTGGTTGTAAAAACTCATCCAACACTTTTTGTTATATATGTGGTAAGTTTGTAGTTAAAAAACATCAAAGAAACATTACTGACTTTGTAAAAAAGTATACTTTGCATATTTTAGTGTAGAAATCGGTAATCAAGAAAAATGTTGGGCTTCTCACAAAGTATGTTATGTTTGTGTCAAGGATCTTAGGAAATGGTATAAGAAAGAAAAGAAAGCTTTTAGATTTGCAGTACCCATGGTATGGAGAGAGCAAGAAAATCATTCATATGATTGTTATTTTTGCAGCGTTGATGTTTCTGGATATAACTCCAAAAATAAGAAAGTGATTGTCTATCCTAACTTTACTTCAGCTAATCGGCCGGTAAGACATGGACCGGGACTTCCTGTCCCTGAGCCACCTCAGTCTATTGATGACGTTTTACAGTCCAGTTCCGAATTTAATGAAAGTCGATGAGTTTCAATTTTCTCTAGAAAATTTAAAACCACAGTTGTTTACACAAGCTGAGTTAAATAATTTAGTGAGAGGTTTGGGTTTGACTAAGGAAAAAGCAGAATTGCTTGGTTCTAGGCTGAAAGAAAAACATTTATTGGAATCTGGAACATCTATTTACCATTATAGAACAAGAGATCAACAGTTTGCTCAGTTTTTCAAGCAGAAAGAGGATTTGGTTTACTGCCATGATATTGGTAGTCTAATGAATGAATTTGGCATTGAGTTCAAGAAGGAAGATTGGAGGCTTTTCATAGACTTATCAAAAACTAGTTTAAAAGGTGTTCTGTTACACAACGGAAATACTTATGCTTCACTGCCTGTTGCTCATTCAGTCCACATGAAGGAAATTTACGAAAATCTTAACATGATTTCACAGAAAATTAACTATCCAGCTCACGATGGGATAGTATATGGAGATTTAAAAGTTGTTTTCCATGATCCTTGGTCAACAAAAGGGATTTACAAAGTTTCCATGTTTTACATGTGAGTGGGACAGCAGAGCAAGGGATCAACATTGTTCAAAAAACAGTGGCCCGTAACAAAAACTTTATCATATGGAGAGAAGAACGTTTTGCATAAAACTTTAGTAGACCCAAAGAAGATTCTTCTACCACCGCTACACATCAAGTTAGGCATCATAAAACAATTTGTGAAAGCCTTGCCTAAAGATGGTGATTGTTTTAAATATTTGTGTAAAAGATTTCCTCATTTATCACAAGACAAACTGAAAGAAAGGGTTTTCGTTGGGCCTGATATTCGTAAAATGATGTTCGATTCCAACTTTGAAGCAAGGATGATTACAAAGGGAAATGAGGCTTAGATGTCATTTAAAGAAGTTGTGACTAAGTTGGGCAATATGAAAGACCCTAACTATGAACTTATCGTAGCTAATATGATAGACAAGTTCAAAAATCTAGGTTGTCTGATGAGCTTTAAAGTCCGCTTCTTGCACAATCATCTTGACTTTTTTCCTAAAAACTTAAGCGATGTGAGTGAATAGCAGGGGGAACGGTTCCATCAGGACATAAAGGAGATGGAGAAATGGTACCAGGGACGGTGGAATATCAACATGATGGATGATTACTGTTGGTCACTTCATAGAGAACAACAAAATGCATCACATCGGAGAAAAAGCTATACAAGAAACTTCACAGAGAAAAGGGAAAGAATACAAAAAAAATAAGCACCTAAAATATTCGCATTGAAGTGAAATATGTTATCGTGAGTAAAAATTGTAGCCTAATCAAATAAAAGTACGGTTTAAGTTTTTATTTGTTATGTATCAAATTTTCCCTATTTTGAAATTTAATCGATGTCATATTGTGAGAGAACTGTGGGCGATACAAAAAAACTGATACCAGATACGGTTTTAGCACCCAAAAATACATAACACTTAGATGTATTAGTTTAAAAAGTTTTTACAAATATTTTTTTTTTGTTGACCTGTGTAATTTATCTGGTATATAAAAAAAATTCAAGGTTATCAGTTTTCAGTAAAGATCGAAAAAAAAAAAACTTTGTTAAAAACTCATTTCTGATGTGTTTTGTGAAGTTACTGGTCAGTTTATACTTCCGTAACAAACATTTTTATTTTAAAAGCAATCAACGTACGGAACACTAATTGCGCAAGTCCAGCTTGCACTCGACCGGTTATTAGAACTAAAGCGTTTGTGGTGGTAATG
The DNA here is from genome assembly GCA_019049505.1 of Pachyrhynchus sulphureomaculatus. Taxonomy (NCBI): domain Eukaryota; kingdom Metazoa; phylum Arthropoda; class Insecta; order Coleoptera; family Curculionidae; genus Pachyrhynchus; species Pachyrhynchus sulphureomaculatus. The sequence goes on along the minus strand of CM032454.1, from coordinate 105,741,927 downwards.
GCTCTTAATTTAATTTATGTTTCTAGCACCAAAACATTAAAATAATTTTTATTTATAAGACAAGTCACTAAAAGCCATATTATTTTAAAGTATCTAGGTCTGGGCTATTCGAATTTCAATAAGCATTCTACTAGCGAAAAAATTAAATAAACTAAAGAATCGGTCAAGTGCAAGTTGGACTTACACAATTAGTGTTCCGTACCGTGATTGTTTTTAAGATAAAAGTCCTTACCTAGGCTAAGTTAATTAGGTCCTGACATCTTAAGATCCAATATCCACATTTTTCTTAGTCAGTAATGTATGTAATGTAAATGTAATTTAGTAATAAAACAAATACTTACTACCTAAATATTTGTTTAATTATAAACAAATAAAATTATTTGTTTCTAGAGGAGCGACGCGCGGTACTGAAAATATGTTTATTTCCATCATCCTATCGGGAAATATCCTCGATATTGTCAAGACAAAGTTTTTTTATACCAGATAAATTGTCAAACGGTTTTTTTTTTTCAAAATTTTTTGATCGGTACTTTTCGAGATCGGGTGGGGAGACAGATTTTTTTTTTTAAAGTAATATAAAGAAAAGTGTGTGCAAGTATTACATTATACATATTTTCACAAAGTTTCATTTAACATCTCACTTGATGACCTGGTAATTTTTTTTTCTCTTCCGATTTCACTCCACACACAAATAATTAAACGTAATGCACTCCTAATAATTTTCACTCAGCTCCACTTTATGAGGAGTATTCCAGAATTTGTTGATCAATACTTTTCGAGATAGGGTGGGGGGACAGAGACTTTTTTAAAATAATACAACGAAAAGTATACACATTATATAAATTTTTGAACTCGTGTTTTCACAAGCTTTTATTTGACACCCCACACGATGACATTAAAATTTTTTTTTTCACTTTTCCCTACAAACTAACCCCTTAAGTCAAAATTTAACTTTCAGAACTCCACGACTCCGATTGAGCTATCAATTCTTATATTTGTACCAATTTTAAACTTTATATGTCAAATAGTTTCGGAGAAAATCGGGTGTGACAGACGGACACAGAAGTGATCCCATAAATGTTCCGTAGAGAACACTAAAAAACCATATTTTATTTTCGAAGACTTTACGGAAGCCTTGCGTACTTATAGATTAGAATTCGTAAATGTCTATATTTTCTATATTAGATGGCTTTACATCATATTTTAAATTAGTGAGCAATCAAGCCATAAATCAATCTATGACAGCATATTGTTTTGTTACACATGTTCCTTTAGAAATTTGGAAAAATGCTATTAAAAAATAATGATAATATCTTTTATTATTCAGAATACCTAATAACGAAACCGGTTGGATTAATGTATTAATATAATATAAATTGCATGGTGATAATTGCTGTTTTTTACCATTCTGAAAAACGCCTTGACTTTTAAAATTATAATCAAAATCGACACTAACATTAAAAATATTTATTTTTATAAAACTTTTTCTGAAAATTTTGAAAACATCACAACCACAACTCGCTTTTGACAAGGATTTGATTGACGATCTCCACTACCGGTCGCTTATCGTACTCAATTTCATTTTTAACAAAATGGCTCGGTCATATTACTGGGAACATGTCTTACCAAGTAGCTCAATTTGTTTCTCAATTTGTTTAAGTCTGCAGAAAAATCCTTAAAGCGCTACAAGGAAAAGACGTGCATGGAAAAAGCGATTCACGCTGGTCTTGAATCTCAGCGGGAAATACAGTCCTGGGCAAATCATTTCAAAGGAATAAGGTTCTCCATATACAAAAAAAACTCATGAAAATGGTTGTGCGAGGAGTGATACGCTACATCCATCGAACACTCTCATGAAAGTACTTGTAGAATAGAGTTAAACCGTTCTTCGACATTCCAAGAAATTATGGCTGCTGGTGAATTCTGGGTCTCCAATCAGGCGAATGGGTCTCGTTTGAATATACTCCAACAAATGTAGTGTATGTTTGGGAGATGGACCACAAACATGGGAGCAGTATTTCATAATTGGTCGAATTTGAAAGCGTAAAGCTTTATAGTACCACACTGCACTGATTTAGCCGTTACTTGATTGGGATCCATAATAACTAGGAACGAAAATTTAAACAACTGTTTAAGATCACCACATATGTTTATTATATTAGAGCTGACAATTGTTTCGACAGACTATGTCTTCTTCTGGAACAAGATTGTAAACTAACTACAAAGTACGTTACAAAATATATGTTACCTGGTTATAAGGGTTAAAATCAATCAACTTTGGCAATATTCACCATAATCACCACTACACCAAACACTAACACTAAAACAAGTTCAATAAAGGAGACCCACCGCCATCCAATTGCTCATTGAGTAATAAACCTGAGGATTTTTTCCGGTTAAACCTGCTTTAAACAATTCAGTAATTTCCTTTTCTTTTCGTTGTATAAAATTCTGAAATCCTCATTAAAAGTATGATTTCCATCTGTTAAATATTTAGGGTAATGAGATATGTTATTTTTATTCTATAACTTTGTTTATGCTCCTTTGTTCTTTTATAAAACGATCTGCCTGTTTTCTTATATAGGCTTTAGTGCAAGTGCCACAACATAGTTCATAAACTCCTGTTTTATTTTCTTTTTTTGTTTTACTTTTATTATTTTCGTATGTCGAGCTAACGTGTTATTGGTAGGAAAGGCAATGTTTACTTGATTTTTATGGCAAAAGTATCGAATTTTATCGGTCAATTTACCAGTATAAGTGAGTGCATGAAACTTATCTTTCTTTAGTAGTTTATGTGGGTACACCAGTCCTATTGCTTTTTTAAATTGAGTCGGCCAGTTGCAAAACCTGATAAGTCAAAAAAAAAAATGAAAAATGAGATATTGGTATCACTATATTCAGCTATTCAAGAGCTACAAAACTGAATATGCGTCAGAAACCAAAACCTGATAAAATCAATTGAAAAAGTGACCTAAAAATGTTGAACGGTTGCAAAAGCTGATAACTGTTGAATTGGTTAGAATGCAAAAACAGCCAACTGCGTAGCTAGTTCAAAACCTGTCAACTCTTATGGCTACTGCATACGTGCTGATGCAAAACCTGCTAAACACTTTTATCCACTTTTAAGGCTTGGATTTTATTTTTAATTTAATTTTTTGTTTGGTAAAACTGTTTGACTTTTGTGTTTGAATGTTGGCCTCAGTGAAATCATTGGTAGGTTATCTTCGGCATGTTAGTGTGCGTTAAATTTGAATACAGTTACAGTAGATTTCTTATAGTGTTCTGTTGTATTAAAATTTGTAATAAAATTAATACAATATGAGTGACACAGAGAATAATATACAAGTAGTTGCTATTGAAATTCCGATTTTATAATGTCATGATCCCAGCAATGAAGATGTGTCTGATGATAGTGAAAGAGAGCTTGTCGAAACGGAGGCCCGCAAATCTAGAAAGAGGAAGCCACGTTCAGATCAATGGAAAAGAAATCGAGTAAAACAGACAAAGTGAGCTTAAAACTAAATTTTGTAACATCACTTTAACAATAATTTTATTATTATATGTCTTGAAAATAACGCTGTAAATTGTTTGGCTTTCAGATGCCAGGCTAAAGGGTTCCCAACATTATCAAACTGTAACCACCCGAACAAAACACTGAAATGCAAGGCACTATCGCTTCAGAATGTGTGGAAAATTCACCAAACATTCTACAGAGAACGTAGTCGTAAGTGGCAAAATAAATATATTTTGCTGCATGTTGTTTTATCGTCCCCACAAAAAAAGGAGAAAAATCAGCCTCAAAATCCCATTCAAGTCAAAACCAATCGTTCACACACTGCACGATTTTTCCTTCCAAAACAAAGAAATGGAGTAGTAACAAACATTAACGTATGTAAATCAGCATTTTTAGGAATTCTACAAATCGGAAGAGACAGAATTAACAGAATGTGTGCGTATTTCCTGAAAAATGACTGTACACCTAAGGAAATTCGAGGAGGGAATAGAAGGTCAAAACTTTACCAAGAAAAAAAACCAGCAGTCGTGGAGCACAATCGGAAGAGACAGAGTTAACAGAATATGTGCATATTTCCTGAAAAATGACTGTACACCTAAGGAAATATTCGAGGAGGGAATAGAAGGTCAAAACTTTACCAAGAAAAAAAAGCAGCAGTTGTGGAGCACATAAAAAAATTTAAACCACTTCAGCAACACTATTCAAGGTCCAAAAATATCTTTAGGCAATATCTGAGTAGCGAGCTAAGTGTAAGAAAATTGTGGTCATTGTTTAAAAAGGAACACACAGAGTTTTCTGTTGAATACGATTATTATCGCACAATATTCAACGAACATTTTAACGTTGGTTTCGGTGCACCGTACGTTGACAAATGCTCAACCTACTCATCCTTTGAAAGTAGAATCGAAATGGAATCAAGAAAATTGGAGAGGAAAACCTTAAAAATTGAGTTAAAAGCACATACAGTCGGAAGTGCAGTATTTTATACAGAGCTCCAAAATAATAACCCTGGTGAAAAAACATCCAGTTATGACTGTGAAAATAACCTTATTTTACCCAAGGTGTCAGACCACGCAGCATATTATTCTAGGCAAATGTACCTGGTTAGAGAACCAGCATTCAAAAGGTTCTAATGAAATCGCCTCCGCAGTTCACCAAAGGTTTTTGCAGACTGATTTTGCTGGTATAAACACACTGAGATTATTTTCTAATGGCTGTGGGGACCAAAACAAGAACAAAACAATGATGTGTATGGTTCTCTATTGATTCATTCTGCAGGCTCCACGGAAGTAGTAAAGGTGGAAATGTGGTTACCGATAGAGGGCCATTCATTTTTACCTGCTGATCGTGTTTTTGGAAAACTAGAACGTGAATTTAGAAAATTCAGTGTAATTGAAACTCCACAGGTTACACTGATATAATAAAAAAATTTTCCACGATAATCAACCTGGGAGAGTCTGAGGAATGCTTGGTTTACAACTGGGGGGAAATGGCTGAAACCCATTTAAAAATCCAAGTAGCTGGCATTTTCGGTTCCAAAAATGTAAAAAAATCATTATAACCAAAACTAAAAATTAAAAAAAAATGCTCTTGTTCAAGGTGAACCATTTTACAACTTTAATTGCTGTACACCAAAATCTATCATGAAGAAAGGAAAAGTGTTTAAAAACGAAATTTTCCTTATTGCTACTGCTCGAGGAGTTGCCTTAAAGGAGGCAAAAATTAAAGGCTAAGTAAGGTAAGAAAGCTGTTAGAGTTACATTTTGGGATGGAATGGCAAAAAAACGAAAACATTTTAATAAAATGTTTTTGACCAACAAACAGTCATGACAACCCTGATGAACAAAATATGGAGCAAGATGGCTTTGAGCTTATAGATGAAGAGGAACAGGAACCAATTTAATTGAAATTTTATTCTATTTACAGTACCTAGGTACTGTTCTTACGATTTTAAAATGTAGGTACCTAATGATTCATTTAGGTAGTATTAATTTTTAAGGTATAGGCAACTAGGTTTCATTCAGATAAACTAAATTTTTGATTTTTTAGCCTTTTTATTTTTTAGTGCATTTTTGAATCTATGTTCCTAATTTTTTTTACTTTTTACTGTAATAATATATTTCAAGATAATTTATACATACATTTTTAATAATAAACTGATTTTATTATGTGTGATTGTTTTATTTAAAACCAATGGGAAGAATCTAGTGAAATGAGATGGGTAAACAAATAGCAGGTTTTGCAACTGCAAGACATACTAATCAGGTTTTGTAAGCTACACGACCTCAAACATGGCTGCCCGAAATTTTGCAAAACTTGATAACTTTCGCCAATGGGTGCAAAACCTGCTAAATCGGTATTAAATATTTAAGTAAACAAAATGTAATAATTTGTACAATTGCGCTTCTTGAAATTTATACGATTTTTTTAAAAGAAGTCGCAAATTTGCATCACTTTTGGATCAATTTCTATGAGTTTTTTGTTAATTGCCAAAATTCGTTTCACAATGATTTATCAGGTTTTTTAACTGGCCGACTCAATTGTTTTTTCATTAAAACCTTATCTACTAAGTTACTGCTGTACCCATTATTCATACTAATTTGTTTTATATATTTAATTCTTTCAGAAAATGTTCTTCATTAATGTTGTATTTATTAGTATATGGATGAAACTACTATAAGCTGAAATTTTCTAACCACCCTTAAATATTATTTCTGCTAGATATGCGTATTATTTATAAACATTTTAATGTATTTTTAGATGAATTGTACTTAAAATACGAAAATTTTTTATTGTTATAGTATTTGGTAACACTCCAAAAATTTCGTCTACGTACGAGCTATTCCGCCTGCTTTCGTGTCATGACAGCAAGTGATCTGTCAGGTGCATCTTCTTCAATCAGTAAAATCCAGTTTTCTCCCTTTTATAATCCTTCAAAAATGTTTAAATTAAGAAAGAAGTATTGGATGTATATGACCACACGTATCATCTTAATTTTCTTTAATTATTTTCTCTATTATATACTCTTCGTTTTTCCATACGTCCACTTCATAACATGCATTAAAAAAATATTATAAATAAATTTCTTCCGGATTTCGTGTGTTGAATGAATAAGTAATTTTGACGTTTCTCTGATGAACTAAACAGTTTCATTCAAGATTCCGAAACAGTCAGAACTCGGCAGGATTATCGGCGAAACCGATCACTTATTTAGTCGACACAGGAGAAATCCAGAAGAATTACATCTATCAGCTATGGATGTTTCCTATCAAAATTATATAAATGTTGTGCAGAATAATAGAACTAACAAAGGATTCACTAATTTCATATACATAAACTATTGAAAAAAATGTTCAGGCGTGAAAACTAAAATATTTTATACTTCAAACGAAGTTACGCACGGAGCCCTCAGACTTGAGGTTTAAATTGTAAATCTACGATCAACGTTTATTATGTATCATAGAGCTGCGTGCTGACTTGTATAAATGGCAATGTTTTCGATAAATTAAGATTAGACACAATATCCGCTATGATAATAATGCACTATTTTCTGTGGATTCATTCACAAACAACACTTTCTGCGTCTGAAGTATGTGACTTGGAGTATATTCATTTTCAAATTTTTTAATTCATTTTGCCCCCCATAATCATTAATTAAATGACAATAACATAATAATCGAAGCAAAAGGTGTGAAACCGAAATAAACGTTTTACCTCATTAGGTTTTAGGGTGTGTCGATATTTTTTATGGGTAAAAAATTAGCTCAACAAGTAATTTTAGTAATTGAATATTAGTTAATTTGTAAACATGCGTGTCATGCATTTTCGTGAAATATGTTTTTAAATAATATTCTCGTTGTTTGGCAATTTTATTTTTTGCTCAATTTTCATTATATTTAACTCTTAGTAGTTAGTATTCTAAACATATTACAGCTGTAAATAATTAAACCCATGATTTTATAACAGATGATACCAAAGATTCAATATAAAGTAAAAAGTTAAGTTTGCTATCAAACACGACTTTTAGGTTTTCGGTGGTAGTGCAACGGGATAATTCAAAACTGTTAATATAATAAGTATATTCTATTTTATTAGTCTAATGAGAAAATGTTATGGCTAGATATTTAACTCGAGTTTATTCGAAACACACCGCTTATGACTCAATTATTAACGACTCTAATATTACTACCTTTTCAAAAACCTTAGCAATGAGCCACTAAATCCAAAGAACCATAACTTTTTACAATTACTAGATTATAAATACAATCAAATGCCTTTAGGAAGTAGGTGTACACTACATCTATTTGCCCCAAATTATCAATTATACCTCCAATAAAGTGCTTGATTTGAACAAGATTAGTAACTATTGATCGCTGTGCTGTGAAACCATGTTGATCAGTAGAAATAAGACGAATGAACTTCAAAAAAGGTGCAATTATACATCGCTATGTCGAAGGCCAATTTCAAAACCCTCTCAGTCCATCATTTCTCGAAAGTCAGTTTTTTTCATATTTCGCTAAGTTACTATAACTATGAGAAGTCTGTCAGATCAACACCCCCCCCCCCCCGAAACCATTTAAAAAGAGCGGTGAAATTCCACTTATGTTTCAAAATCCTTTGAATTCAAACTTCGGACTGTATCCACATAGAGCGCTTATGTCGCACTGATTGGGAAGGTTATGAAATTTAGGTTTCTTCATTCATTTTCTTTGTGTTTTTATTTGTTTTAATTTTGATTTTTTAATAAAAAAATATATGTTTAAACAAATATCAAAACAATTTATTTAAAATATCTTTTAGAGGATGATGTATATTCTTGAAAAAAAAAAACAAAAAAATGTTAAAAATTGGAAAGTTTCAAAACAAAAAGACATGAAGTAAGTTACAATGATTTTCTATTTCAAAATTACGGCTATTAGATATTAGAATATCTCATATAATTTTCATAAAGAAATAGTTAGAAAATGTTCCATTTTGTCCTTTTTTTATAGACATTTGAGTCCTGGTGTAGTACCAGTGAAGGTGCCTTGCAATCATAAAACAAAGTAGCTTGCTTTCTCTTGTAACAAGTTACTAGTGATCTAAAGGATTTCCATGAAATGTTCTACTCGAAGAAAACAAAGTTGGACCAAGACTACTAGGTTTACTAACACTGAACCAACAGCTCGAAAAAGACCAGTAAGCAATAATCGTGCCTCCAACGAATACTCTTATCGCTATTTTATGCTACTTAAGGGCAAAAAATTACAAATTTGCCCAAAAGTATTGTAAATCCTTTAATATTAGAGATATTAAGATCCTATTCAAGGTGTGATCAAGAGATGAATTGGTAGAAAGAGTCTAAAAGAAGCACGAGATGAAAATGGGAAAGAACTTCTGTTTGCTGAGAAAAGAAGGTCAGTTATTCAATTTATCAAACGAATAAAATATATTGAAAGTTATTACTGTCGAGAAAAATATACCAATAGAGTTTATTTTCAATCAGATTTGAACGAAAAAAAGTCTGGGGAATGTATTGCTTACAGCATGAAGATTTGACCGTTATGAATTTGTTTTTCCGGACTATTTTCATTCAACATGGGCTTTGGTAGTCCCAGTACGGATGAATGTTCTACATATACTTTTCTAACTAAATGAATCAAGAGTACAAACAACGGCCTACTAAAGAGAAAACTTGCGACTGAACTGAGTGTTCACCGTTTAAAGGCAAAAGCCTTTTATAAACTACTGAGACAAAAGAAACCTGACACCTTTACATTGTCTTTTGATTGTCAAAAGAATCAGACAGTCCTGCGGGTTCAGACTCCGTCTGCCTATTACTCGAGACAGTTGTATAAGTACAATTTAACAATAGCTGTTGGAGATTCAAGGGCTAAACAAACTAAAAACAACGTGTTTGTATATGAAAATGAACAGAAAAAAGGTTCGAATGAGGTTTCTTCTTCAGTTTATGATTTTTTGATGAATCATGGTATCCCTCCTGAGGTGTCCAAGATCAGGGTTTTTTTGTGACGAATGCGGAGGTCAAAAAATAAAAATACAACCTTCATAGGCACGATTGGATTATGGCTGGTGAACAATGCATCCGCCAATATAATATTTCCAATGGTGGGTTATTCATTTTTACAGTCAAACCGAGTGTTCGGTAGAATTGAGAAGGACATTAAAGAAAAGCACTATCGTTGACTCCGAAGAGTATACAAAAATATTTTCTCTCCAAGTAAAAACAGTGCGTCTTGCGGGAAAAGTTTTTGATTTCAAAGCCGCATTAGCAATTGTAGTAAAATCTACCGCACAGTGATATTTCAAATTTATTCTCAAAAAGAGATTTCAAATAAAAAGAAATAAAACGTCTGACAATATGTTAGTGAATGGAGAAAAAAACTTCTTTAGTGGCGTCACTAAATTTTAAAGTAATTTAAGGCGTTCGATCTGAAAAAATAAATGTGGGAGTAAAAGTTGCACTTCCTAAAATAAATGATATCAACAATCTGCTAGAAAAGCATTATGGAAAAGGGTGAAAGTCGTTAGAAATGCTAGATTTTTATAAAAAAGTTATTGATTTTAATAATGGTCTTGAAAACGAAGAATATTGCGTAAGTGAAATCCACATAGAAGAAAACATGTTTATTTATTTATTTTTTTAATAACACTAATTTATTTTATATTATTAATAGTCATTTTTTAAATTAAAAAAATAAAAATACAAGTATTTTTTTATATATAAATAATTCCGAAGCTATACCTTTTTAGCAGATACAACATTCAAGGATTTGTACGTTAAAAAATAGTACCAATTTCCACTTAGGTACAGTAATCGGTCATGGTAATCCTGTGGCAAATTAAATAAAAACAGGCATTTATGCCTGTTTGCTTCAAAACCCGCTCGATCCAAGCATTTTTAGCCTAGTTGTAGATAAATTTGGTTGTTTATAATTTACAATTTGGTAGACACAAAGCTACAGTGCTTCAAAAAATACTAAAAAAATTGCATCAAAAGTGGATATTTTGATACTGGGACGTTTTTTGTGTATCCTGTAAAATTTATAAAAATGGATCGAGAGGGTTTTGAAACTAAACGCCTCAATTATTAATTTGAAATAAGTTTTAAAAAGCGGAAAATTGCTCAAAGTTTTGAAAGATAAAACATTAAAGTACATAACCAGTATGAAATGCAGATTTCAGACAACAGATTGTGCACCAATGCAGTTTGTACTATAAAGATTTGACACTGCGCCATTTTGTTGTGTCATCAACAAGTGTCGCGCACGAGTGATAAATTGGAAAATTGTGTGCATAGTGTTGTGTTGTTGTGTTCAATATGTCGAAATTTATACCGAACAAAGAGCATTCGCGTTTTCATTTGAAGAAAACTGCTGTTGAATCATACCGATTACTTCGAGAAGCTTATGGTGAACATGCTCCATCGCAAGATACGTGTGAACGATGGTTTCGGCGCTTGCAAAAGTAGTGACTTCAATGTTGCAGATAAGGAACGTGGAAAACGCCAAAAAAATACGAAGATGTGGAAGTGCAAGCATTGTTGGACGAAGATGATTCGTAAACACAAAAACAACTCGCCGAGCAATTGGGCGTTAGTCAACAAGCTGTTTCCAATCGGCTACGAGAGATGGGAAAAATTCAGAAAACCGGTAGATTGGTACCGACATGAGTTGAATGACAGGCAAATGGAACATTTTGCTCGCTCAGTACAAAAGGAAGTCGTTTTTGCATCATATAGTCATATAGTTACAGGGGATGAAAAGTGGATTTATTTTGAGAATTTCAAGCCCAAAAAATCATGGGTAGACCCAGGCGCACCATCCAAATCGACCGCAAGACCGAATCGCTTTGCAGGAAGACGATTCTCTGTGTTTGGTGGGACCAGAGGGGCGTGGTCTAGTATGAGCTGTTAAAACCTGGGGAAACGGTTAATACTAAACGTTATCAACAACAATTGACCGATTTGAACCGTTCGCTGTTGAAAAAAGGCCAGAATACCGAAAGAGGCAACACAAAGTCATTTTTCTTCATGACAATGCTCCATCACATACGGCAAAACCAGTTCGCGACACGTTGGAAGCACTCAGCTGGGAAGTTCTACCCCATGCGGCTTACTCATCAGACTTGGCTCCTTCCGATTACCACTTGTTTGCATCGATAGGTCACGCACTTGCTGAGCAGGTGGGGGAGCAGAAAAGGGGAAGATTTTTACTGGCGTGGTATTCACAAATTGTCCGAAAGATGGGAAAAATGTATAACAAGCGATGGAGCATACTTTGAATAAAGCACTTTTTATCATTCTTCCGAATTTAACATGTTTTTTTAGAAAAAAAATCCGCATTTCATACTTGTACACTTGCCTACATGCTATATTCAAACTCAAAACTACAAATGTATAAACGACAAAGTGGTCATTGAGAAAGTATTTGCAATCTACATCAATTAAGTTTGATATAAATAACAATGTGAAAAGATTAACTGTTCAGAAATTAAATATACAAATTGGTTTGTGATAATATATTTGGTCTTCTCGGCGTTACTTTCCTAACAACCCGACAAATTGGTATCCCACTCCATAAGTATTATTTCTAATTCTTTAACAGATAATTTACTTTTGCATTTTAAAAAAGAAACCGATTAAATATCAATAAAAGTAGATATATTAGTAGTGATATACTTTTCAATAATAATATTATTGATTTTTTTATTATTCAATAGAAAAGATTGTTTTTGTATGTCTTGAACGAAGAAAAGAGTCGATATATTTTTTTATTTGATTTTGACCTTAGTTATATGTAGTGTAGTGTCACTATCAATACGTTCTGTATTGGTAGTTGGTAAAGTTAACTTGCTACGACAAACTACTACCTAAATTACACAAGATATTTCTGAAGTGAAACAATGGGATTTGACAGAAAAATCAATAAAAGTTTACTGAGCAATCATGACTCATAGGGTTAGAACGTGTCAAACTGGAGTGACTTTCCGACATTTTATCTATGATGCACGAAGTGTCTCCGGTGATCTGGACTCTTCGAGGTAAGAACACTGAGCCAGAGAGGCTTAAGCCAAGCTTTTATACGTAGCTAATGTTGACCAAACTGCAACGTAGTGTAATAATCTGTTTCCACGTGTGATACAGAACGTAACCCGTACCTTTGTTAATATGGTTATGAGTTACTATGTTCATTTTTAGTGATTCTTAAAACTTTCATTTATAGAAACTGGAAACTGAAGTAAGAGCTTTGGTTCCTCTTACATTGATGGCGTGTCCTGCAGACTAATGATTTCAGCGCCAGTAGTAAACACCTTTAGTTTATAAAAGAATTGTGCCTTTTGGTGGTATCATGTATTCTTCAATTTCCATGCAGGTGTTGAAATTGTGCGAATGTTAAGTTTTGATGTAATTTGACTCTTTTGTTTGCAGTACCGTGTATATAGGATATCAGTTAAATATTCGCTGCTTTGGAGAGCACTCGTCAGTTTTTTTGTTTTTGATGAAAGAGAAAATTCATCATATATCGATATACTTTTAAGACTAATAAAATGGTGGCAGATAGTTTTTAACAAGGATGATGTGCTAGCATTCAGATCCCAATTAGTATGAGTTAGTTTTAGAGAAACAAATCGTCCTAAGGTGCCTTAACTTTATTTTTTGTACCGGTATCTCAAGACTTGGAAGAGTACCATTAAATTCAGTTTCCATTCTAAATGTTCTGTTTGAGTGTTGTTACTTTAGGTAGTTTAAAAAGTCCTTCAGGTGTTTTTTATGATTTGATAATATAACAAATATGTCAACACATCTAGATCAAATTTTTGGTTTCAGAGGAGAGGTTGCTAAGGCATTTTCTTTAAAGACTTTCATGGAAATGTTCACAATTGCATATGATAGTGGAGATCTATAACGACAAACATTTTTCGAATAAATCTATCAAAGATAAGTCGCAGTTATTACGTCTAAATATACGTCATATTATTAAAACTGATTCATTAATTGGAAGATTTACATAAAATATCTGCAGAATTCAACTATATAGTTGAATTACAATAAAATGTTATAAGTTATTTATAAACGAATTAGTTTTTCCTCTGGAGATACTGAGGAGTTTTGCTAGATATTTACCTATTTTTTATGTTGGTGAATCTCTTGACGATTGGACGAACTGGTACACGGGGTTTGTAACAGTATTCACTTCTTATTGTTTCATTGTTTCAAAGTCCAAAAAATTTTTTTTATAGCTTAACTCCTGTCGAACGTGGCAGAGAATAAAAGTGTTTCTAATTATTTTTCTTTCAGTTAATGAAATATGCCAATCAAATTTAGAAAAAGGCTCTCAATATAGATGCAGCTAGATCACAATGTCTTCGATAGCATATTATTATATTAATGGACTTATTTTCCATTTTTAAACTTAAAAATAATAATAAGAAGTTTGTCTTGAATAATGTAAAGTTGTATATGGAAGTTAGAAATCCTAAAGTGTTAATTCTAGTATATTATTTGTAGCAGACACCGTTTTAGAAGTGTTAGTTGTATCATATTAGTTGTATTAGAATATATTAGTTGTAGCAGACACTGTTTTAGACATCTAGATTTTTCCTTTACTCGCGATTGCAATTAATGGGAATTTCCATTTTACAATAGCGTAAATAAAAGAACGCAGAAAAGATGTTCATAACATCCAGAATTCGGCCAGATTATTTTTCTTTTAGGAAGCAAAAAATAAAGTAATAATGTTTTGTTTTACCTATACATACAGGGTAAGTTGGGAATGTGGAATCTTTGGCACAATGACACTACTCAGTATATATCACTACTACACCAAACACTTTATTTTTGCACTCGACGCGCGTTTCGTTAACCATGTTAGCTTCATCAGGAGCGATGATTGACTTAATCATCTCTCCTGATGAAGCTAACATGATTAGCGAAACGCGCGTCGAGTGCAAAAATAAAGTGTTTGGTGTTGTGGTGATATATACTGAGTAGTATACATACAGGGTGTTATATAAATAGTTTAATGCATTAAAATATAATTCAAACAAAATTGAGGTTAGTTGAAAATTTTAGATAATTCCTAATTACATAATGCAATTTTTTTCACGAAATCTTTTATATGGAAAACCCCATTCCATTAAATTGAACTGTCCGAGGCTGCTATCGGCAGCACAAAATTTACGGTGATTTAGTACCAACGTGATTCATTATTTCCGCATACGTGTCGCTCTTGCAAAAAGGAGAAAAGCGGAATCTATTTATCTGTTTTAAATTTAGTTTCTTTTTAAAAATAATATCTGACAATACCATGTACAAGAAATATCTTTTTATCATTCATTAGACATAACTACGTAATGTTTTATATGCCTATTGTAGACAAGCTAAAAACACAGATAAATAAAATTTCAATTAAGAAAAAAACACATTCTTGCTATTATTCATTATTACAATTACAAAATTTCCGATAAGCCCATTGTAGTAAATCTGATAACAATATTTGATTATATGAAATGCATAGAATTAAAATTTTATATTAAAATATTTTATGTTAGTTTAGTACTACAGAACATAACAGAATTTTCATAATGCACGTGAGTATACTCAAGTAAGCTTTAGATACTTCTCATACTCAATTTGTTATATTCATTTATTTAGGGTTTTAGATATTAAAAAGATAAAAAAAAAAATAGATAGGCGTATTTAGATACAACTAATATGAAATTAAAAAGAAAATTCCGTATATTATTTTAGTTTGTCATTTAGAAATTATTGTTTCGTTATTTGCTTACTTATTAAAGGTAAAAATTTGAATAGTTTTACCTTTTCTGATCACCTTTGATATTGTCCATATCATACCACAAAATTTGTTTGGAATGTAAGTTCTTAGAATTGAATTTTTTAATTTTAGCAGCTAGAAATGAAGATCATATTTTTTATTTCGTTTATTTAAAATCAAGGTCTAAAAAATCTTCCATATATGGTACAGGTTAGGCGCTTACACATCAATGACACAGCCTTTTTAGCGAAAATATAACATTTACATTATAGTTGTAGTATACGATAAGAAAGTATGTGGTAAAATGTCCAATTTCTCAAGAAAGTATTAAACTATATCCTTATTAAAATTTAATTTTAGATATTATTGACGTCAGATTCATTACACGCTTTACTGCTTATTGGCTGAAATTTGACCTAGTATTACTCGTAAGAAATATCATGAGGATATAGATATTTTTTGGGCCAAAAATTCGCAATGTTTCTATTTATCGGTTCAATTTTGCAAACTTTAATATAAATATATTTTTTTAAGATGTCGATAAAAAGTTTAGTGACAAATGTAGTTCAACAAATGAATGTGGTTTTGAAGGAGCCGTATGCGATGATATTGTGGGACAATGTTTATGTAGACCAGAAGTACCAGTGACAAATCATATCGACAAATGTGGAACAGGTAAGAGTAATAATAGTAATACCTGATTAAATCTGATTAAGGAGTTTAGGGCATTACATTGGTTGCGATAAGAACATTCTCAAAAGTTCACTGTTGTAGAAATATGTAATTAAAAGATCTTCGCGAAGTTTCAGTTGACTTAACTCGCTGATTCATAAGAAAAAAATTATGGAAGTTGCTGAAAATATATTGGTTGTACTAGAGAACTAATTTGATTAATATTCAATTTATCATGTAACGATAAAGGAATGAGAAAAATTTTATATAACATGTAATAATGCTTCACTCGTTAGATTTCTAGTAGTAACCAATAATACTTCACCATGTGTTATGAAAATAACTAATCTGTCGTTATGGCTTTACAGACGTGGCAATACAATTGAGAACGTTTTGCACGTGTGTGGCTCTTGAACCGCAAAAATCTATTTTATTTGAAATTAAATTTCCTGTATACTTTGCTTTTAAAAATGTAGAATTGTAAGGTGATCATTGTAATTATAATTCTATAAATTTCATTTCATAAACCTATTTATTACATAGAACTAAATATCATTATTACAAGTACCAGAATATAAATGACTTTGGTAAAAGTTGAAGAACTGAAAAGAGAATTCTTTAATATTTATTAATATTTAATAAAATTGTTTGATAACAATGAACAGTAAAACATTTAAAAGATATAATAAGATAATAGAAACTGAACAGTTTTTTTTAAGATATACATTTAGGAAACATTATGTAAAAAAGAAATAACTGAATTAATAATTTTTGCACTTTTGGTGATTCGATACGTTGTGACAATAGTGCATATATTCCATCTACTCCTGAAGTAGAATATTCCGTAATCAATTTTTAGTAATTTATTCCTGCAAAAGCAACTTTTCTAATCATTTTTGATAATACTTGATCATGTGGACTCAATGTTTTTAATACATTCTGTGAATTGTTTGTTTGCATACTGAAAACTTATAACGTGATGTAAAAGTTACTCGTTAGAAATTTTGCAATATCAAAACATCTGCACGTGTATCATGAACTCCTTTGACTACAATATTTACTTTTTTGTAGCAAGAAATATTATTTTGCAGCAACCTGAAGATTTCATATGTCTATTTTGCAACATTGCCACATTTATTACTTAAAGTACATGTGTTGTAATAATTTTTTTTTTTAATAAATAATTAACATATTGGATCTATTCGATAACAATGATAATTGAACGTAGAGTCAAAAAAAAAGATGGCTATTTTTCATTGTAAAATAATTAATATAATTTAATTTGTCGTGATTGGTAATTTTCTTCGTTATCCATGTGTTTAGTATAGGTCCCTTGCCTGTCTTCCCGCGACGTACTTCAGGAACCTCCTAAAAAAATTGCTAAGCATTCAATTCTAATCTTTTTCAAAAATTTTCATTTGGCTATTAAGATAGGTTGCAAAACTTATTTCTTTGATTTAATACCGCAAAAAAATCAGAAAGGTGATATTTTCTCCATAAAATGACGACATTCGTAATAAATCTCTTGGTACAAGAGCAGCCTTAAAAAAATAATTATTATAAAAGATATTTCCAAAAACCGTGCAAACCTATTAGCGTTATAGCGTTATAAATTAGAACGAACCAATTAAGATCTATAGATATAGATATTTAAAATATAACTTTAAACAACGAAAATTTTAGAAATGTTATATACCATTTACAATAACTGTAGGCTTAATTTAATCAAGTACCCTAGCCATTTCTGATAGTTCAAAAAAAAATCGCATAACATTTTTATTTCCTAAAGGACTCATTTACAGAAAAAATACAGACACGTGATAAATATATATGTATATGTTTCGAGATTATTTGGAGACTAACCGTTCACCCCTTGGCTTATCCAGTTAAGCAATAAAAATTTGGTAATATATTTATCATATCAAGTGATGCAAATGATATATAAAATTTTACCCTTAATAGATTTAAAATATTTTCTTGTCGTGTATTAATGGCTATCTTTTAATGCTAAATGGCATTTGGAGTATACTTTTTTTCGATCAGTACTTTATTATTATTTGATTTCTTAATTATATGATTTATTAATTATTTTATAAGTCCTATTTGTCTCTCCGGCTCTGCAACTTTCCGGCGTAGTTGTGTATAGGTCTTTTGATTGAAAAAACTTATTAACATGAATAATTTTCTTAAAAGGATGGTGTGATCTCTGGATAAATGCACAGAAATATATTATGTACGTTCCTACATGCCTTTATGTTTTTACATGTAGTTTAATTGTAGCCAAATGCACACCGGCATAAATGCAAATTTGATTTTCAGTTATTCGAAGTTTTAGTAAAATCAACATAAATCTTATTTTATGTAGTAAATTAATCAAAGTTTTCCATTGCGAAAATATTATCTCTATCATCTAAAAAGCTACAATTGTACTACTACGGTATTTGTAAATGAAAAATATATTTTCTCATTTTTGGTAACACTATCCAAATTTCCTCCGAATATTTTGCCTTTATAATTAATTTTCATATTTTCATTTCAGCTGCAAAAATTAACGAATCCTGTCATTTCAACGAACAGTGTGAAACAGTTAATTATTTAACAGAATGCAAGGATAATGTTTGCTCATGCCGGTATCAAATGGTGGCAGTTCCAAAACCCGACGGATCTATGGAATGCATTTGTAAGCTATAGATTTTTACTAATATACATGAATTATGAAAAGCCACAGCCGGATAAAAAAAAATTACACGACTCTACGTGATCAAAGTTCCTTGGCAACCTAGGAGTTGTTACATTTCTTGTTATTTCGATTTTAAGCAACATTTTAATAAGATCTAATAGGATGCCGTCCTGAGAGATATGGGAAACCGCTATTCCGACATGTAAAACATAACTGTAAAAAGTTGTCTTATTTGTGGTAGAAATTTTATAAATTTGCCCTATAATTTAATCATTTCTCCTTTTATTTTATGTTTTAGCAATAAAACAGCCTGATTTTAAGCAAGAACGGTATGTAGATCCAGCGATGATTGGTATTTTAGTTGCAATGTTCCTTATGTTTATAACTATTTGCATAGTACTTCGACTTTTTAGCAAGTAAGTACGTCAATTTAATTATGAAAAATATAAATATGAATAAACTTAAATTTAAATTGGTTCCAGTTACGTAGTTGAAAAATAATGGGATATTTGAAATAAGTTTATGTGTACAGTCTACTATATGTATTTGTAAAATCCAGGCTGTATACCATCAAATATTAATAGTTTTTAAAGTAACGGGAAAAACAAAAGAAAATAATGTTCTCCGTATTGTGTCTAAAGTTACAAGCCATTCGGTAGTTTAGTATTTTTTTGTGTGTTTCGCCCAGAAAAAATATCATTACCTGAATAATTTATTGCACAGAAAATGATAACTGGACCGTTTTGGCCCATTTATGTCGGTGTTTACAATTTTGTTTCTTGTATCTTTGGCACACGCCGTATATCTTTAAGAATTTTATGTGAAGAACTTCATCCTTTTGTAAGAAAAAATAAACTAAAAAAAGTCGCTACATAATTGTTAAAAATTGTATGGCTTTCACATCTTAATATAGGTAGAAATATTACTTAGGAAAAATAAGGTGAGTACAGTGGAAAATAGTTGAAAATAAGAACATTTTAAGAATTAGATAGATTTGGCGCTTACTTGATGAAAATCCATGTTTAGGAAATTAAAAGACGAACTGTTGTTTAGATTTTCACTATATTTTATTTATCAAAATAAAATAAATAAGATAACTTAAATTACTCCTGACATGTTTCGGTACACAGTACCTTTCTCAAACTGTAGTCGAATTTCTACTATTTTGTCTAATAATTAATTTAGGTACAATTGTTTAAACTCTACCTTAATTATACGGAATTTCCTAAAGATGTTATAAATAAATTAACTGTTAACAAAATTATTATTCCTGAAGGAATTTGACACAATACAAAAAAGAAGATAATTACATGAACTTAAAATTTAATAAAGGAGTGTTATATAAATCTAGTTTGATTATTTAGCAATATCTCGGAATCTTTTAATTTGTTAATTTCCCATGACTTAAGCAAATTCAACTTTTTTTTTGTTATTGATATGTAATATGTCGAAGTTTTCATAAAAACTATGATATTCAGAAAATAAATGAGATGCATAAAATGAAGTGTGTGTGAATGAAGTGTTATTCTCAAACGCTTTTTATGTTCTTTTATTCTCTGTTTAAATATTCTACCCTTTTGACCTATGTAAACTTTGAAACAGGAGCCACATCGTAATTTCTAAAACCCTGGATTTTATTATGTTTTTTAGTTTTAGTTTTGTTATTTTTAATTATTTTACCCAAAGAATGGTATGTTTTGAAGGCTACCTTTAATCTAATATTCTCCAAATATTTCGAAATTTTGTAGCTGGGTATGCCACAATAAGTTATTGGGTTAAATTTAATGTTTTTGTTAACTGATCAAGGGTAAACCAAATTAATAGCTTTTTTCTGTTTTTTTTTTATGTAATAATCCGTCTGTTTTCCTGTTGTCATATTCATTTTTTTTGTATTTGTTTAATGATATTTAATTCTTTTAGAAAATTCAAGTCGTTCATTGGAATATTGAGTAGTTCATAAATTTGACTGTGAAAAGCTGCAATTTTATGACTGTAGGGGTGAAATGAATTCTGATGGATTACAGTGTGTTGGTTTATGAAATTTAGAGAATTCAAACCTATTTTTAGACTTCGTGATTGTTAGATCTAAAAAATTAATTAAATTATTTTGTTCTATTTCAAATGTGAATTTAATTCTTTTGTGGATATTATTGATCTTCTTCTTCTTAGTGTGCCTTATCTTCTAAGAACGTTGACGATCACATTTGCCCATCTGATTTTATCTATTGCCGCTCTAAACAGTTCAATAGGTGTCATGTTTGTCCACTGTCGTAAGTTTTTCAACTAGGAGTTGCGACGCCTTCCTGATCCTCGCTTACCGATTATTTTTCCTTCAATTATAAGTTGCAGGAGCTCATACTTTTGGCTTCTCATAATATGACCATAGTAAGTGTTTTTTCTTTCTTTAACAGCTGGAATCAACTCTCGTTCTTTCCCCATCCGATCAAGTATTTTCACGTTTGTGGTATACGCTGTCCAAGAAACACGCAGCATTCGGCGATAGCACCACATCTCGAATGACTCTATTCTTTGTTGTGCTATCTCTGTGATTGTTGCAGCTTCTATACCGTATAACGTAACCGAGAACACATAGCATCTTAGCAATCTTGTTGTTATTTTTAAGTTTAGTTGGCAGGTACAGAGTATGCTGCGCATTTTATTAAAGAAGCTTCGTGCTTTTTCAATTCTGAAGTGTATTTCAATAGGTCCCAATTTTCACCAATTACGCTTCCTAAGTACGTTATTTTTGTTACCCTTTCAAGTGTTTGTTGATGTACCTTAATATTTATGTTTGTATTAGGACTCTTACTGACCACCATTGTTTTTGTTTTATTCGTATTCAGGTTCATTCCATATTCCTCACATGCATCAACAATTCCAATTTCCATGACAGTATCATCAGGGTAGCGGAGGTTATTTACATACACCATTAATTGTAATTCACAGGGGTGACAAAATACAACCCTGATTTAAGCCTTTCTTTATTTTTATTTCTTTGGACATGCGATTCTTAACTTTTCTTTTGGCAGTCTGGTTCCAGTATAAACTTGATATTATTTGTCATCAACGTTACACGATTGTAGTATTTATATAAACATCAGGGTTGACATCCCTACATCTTTCAATAAGAACACGGATGGAGAATAGTGCGTCCCTCGTTCCTAGTCTGTTCCTAAAGCCGAACTGTGTTTGTTCAGTACGTTCATCTAGTTTTTTGTATACTCTTTGGTGGATTATTTCAAGGAAGAGTTTCAAGATGTGGTTCATTAGACTTATATTATTCGCACTTTCTAGGGTTATTCTTTTTTGGCAATGGTATAAAAATTGATGTAAGCCAATCATGAGGTACATCACCTGTGTTGTATACGCTGTTGAAGAGGTCCTGTATAATGTCCATATGTTTTTCAAGAAATATTTTAATGATTTCTGTACGTATATTATTTTCTTTTACTGCCTTTTTGTTTTTAAGCTGATTTGCTGCTGCTAATATTTCGTCTTTATTTATGGGGGAGGGGCGTTGTATTAAGCTTATTTGTATTATGTTGTCAAGTTGTGTCACTATACATTTCCCCTATATATTCTTCCAATCTATCTATTCTTTTTTGTATGTTCACCTTCTTTATCGTCTGTTACTTGTGGTTGCCTTTGTAACCTTAGTACAGCAGCTTCTTTGATTTTCTTATGTAAATTAAATGTGTCTTATTTCTTTTCTAATGCTTCTATTTTTGTGCATTGCTCATCTGGCCACATGTCTTTAGCCTCCCTTATCTTTCTTTTTATTAGATTATAGGTTTCTTTGTTTATATTATTGTTGTTCTTATACTTTCTTCTTCCTTCCATCATATCCAATATTTCCTCCGTCATCCATGATTGTTTCTTTTTGGTTGAATTTTGTTTCAGATGCTTTTCCATTACTTCTTCCAGTGTTTCTCTGATGTGGTGCCATTTTTCTTCCGGTGTCTGATGAGTTCCCCATGAATCCTCTTCTTTACGACTTCTTCTTTGAGTTTGTCGATGTTAATATTTGTTGTTGTTTGTCCATGTTTTAACTTTTTTAGTCTAATCTTGATAGTTGTAAGCAGCAAATTATGGTCTGTAGGTATATCTGCTCCAGGATAAGTTTTGGCAGATTTGACTATATTTCGTTGTCATCTATTGATGTCTATTTGATTTCGGATGACTTTGTTATCTTTTCCATCTGCAGGGGCTTTCCACGTATTTAACCGTCGGGGTGGCAATTTAAAATAAGTGTTCATAATAGAGAGGTACTTTTCTCTGCAGAACTGGATCAGTCTTATTACATTTACTCAAGCCATAATTCCCCACAATATTATCTTCTTTTTCATCTCCTACTTTGGCATTAAACTCCCCCATTATCATATTTATCTAATTTTTTTAGTGAGTAGAGTTTTATTTAAATCTTTATAAAATATTTCGATTTCTTCATCAGTACTTTGTGAAGTTGGGGCGAAGACTGGTATGATGTTAAATTTGTGAGGTTTGCAATTTATTTGAAAGATTATTCTATCTGAGGTCGGTAAAAATCCTTCCACTGTTCTTGCCACTTCTTCTGAGATCACTATTGCGACTCCGTTTTTATTTTCAGTGGTTACAACTCCCGAGTAATAAACGGTGTAGTTATCAATCCTGCACGTGCTCGTATTCGGCCATCTCACTTCATCACAATATATCGGTGTTGAGTCTTTTCATCTCTCCTATCAGATTTGCAGCTTCGCCCGCTTCAAGCAAACTTCTGACATTCCAAATTCCTATTTTCCTTTTTAACCCAAGGGGATTCTTCGCACCCTCTTCCCACTTAAAGGGTGCCCAGGACTGAGGGCCTTTCCTTCTATCTTTGTCGGCATTGTGATTTCCTGGGAAAAAAATAGTGTAGTGGTTTTCCATTACCTTCTACACCGCTGTGCAAGTGTCGCTTCAGTGACTCTTACCACGCTATTTGCTACCTGTTTCACAACCATTCCAGTCCCCTTGACTTTTGCTTGTGAGTAGTTTTGAACAACCAGCTGCCATTGTTCAGGATTAAGGACGCGTAGGTATGAAAATAATAGGAAAGTGGGATAAGGGAAGATGATCTGATTTCTTCTTGGAATGGGAAGTTGAAGAGAATCAGTAGCTAGCGCAGGGCAGGGCTGCTAAGTCCTGTAGAAGCCTGTCTCCTACCGGAATCGCAGAGAAGTGCTACTCGCTATTGATATGTTCTAAAAATAAGTTTAACTGTCTATCCGGGCCTATAAAACAAGCTGAAATGTCATCTACTCTACTCTAATTAATAAACCAAACTCAATCTTAGGTAGATGTCTTGTAGCAAAAACCTTGACCTGTCATGAATCAAAATTAAATAGTAATAACGAACATTTTCAGCAAAAAAATGTAAAACCAAAAAGCTTAGACAACAGCATAATTTTTACTCGAGCTGATAAAGGGAAACCTGAACCAAAATGAATACATTTCAAAAACAAACGAATTTCTACATCCAGATAGTTACACTGTACTGAAATTTGATCCTACGAACATATACGAAAAACAGATAAAAAATTTAGTCAAAGACTCTATAATATTTGAAAAAAAAAAGAAAAATTTTTATCAACCATAATGAACACACCTAAATTCGGCATCCTCAATTCTTTTCAAGTTATAGATAAAATACAAAACATTAACTTACCACCCAATTCAAAACTCATTTCATTTGATGTTCAAAATCTATTTCCAAGTATTCCACCTAGTGATGTCATAAATATCATTAAGACATTGAACAAAAATAAAGTCAGTCATTTCATAAAAGAAAATATTTTAGACGCCTTAACTATTACGCTAGATCAAAATTATTTTGAATTTAATGAAAAATTTGTCGCTGCAAATAACGGACTAATAATCGGAAATCCTCTTAGCCCTTCATGTGGAGAGATATTCATGGGTCACCTAGAAGAACGAATACACAAACATCTATTTATTAACAAATTTCTGTCTTGGTATAGATACGTAGGTGACATTTTAGCTTGTTTTATAGGCACAAATGAGAGCTAAACTTATTTTTAGAACATATAAATAATATCCACAAAAGAATTAATTTCACACACACACAAATAGAATAAAATAATTCAATTAATTTTTTAGATCTAACAATCCAAGTCCAATAGTAGGTTTGAATTCTTTGTATTTCATAAACCATTACATACAGACACGGTAATCCATCAGAATTCATTTCACCCCTACAGTCATAAAATGGCAGCTTTCCACAGTCAAATTCATAAACTACTCAATATTTCCAATGAACGACTTGAGTTTTCAAAAAGAATTAAATATCATTAAGCAAAAAATAATGGATATGACAACTGGATAATAGACAGATTATTATATAAATAACCGGTCAAGTGCAAGTTGAACTTGCACAATTAGTGTTCCGTACGTTGATTGTTTTTAAAATAATCTATACCCCGTGGAGAATATTCCAGGAATTTTTCAAAATTTTTTGATCAGTACGTTTCGAGATAAGGTAGGGGACAGCGATTTTTCACGATTTTTTAAAAGTAATACGAAGAAAAGTGTGCGCAAGTATTACATTATATATATATTTTTTACTCGTGTTTTCACAAGCTTTCATTTGACACCCCACTCGATGATCTAGTAAAAAAATTTTTTTTTTCACTTCCGATTTCACCCCTCAAAACGAATCCCTTAAGTCAAAATTTATCTTACGGTGATATAAAATGATCAGTGACTTCACAAAATACACCCCAAATAAGTTTCAACAAAGTTTATTTCTAATCTTTACTGAAAATTGATGACCTTGAAATTTCTGTTTTTTTTTATATACCAGATAAATTATTACAGGTAATGCACTCGTGATAATTTTCGTTCAATCTAAAGCCGTGGAGAATATTCCAGAATTTTTTCAAAATTTTTTGATAAGTACTTTCTGAGATAAAGCGGGTGGACAGCGATTTTTCGCAATTTTTTAAAAATAATACAAAGAAAAGTGCGCGCAAGTATTACATTATATATATATTTTTTTTACTCGTGTTTTCACAAGCTTTCATTTGACACCACACTCGATTACCTAGTAAAAAAATTTTTTTTTCACTTCCGATTTCACCCCCCAAAACTAACCCCTTAAGTCAAAATTTAACTTTCAAAACTACATGGCTCTGATGAGGCCATCAATTCCTATATTACTACCAAATTTCAACTTTTTATGACAAATAGTTTCGGAGAAAATCGGGTGTGACAGACGGACAGACGGACAGACGGACAGACGGACAGACGGACAGACGGACAGACGGACAGACGGACAGACAGACGGACAGACACCGAAGTGATCTTATAAGTGTTCCGTACGGAACACTAAAAACAACAGAAAAAAGCTATTAATTTGGTTTATCCTTTTTCAGTTAACAAAAACATTAAATTTAACACAATAACTTATTGTGGCATACACAGCTACAAAATTTCGAAATATTTAGAAAATATTGGATTAATGGTAACCTTCAAAACAAACAATTCTTTGGGTAAAATAATTAAAAAGAACAAAACTAAAACTAAAAAACATAATAAATCCGGGGTCTATAAATTAAAATGTGACTCCTGCCCCAAAGTGTTCATAGGTCAAACGGATAAAACATTCAAACAGAGAATAAAAGAACATAAAAAAATCATTTGAGAATAAGACTGAAGTTTCACATTATGCCTCTCATTTATTTTCTGAAAATAATAGTTTTTATGAAAACTTCGACATATTACATATCAACAACAAAAATAAAAAGTTGAATTTGCTTGTGTCATTGGAAATAAACAAATTAACGGATTCCGAGGTATTGCCAAATAATCAACTTGATTTATATATGATTTAAATCTTAAGTTCATGTAATTATCTTCCTATTATACTATGTTAAATGCCTTCAAAAATAATAATTTTGTTAGCGGTCAATTTATTTATAACACCTTTAGGAAATTCCGTATAATTGAGATAGAGTTTAAATAATTGTACCTAAATTAGTTATTAGACAAAATAGTAGAAGTCCGACTACCGTTTAAGAAAGTTACTGTGTACCGAAACATGTCACGGTTATTATTTTATTTATTTCATTTTGATAAATGAAATATAGTGAAAATCTGAACAACAGTTCGTCTTTTAACTTCCTAAAAACATTTTATTTAGGTTAATGTAGGACTATTCTTCTTGTGTATACAAAAATCTTCTATTTTAATTTGATTGACTGCTGCTCAAAAAATTTGTGTAGTGGATAACGAGCATCAGTTTCTCCAGCTCTCCAGCCAAGATATCTTTTATTTGTCTGGGGCTCTTCTTCCGTATAGATTAGTAAAATGAATTACAATAGAACATATTGATGTTCGTTACGCATTATGAGATCCAGGTATTCAAGTTTTCGGCATTTTATTACTTTCCGGTCTTTATTCATTTTGGGCAACCCATGAGATTTTCAATATTCGCCTATAGCATCACATTTTAAATGCCTCCGTTAGTATTGAAGATCCTACACCGTACAAGAGAACCGTGAACACATGGCATCTTAATGAGCGGATCTTCGTTTGCAAGAGAAGATAATGGCACATGTAGATATTATTCATTTTTATGAAAACCTATCCTTAGTTTAATTTCTTGTGAATAGCTCAACTGTTCATTTATATTAGTACCTAAGTAGGTGTAGTTCACTCATTCTATTGGTTGTTAATTTATTGTTATTTGACCAGTTATTATTTGGTTTTGCTGGTGGCCATATATTTGGTTTTCCTGACATTAAAATCCAAACCATACCCACAACTGTTCTCCGACAGGCGTGTTATTAATATCTTTAAGCACTTTAAGCAACAAAAGTACTTTGACATAGGATGAATCTTATCCATCGACATCATCCAAAGATTGGGCGTGACTCAAGTTTTAGTAGAAGTGGCAAAGAAGCGATCGTCAATGACGCAAGAGACCAGAGCCTGTTGACTACATGGGCATTTATGATTGTATAAGTGTACCTGTGTTACGTGTGTGGGTATTTACCTGTCTAAAGAAGTAATGCTATAGTACTTAAATAGTTGGTTGACAAGATGGGTAGTGCCCTTTTGACACACTAAGTAAACAGTGATATAGGGAGTGTGTAAAAGTGAGTTAGGTAAGTGATAGATAATGTAGTTTTCACAAGGAATCAAGGGGATAAGCGTAGTCTCTTTATGTTAATTAATGTACTATAGTATATTTTATACACCATGTGTAAATTCTGTTCGGAATAATACTTGCAAATAATAATAATTTAGAGAGGTCGGCAAGCTGATAAGAAAGTTCAAACTTTTTCTGATAAGTTGTTAAGTGAATACATTAGAGAATCTAACATTTATATACAAATGTATTAAAACAACGTTTTGTAAAAATGAAATATTTTATTTAAATTTTTATTTTTGCCAATAAATTTCTTAAATTATTAAAGTCTTTTATTTCTCCATATACCCATTTATTTTTTCTTTTGCACTCGCTTTTGAGTTTCCGTTACTACAAATTGATGAACCACGTAACCCTTTTGACATACACTTTTAACAGTAGAGTTTCGTATTTCTTTACAATGTAAAAGAAGATAAGCATACTGAAAGTTCACAAATCCGAATATCAAGTTCCAAAAAATTTAAAAGGCGTATATACTTTATTATTTAACTGACTTATTTGGAGGAGTAACTTATTTTGGTAGGTGCTAAATTCAGCTAAAAATAAAGCATGATTATATATTTTTTTACTTTAACCATTAACGTTGGAACGAAAATAACCTATTTAAATTACTAACCCCTACTAATATTATGTCGCTTTTTAAATCGTTCAATCCAATTTCTAGAACAGTTAAACTCGGTGTTTTCTATTTTCATTCCCAATTCTCTAGCGTTCTCTGGTAAAGTATAGCCGGTAATAAGAACATGTTAATGTCGTTTTTGACTAAACCATTTAAATAGTCCTTTATTGACTTGGTCATGTGTAGATTTTCTTACTTTTTTAACACTAAAGTTTCTTTTATCATAGATTGATAAAATTTCTTGCCTGTTCTTCCATATGGTAGAAACAGTAGATTTAGTTAAATTTAACTGTTTGCAAACATCACTTTGTTTAACTCCATTTTCTATTTTCCTAATAATATCGGGTTTGTCTTTTAAAGTAAACGCTTTACGTTTTTGTGTACTTATTTTAAAATAAAAACTTAAACATTCACTTTGCTACTTTGATCAAATATGCATTAGAACCGTATAACTCAACAAGCGAATTGAAAATAATACTGCTCGAACTAGCGACGCGGCGGAAATAAGTAGAATAGGGGTTCCCAGCGAGTTTCAGTGAATTCCCTAGATCAAGTCGCGCGACATCGAGCACGCGGACACAAAACATCCAAATTTAGTTCGCTTTATCCGAAAGTTCGTTATAACCGGATTCGTTATAACCGATAAAAATTTGCATTAGTCTTATGAAAGTTTTTTCGTAAATTATAAAATAGTTTGTTTTAACCGGAAATTCGCTATAAACGGGTTCGTTATAAGCAGACTTCACTGTATATATACGTGTGTATGTTTGTATGTCAGTAATTGGTACTGTTTTTAGAGCAAGATGGCGTGAGAATCGAACTATTTTTAACACGCCCAACCCAAGATTAATGAATGTATCTTTGCTTCGAGACAGTAAATTGCTTCATCACGAGAGAAGAGGATCAAAAGCAAGTCATGGACCAAGCAGACCAGCAAGTATGACATCGCTTCAGCCTCATTCTCCCAATTCTCAAGGTTTGTATTTGTTCCATGACAAAATTATTCTTGTACGAAAATGTATTATATCCATCTACTATTTTTACTTATTATCCAATCAATTTATAAAGAGTATCCTTATTCAATGTCGTTTTAATAATGCTATATACATACATATATATATATATATATATATATATATATATATATATATATATATATATATATATATATATATATATATATATATATATATATATATATATATATATATATATATATAATTATTGAATAGTTTAAACAGTATTAGGGAAATTTTTTCTGATTTTTCGAGATAATGGACAAATTTTAGGAAATATTTGTAGTCCAACATGTCAGGGGTGAAGGAGGGAGTTCGATAGATTGCTTCATATATCTCTTATTATCCCACATTTTTGGTTTTAGCAGAGGCTCCCTCCGCTTAATTTTCTTTTTTTGATACATAGGCTGAAAAGTTTTTGGTCTAGTTAATTAAAACATTTTTTTTTTTTTGCAAAATTCGACTTTATTCATCAATATAGTCTCCTTCAAGGGCGATACAATCAGTCCAATGCTTTTCTAATATTTCTATACCGTTCTTGTAGAAAGCTTCTTCTTTGCCTTCAAAATAGCCTCAATTTCGGCGATAACTTCTTCATTGGACCCAAACCTCTTTTCCGCGAGCATTTTTTTGAGGTCTGTGAATAAATAATAGTAGCTGGGGGCCAAATCTAGAGAATACGGTGGATAAGGAAGCATGCATTTTTGTCATCGTAACCATTGACTTGTGACACGGTGCATTATCTTGATGAAAGAGCACTTTTTTTCTTGTTCATTTGAGGCTGTTTTTTTGCGATTTCTGCCTTCAAACGCACCAATAACTTTTTAAAATATTAGCTATTGATTGTTTTTCTTTTCTCAACATAGTCGATGAAAATTATTCCATGCGCATTCCAAAATACAGAGGCCAAAACCTTCCCAGCCGACTGTTGTGTCTTTGGTTGCTTTGGGCGACTTTCACCGGCTGCTGTCCACTCAGCTGACTGCCGATTTGATTCCGGTGTGTAGTGGTCGATCCATGTTTCATCCATTGTGACATATCGCATGAAAAAATCCTTTTTATTGCGCTTAAACAGGTCCAAACAGTGCTCAGAATCATCAACACGTTGTTGTTTTCGGTCCACTGTGAGCAAACGCGGTACCCATTTCGAACAGAGCTTTCTCATGCTCAAATGTTCATGCGAAATATGACCAACACGTTCTTTTGATATCTTTAGAGTGTCAGCCATCTCACGCAATTTTACGGTCATCCAAAACAATTTTGTGGATTTTTTTTGTTTTCCGGTATAACCACCTCATTTGGGCGTCCAGAGCGTTCAGCATCCTTTGAGTCTGTACGACCGCATTTAAATTCAGCATACCAGTAAATGATGAGTGATTTTCCAGGAGCAGAGTTCCCGTAACACTTATCAAGCTATTGCTTTGCTTGAACGGTATTTTTTCCCATCAAAAAACAGTGTTTAATCAACACACAAAATTCGATTTTTTCCATTGTTTTGAAAATATCAAAAGTAACGTCACTAAAACCACTGTAATTTGTAAACTAATCGTTCGAATGTCATAAAATTTTGACATCTATGTGTCAGACTAAAAACTTTTCAGCCTACGTGTTACTAATTCCATATATAACCCTAGTATACCGAGAATAATCTTGCTAACATAACTTTCCTCGCTAGAATGTGATTATCTATTTCAAATAGCCCTCAGTTACTCAACTAAGAAGAAAAATATTGTTGAAGTACTTTATATGCACGGAATAAAGCCACACAGTCTGTTGTATACAAGCGAGTTCATTTTTAACTTAACTTTTAAAACCCAATCATGTTCAAATTATAACTTACTATGAAAAGCTGCTCGTGAAGAAAAAATTAATTCCATCAAACATACTAAAAAAAATTAAATAAGAAAACTACCTACCTTTAACATACATGCTTTTTGTCTTCATTTAACATTAACCTTTTTTTCTTAATTTGGCTTATAATGCATGCCAGGTCAACCAAAGGAATTTATGAAATAAATTAAAAATTCCAAACAATATGACGTTGCTACTTTATAATAAGCCAGGATCGAATTTAATGTTTTATTAGGAATTTAAAAGTTAAATGATTTAATCACAAAGTAAAAAAAAAACAAGATCATTCGGCTTCTTTCGCATAGTAGTACAGTGTCGAGTGACGTCATCCAAATAACAGATGATTTCTATGTGTGTTCAGTTATGGTCACAAGAATTCCTTATTATTAAATTTATACCTAAATTGTAATTCATATAAATGTATATATCCACCCCTTTCCCACTCAAAAACTCCAGGTTTCTTTTCTACGTCAAGTATTGCATACTTACCAAAATTGAAATCTGTATCCCAAATCGTCCGTGCCGAAAGTGCGACAGAAATTGGAGCCAGTGTTTTTTATGATGTAGGGACGAGACGAAACGCAAAAATTTCGAAGGGCGATTTTCTCACCAATACATCTGTTTAATATAGAAAATAAAAATAAATAATTCACTATGCTGTTTTTATTCAGTTGACATTTCGCCGGCTTATTCAGCAATCGAGCATGAAACTGAGCTAATTCGACTTTCACACGCCTTTTTGTATTAGTGGACTGGGATGGGGGGTGAGTGGGGCTTCATAGATGATCTGTTCCTAGATTGGTGAGAGGTAAAGACCACAATTAAGATTGTTGCGATGTGTGGCCCTTTCGATGGATTCCCGAATTTCACTAGGATAGAAAACTGAATTTACTGCAAAAATCTTTGATAGGTTAAAGAGGATCTGGTGTCCTGTTTCATGATGGTGGTCTGCAAGTGTTGAAGTGGAAATTTTACGAAGACGTACTGTCCTTTGATGTTTTTTAATTCGAGTACATATTTTTCTGCTCGTTTCGCCGATATAGGTTTTAGCACAGCTACATGGGATACTCATTTTTTAATGAAAATGTCGAATTTCCAAAACGTAGTACCCTAGGCGAGTAGAGGAAACTCAGAATCTCGTACTGCTCTTGCAATCGATCGCGTGGATTCTGGGGAACAAAAATTCGAAAATAAAACGCAGTGACACTCGACAGCCCAAAAGAACAGAATGGTACGTAGCAGCTTATAATACAAGAACTTTAGGATCCTTAACGCCTTAAGTAACCGCAGAGTCGATGAAAGGTACACAACTCTTCTTGAATACATATATAAAAATTTCACATCACAAATAATGCTTGAAGAAAAACAAATAAAATCAAAATTAAAAAAGGAATTAGACAAGGCAACTCGGTATCCCCAAAGCTATTCACTTTGACTCTAGAAGACATGTTCAAATCGTTAAAGTTGGAAAATAAAGAAATACTAATAGACGGTGAACGATCAAATCACTTAAGGTTCGCAGATAATATCACTCTGATCACCAACACAAAAGAAAAATTACAAGAAATGATGATGGCATTAAATAACAAGTGTCGAGAAATAGGTCTAAAAATAAACGTCACCAAAACCAAATATTTCAACAACGAAAGTGAAGATAACAGTCAGGAACTATTAATAGAAGGTTAAAAAATAGAAAAGGTACAAACATTCATATATTTAGGACAAAAAATCGAAATATCAAAAAATAATTTAAAGGCTGACTTGGATAGAAGAGTCTTGCTAGCTTGGTCTGCGTTCGGATGGTTACAATCTACATTTAAATTGGACATCCCAAATACAATAAAAGCCAGAGTATTCGATCAATATGTACTGCCGGTATTAATATATGGCACTGAAATTTGGACTTTAAATAAAAGTATAATAAATAAACTCCAGGTAACGAGCAATGGAGAGGAGAATGCTAAATATTAGACTCCAAGATCGTATTCCTAACATCGAGATACGAAGAAGATCAAACGTGACAGATATAATACAACGAATATTAAGGTGTAATTGGGTGGGGCATATCGCAAGACTGAATGATAACAGATGGACACGCCGCATAGTTGAATAAAGGCCTAGAGAACACAAAAGATGCAGAGGTAGACCACAGACAAGGTTAGCAGGACACGATTGGATGCAAAAAGCAAACAACAAAGCTCACAACTTGGGGAGACCTACATCCGACTATGGATGTAATAAGCTAGTGATGATGATAATGACATGGGATACCGTAGACTTCTCAGTGTCCTAAGAGAATCTTATCTTTAACAAATCTAAGATGTTGTGAGATTTAGTACACGTAGAAAAACGTGTTATTATTTTATGTTTTCGAAGAGTTTTCGAATTGCAGTCTGTGAATATGTTAATGTATGGAAGAACTACAATTCTAAGAGACTGATCTGCTTGACTTCTAGTCTTCGGAGACACCTGGCAAGATGTATGTTTTTAAATGAAACGTTTTATATCTCGGGATTGAAAATAATTTGATTGAAGAACGGTAGTAACATATTTTAGTTCTAATTGAAAAAATTGTAGCTGAAAGAGTAAAAAAGCTCTATGTTTTTGAGAGGGATGGTGAAACAGAAAGGATTTAGATACCAATCCGTGTGAGTGGGCTTTCTATATACTGAGTGGCCTAAAGTCATATCTGATTTTCCATTAATAACAACATCCAGGAAAGGGAGAGTATCTTTATTTTCAATATCAAATCTGAATTCGATATTTGGATGAAAATAGAACTTTGAAGAGATTCTTGACCGTGTGACCTAATTACGAAAGTGTCATCAACGTATTGTTTCCAGAGTTTTGGTTTTAGATGAAAAGTGTCCATGGCTTATTTCATAAATATGTTGACAATAACTGAAGAAAGAGGAGAACCCATTGCCTTGCCGGATATTTGTTCATATACTTCACCATTGTATAGAAAATATGTTCCTGAAAGACATTTCTCAACTGAATCTGATGCTAGGTTTTGGGCGTGAATGATGTGTCTGATAATAGTTAGAATATCGGGACTAGGAACTTTGCTGTAGAGAGATTCGACATCGAAGCCGACTAAAATATCGTTTGTGTCGAGTTTGAATTCTTTGAATTGTTGTACAAGATGGGAGGAGTTTAAGACAAAACTATCTATTTTGTCAGTGAACAATAAATACTTAGTAGAAAAAACCTTCAATATTTGGGTATTAAATCAATGATTCGCATACACATTTTTGATTGCTTGTCTACTCAGAATTCTACGACATCAGATTTTTCTTTTTATATTCAATAAATTTAAATTATATTTTTCAATGACAGGTGGTTCCAGAAGGGGATCTAAAGGTAGCAGTGTATCTGGAGGATCTGCTAAAACGGAGAAGAGCCCCTCCAAATCAGGACATGCCTCTTTAGCAGCCACACCAATGCTGAAAAGCGTTGCCGTGGATATTCAAGGGACAACACCCTAAATTAAAAGGAATATAATATTTAGTACTAAGTAAGTTTAAAGCAATAAAATTATTGCCGAAATTTAACACAAATAATTATTACTTCGGTAGTAAAGTGATGCTAGGGACCATAAAATGAAATTTGTCCAATCATCACAAATGAAATAGTAATCTTTAAATTAGAAGATATTTTAAGCACAGAATATTATGGTAGAATTTTAATTATTAGCACAAAAGAGTAGGATAATTCAGTAGGTAACACACTAAATCATATAATTTTAATTAGTTCTTCATTCTATCTGCCGACTTAATTAACTTCGACCATTTGTTTATGCTCGGTGGTAGCCAAGATGCTGGAATATTTTGTGATACTACCAACCTAAACTGTGATTTGATGTTGTTAGCTTAGCTGCTTAGAACTAGAAGCGGTAAAAAGTACTGGGAAAACTTTTTGCCGGTTTTAGTTTGTTGTATACCTATATTAAATCTTTTATACTCTCGTATAAACTTTGCTCATAAACTGTCCTTAAATAAATAAACTAGATATTTAAAAATATATATTTAGTGCTTTCGATTGCTTTTTTGTCTTTTATATGTAATTTAACAAATGTTTTAAAACAAACATTTGTTTTACTTATACATCAAGAATTATATTATAATGCTTAATCTTTGTATTCTTATACTATATTGTAAAACATATAATATATACTTATACTCTAAGTTTACTAATATTTGAGCTATATTGCTTTGTGATTTAAAAAATTGGCAATAAAAAGTATTAACAAATATGTAATTGATTTCTATAATAGGTAAAATATCCTCGCTTGTCCCCCAAAAACTTCAATCAGGTCATCAGTATAACAGTGTGAACATACTATCCATACCTGTATCGGCATTTGTTTTCATCGTTTCTCTCAAAGTTACGTTTCACATTCATCGACCAGTATATGCTTACTTTAATTGGTAGAACTTTTTTACACAATTTTAATAATAGAAAATTTAATTGATTCTTCCAGTAATCACTAACATAATAGTATTGTTGGTTGAGAATTAATTAATTGATCATATACCATAAACCTGACCCCTTCTAATACTTTCATTTTATGGTACAGTATTTAAAATAAGGAAGAGGAAGAACTGTTACGGATATACTCAACCAGACATATGTAACTGATTTAATCTTGAGAAGTAACATCTATCCAACGTAACATAAATATACTAAGTATCTTAGTTTAAGAAAATGAGAGGTTTCCCCGTTGCGAGTTAAAAAAAAAGTTTTTTCAACTTAGGTGATAATATTAATTTTGATATTAGAGGAAGCCTCGTCGACACATTTCTATACAATTACGATTTAACAAGTCTTTACCAATAAAAAATTATATAATTGTGCCTGCAATATATATATATATATATATATATATATATATATATATATATATATATATATATATATATATATATATATATATATATATATATATATATATATATATATATATATATATATATATATATATATATATATATATATATATATATATATATATATATATATATAGACCGGATTATATGCATTTGCATATTTAAACTATTCTCACCGATTATTGCATATTTTACCCAAAAACTAGTAATGATGCACATTTTCCCTATATTTACATATTTTCTCGGTATTACTAGGCAATTGAATTGCTCAGGGTATTGTTAATGTCGCCGTCTGGAACCGATCTTATCGCCGGGACATTACCTGCAATAGTCTAAACATCGATTAGGTTATACTGCCAAGGGAATACCCAAAATTACGACGGTATTTTATTCCTTTGTTTCTTGGTTGGGATATTAAGTGATAAGTAGTTAGTTTCTAAGAATATTTGTTTGAGCGTGGATCAAATAAACTATTTTCTCGAAGACAAATTTTTATTTTAAAACACGATATCAGTTTTAACATTATTGTTGACGCGCTTGCATCAGTGTAGTCTTTTTGCAATTTTTAACGTGTTATGTTAAAGTTTAACGTGTACCATGCCACCCGCAAAAAAAGTGTCTCTTCGTGGGTAGCTAATTATCCTGGAACATTTACATACGACGGAAATGTTTTATATTGTCGAGTTTGCGAGAAAAATGTTTCGTGCACAAAAAAGTTCCAAATTGACCAACCTGTCAAGACAAGTCTTTATATCGCAGGATTGCAAAAAAAAGGCCCAAGACAACAACTTATAACAGCAGCAAGTAACAGTGATTCCACTTCTATAGGCAAACAAAAAAACCACTTTAGCTTGGATTTATGTGAATCATTGCTTGCAAGTAATATCCCTCTCCACAAACTTACAAATCCTACATTCAAAGATTTTCTGCGAAAATATTGCTTGAATCAATAAATACCAGACAAATCAACACTGCGTAAAAATTACATACCAACAATTTACCAACATGTTCTGGAAGAAATACGTAATGAACTTAAGGATGACATTATTTGGATTTCACCTGATGAAACTACCGACAGTTGTGGTCGCTATATTGCGAATTTAATTGTGGGTGCATTAAGATTAGAGCCTTCTTCTTCCTGTTTGGTGGCCTGCAAAGAACTTGACAAGACAAATCATTCTACGATCGCCAGATTTGTGAATCAGGGGATTAAAAAAATATTTCCTGAATCTTCTGCAGATGAAAGAGTGTTTATATTTCTCTCAGATGCTGCGCCTTATATGATCAAGGCAGCCAAGTTCTCCAAGTATTTTATCCAAATTTAATTCATGTGACGTGCTTTGCTCACGGAGTCCATCGACTCGCTGAAGAAGTACGATCCACGTTTGGAAATGTAAATAAACTGATTTCATCAGCAAAAAAAGTGTTTCTTAAGGCGCCTGCTCGCAATAACGTCTATAAAGAAAAACTGCCAAATGTGCCTTTACCTCTCGAACCAGTGGTAACTCGATGGGGAACATGGATTGAAGCTGTACTATTTTGCAATGAACATTTCGAGGCCATCAAAGGTGTAGTAAATGACTTCGATAGTGCAGAGGCTATGACAGTTCGGCAATCCAAGGAAGCATTTAACGATTCTGATATTAAAAAAAAACAGCTTTGATTAGCACTCACTTTTCCCACATACCTGCGGGTATTAAAAAGCTTGAAACTCGAGGTTTGGCGTTGACCGAATTAATTCAGTTAATGAATAAAATTCGTCAAATAAACTCCACATTGCCAGATGTATTCCCGCGTAGAGTTAAAGAAAAGTTTGAAAACATTTTGTGCAATAACCCAGGTTTTGAACCTTTGTGTCAAATTGATAGTTTTATTAATGGGACGGGTGAACTTTTGCCAGAAACAATAAGTGCTAACATAGCATCCAAATTCAAATACTGTCCAGTTACCTCAGCGGATGTGGAACGGTCTTTTTCAACTTATAAAAATATTTTAAGTGATCGAAGACACAATCTTACTACCCAACATTTGGAACAATACCTTATTGTTTACGTGTACAAGAATACAAATGTTAAATAATTTTAAAAAATGTTAAATAATTGTTAATTAAATTTAAACATCGTCGATAACTTGTTAATTTTATGCTGATTTTGAAATAAAAAACTAAAAATTACTACTTCTATTATTATTTAATATTGCATATTTTGACCCTTTTCATGCATATTTCAAGATTTTTATGTTGCATATAATCCGGTCTCTCTCTCTCTCTCTCTCTCTCTCTCTCTCTCTCTCTATATATATATATATATATATATATATATATATATATATATATATATATATATATATATATATATATATATATATATATATATATATATATATATATATATATATATATATATATATATATATATATATATATATATATATATATATATATATATATATATATACAGGGTGCCCCATATGTATGGAATAATGATTCTACAGCATTTATTAAGCAGTGTCTCAAAAAAATGTTTAAATAAAAGTTATAGGGTGATATACGACGCATATGCTGACGCTGACAATAAAATGTTTTGAACTGTCAGTTCAAAGAAATTAAGCCATCTTGATTTTTTTTAATGGAAAGTCCTATATATTATCTGCCTAACATACCATATCTCTAAATTGAACTATTTTGTCATTTGAAATTTAAAATAAAAAAAAACGACAAAAATACTATTAATAAATACTCTAGGCTCAAAATCGCTACCGTTAACCCCGGGGCAATGACCCAATCTGTCATAAACAGCCTGAACAGAGTTTTGCGGAGAATCCGGGGTGATCTGTGCTAATTCATATTGAATTCTGTGTCGTAAATCTTCTACAGTTTCAGGTCGACTTCGATAAACTTTGGTTTTCAAATTACCTCATAAAAAAAATCGAGTGGCGTAA
This sequence comes from Pachyrhynchus sulphureomaculatus, assembly GCA_019049505.1. Taxonomy (NCBI): domain Eukaryota; kingdom Metazoa; phylum Arthropoda; class Insecta; order Coleoptera; family Curculionidae; genus Pachyrhynchus; species Pachyrhynchus sulphureomaculatus. Next base: position 105,702,782 of record CM032454.1, on the reverse strand, counting down.
GGTTGGGACTCCTTGCAGGCCATTCTACAGCACCACTTCTGCCTATCCATCGATTAGAAAAAAATCGCAACCAAATATCTACGAACATTGATTTCTGTTAGGGGTATCCAAATTATTTTCATCGGGACAAAGACCTGCATAAATTGGAATAACTTGGAGGGACCAATGATATGATCCACAATCCCTGCCCACGCGATTATCTTTTGCGTCCGTTAAGATAAAATGTGGCCTCGTCAGAAAAAATAATATGATTATGATAGGATCATTATTGATTCGTTCCATCATGACCTCGCAAAATTCAACGCGTCTATCGTAGTCATGGATGCAATTTTTCTTCATTCAGTATATGATTTAAGGTACCTTTACTTATGTTGTGGTCTAGGCAAAGCTGACAAGTGGCTGTGTGGGGATTTTCTGTAATTTCCAATAAAACATCTAACTTTTTATCATCGCTTGTTTTAACTTTTGGAGGTTCAGATTTAGAAAGATCCTTAACATGACTTGACTGTCTAAATCGTTTTAATGTTTTGCTAACTACGGATTGGGTAATAGGTTCTCGATTCGAATATTCTGTGTTAAAAAGATCACACACCTCCGGTTGTGTTCTCCTACGATCTTCGTAACCAACCATCATTAACAAAGTGATTCTTTCAGTTTCTGTTAAATGTACCATTGATATTACGCTCAAACTGCAGTTTGACAAAAGGCAGCAATAAACGTTTTCGTGAATAAATCATTTTTTGACGTGTTAAGTCGTTACCTGACAGTAAATGTTTGATACAAGCCAGTTTAACTTTTTTTTTTTTATTTGATCGCCATAATTTCAAATATCAATAATTCCAAAACAGTTCAATTTAGACATATGGTATGTTAGACAAATAATATCTAGAATTTTTAGTAGGACTCAAAAATAAAATAATATACAGGGCTTTCTGTTTAAAAAAATTTAAGATGGTGTAATTTCTTCGAACTGACCGTTCAAAACATTTTATTGTCAACATCAGCATGTGCCGCGTATAACACTCTATAACTTTTATTTAAAAAATTTTTTGATTCACTGATTAATTAATGCTGTGGAATCATTATTCCATATATATGTGGGCACCCTGTATGTATATATATATATATATATATATATATATATATATATATATATATATATATATATATATATATATATATGTTGTATATATATATATATATATATATATATATATATATATATATATATATATATATATATATATATATATATATATACAGTAGATGGTGAATGGCAAGTCTGCTTTAAAAGACATGTCACCCAAAGCCCTACCAGTCTATTACAAAAGTCAGAAGAGCGCATGGATGGATGCGACCTTATTTACTAACTGGTTTGAAGAAGAGTTCGTGCCATCTGTGACTAAATTTTTGAACAGAAACCGTCTTCCTATTAAAGCAATTTTGTTAATAGTTAATGCCCCCTCTCACCCTGGCCTTCATGTCGGCGAAATTGTAAAATGTTTTCCTCCAAATGTAACCAGCATAATGCAACCAATGGATCAAGGCATCCTCCAAAACACTTAAAAAAAATTATAGGCGTTTATATCTTGAACATCTGTTAGAATACACAGAAAAGGAGGATATTATCAATGGGATGAGAAAGGTTACACTGAAAAATGTTATTTACTGGGTAAGTCAAGCTTGGGATTCTGTACGTACTACCACTATTCAAAAATCTTGGTCAAAAGTTATTGATTTTGAGGACTATAATCATAGTGAAGATGATACTCCATTAAATGAATTAGCTTTGAAATTGAGAAGCCATGGAGAAATGTCCTGTTCAAATTTTGACAGCGAGATAGAAGAAAAAGAAAAAAGTTTATTTGAATTAATGCAAAAATTAAAAGGTTGCGAAAATGTGACAAGAGAAGATGTTGTTGAATGGATTACAGCAGATGATTTAGAAGAAGAACTGAATATTGAAGAAATAACGAATGCCTTTCAAGAAACCGAAAAATCAGATGACGATGACGAAGCGGCGGTGGATGAACAGTCTCTCACTAAGATCTCTCATCAAGAAGGTTTTGCTTTTTTGGAAAAAGCTTTGAGGTATATCGAACAATAACCAGAGGCAACCCCAGCGGATTTGCTTCTTCTTAATAGATGGAGAAACATTGCAGCGAGAAAAAGAAGATGCGATATGAAACAGAAGCGCATAGATACCTATTTCACTGTTTTATAATGTATATACCTATTTATATGTTAAAAACGTTAATAAATCGATTTAAAGTATTGGTATTTTTTGAATGAATAAAAAACAAATCCGGATTATCCGAGTTTTGAGTTATCCGAGGAGGGTGCCCCCCCACATTACCTCGGATAACCGGGGTTCTACTGTATATATATATATATATATATATATATATATATATATATATATATATATATATATATATATATATATATAGCATATGTTTTTGGTTTAGCTACTTAAAACACAATTTTTTGGCAAAATTCGGCTTTATTCATCAATATAGTCTCCTTCAAGAGTGATACAATCAGTCCAACGCTTTTTTAACATTTCCTTACGTTTCTTGTAGAGGAATTTATCTTTGCCTTCAAAATAAGCCTCAGTTTCAGCGATAACTTCTTCATTGGAGCCAAATCACTTTCCCGCGAGCATTTGTTTGAGGTCTGCGAATAGATAATAGTCGCTGCGGGTCAAATTTGGAAAATACAGTGGATAAAGAAGCAATTCGAACTTCAATTCATGTAATTTTGCCATCGTAACCATTGACTTGTGACACAGTGCATTGTCTTGATGAAAGAGCACTTTTTTCTTGTTCATTTGGGGTCGTTTCTTTGCGATTTCTGCCTTCAAACACACCAATCACTTTATATAATATTCACTATTGATGGTTTTTTCCCTTCTCGACGTAGTCGATGAAAATTATTCCATGCGCATTCCAAAATACAGAAGCTAAAACCTTCCCAGCCGATTGTTGTGTCTTTGGTTGGTTCAGCCACCTCATTTGGGCGTCCAGAGCGTTCAGCATCATTTATGTCTGTATGACTGCGTTTAAATTCAGCATATCAGTAAATGATGAGTGATTTTTCAGGCGCAGAATCCACTTAATACTTATCAACCCATTGCTTTACTGGAACGGTATTTTTTCCCATCAAAAAACAGTGTTTAATCAACACACGAAATTCGATTTTCTCCGTTGTTTTGAAAATATCAAAAGTAGCGTCACCAAAACCACTGTAACTTGTAAACTATGTCATGAAATTTTGACACGTATCGTTTGAAGGTTGGTACTTCCTAAAAATCGTATGGATGTTACAATAGAGGTTTTCACGGATGCTGGAATGTAATACATTAAAATTCGGGGTTTCAATCCATTCGTCTAACGATGAATTTTCACGACGTTTCGCCAAAATCTCATTTGGCATTTTCAAGTGGTCTTGTTGTTGCTGCTATTCGATACACGAAGTTTCGAGCGGCAGCAGCAGCAAGATCACAGATTAAAACCTTCTTATTACCATCCATTTGATTTTTCTTATATTCATAATTAATTTAAATCTTTCGTTGGCTGATACGACTCGATCCATCATTTGTTAAAGATCTTTGATATTGGTAGGATACAACGAATTGTATTAAGTACGCATACCTGTTACTCCATCGAAAGCTGACATAGCAGCTTTCGAGCAGACAGAGTGGTTGACACAGTCAATGCTTAAAAGCAGGTAGCGCTTTTCAGATGCTTTATAATAACTATATATGCCTGAGGAGGATCCCTCGAAAAGCGCTACCTGCTTTTAAGAGTTGACTGTGTCACCACCCTGTTTGCTCGAAAGCTGCTGTGTCAGCTTTCGATGAAGTAATAGGTATGCGTACTTAATACAATTCGTTGTATCCTACCATCGTACTCAGTATCTTCTATGATAAGTACCAGTTGATTCCGTTCTCTTGTTTATCAAGCCTAGCCTGACTGACGAGCCGTGATACGGCGAGCCTTGACTCAGGATGGATTTGACGGACAAGAGAACAGCTAGTAAATTGCTGAAATATGGACTTGTGTCTATTTTCAGTTGCTTTACAATAATTTTCTTTGATATTGTTTGCTAATAGAACAGTATCGTCAGTATACCGTATGTTGTTCAGTGTATTCCCATTAATGTATCATATATATATATATATATATATATATATATATATATATATATATATATATATATATATATATATATATAATCACTATCCTAATTCTATCCAGTGCTGGATGTAAGCCTTAGACCTCAATTTCCATCGTCCTACGTTCCTTTTCTATTCTCGTAGTCTCCATTCTAATGTTCGCTTGGTCCATCGATCATCGGTCGTGCGTGCTACATGTCCAGCCCATTACCACTTTCTTTCTGCTACGTGCTCCATAATATCCTTTAATTTCGTTTGTTCACATATCCACTTGTTTCTTTTTCTATTTTTATCCCGATTATCTGTCGTTCGTGTTTATTCAGTGTTCAAGTTTCAGCGCCATATGTAATTACAGATAGGATGCAATGATCGTAAACTTTGGCCTTTAACTTTGGATGGCTTTATCTTTGAATATATAACTTAATGCACACCATCCCAGCCTGATTCTTCTTGAAATTTCGTCTGAGACACTGTCTCTCGTCGTAATAATTTTTTGCCCCAGATACACATAATCTTTAACAATCTGGAGAGGAGCTCCTTCTAAATTTATAACTATGTTGTTATTAGTGTTGGTTCATATTTTTCTCTTACTTTTATTCATCTTAAGACCAATTAAGTGGTAACTTAACTCCATATGTAATTACGGATAGGATGCAATGGTCGTAAACTTTGGCCTTTAACTTTGGATGGCTTTATCTTTGAATATATAACTTAATGCACACCATCCCAGCCTGATTCTTCTTGAAATTTCATCTGAGACACTGTCTCTCGTAGTAATAATTTTTTGCCCCAGATTCACATAATCTTTAACAATCTGGAGAGGAGCTCCTTCTAAATTTATAACTATGTTGTTATTAGTGTTGGTTCATATTTTTCTCTTACTTTTATTCATCTTAAGACCAATTAAGTGGTAACTTAACTCATTTATCATTTCTATTGGATTACTACTGACTACTATAATATTGTCTGCGAACCATAAATGACTCAGATACACACCATCTATCTTTAGGTCCTTCTTTGTCCAATCTAGTTGGCGAAATACGTTTTTACAGCTTTAATAAATAGCTTAGGAGAGATTGTATCTCCCTGTCTTACACATCTTCCTATACGTATTTGTTCTGTACTAGGTTTTATGTAAATCTTTCTGTTTTCATATATATCTTTGAGTAGGATAGTGTATCTAGAATCAATTCTACAGGTGTTCAAGCCGTTAATAATTACCCACATTTCAACAGAATCAAAAGGCTTCTCATAGTCTATGAAGGCTATGTAGAGTTTGAAATTGTATTCGGGCGGTAATTATCTAACTTTCTGATAATTCTCTTTTTGTGCAGAAGTATTATTATTATATTATTATATATTATATTATTATATATTCTGATATACGCCACAATATTGGCATTTTGACAGTTTTCTAGGCACATGTTGAAAAGTTTGACCAATTCTTGCGTTAAGTCCTCTCCAGCTTCCAATAGCTTTTCCGATAAAATACCATCAGGGCCCGCTGCTTTGTTACGCTTCCTTCAGTGCATTATTGACATCCTCTACAGTAATTTCTGGCAGTTCTATATATATATATATATATATATATATATATATATATATATATATATATATATATATATATATATATATCATTTATTTGTTATGTCTTGTGGTTCGTTTGCTTAAAAGAAAACACCTTCTTAACATGAGAATAATAAAATATAAATTGAAGCTACAATAAAGGACAAACCAAGTAATCTGAAAGACAAGATAAGGGCAGACGTAACAAACATTCTTACACACCACAAAATAAAATTCAACCATAAAAATACAAAAACAAATACACTACAAAAAAGAGTTAAGAAACATTTACACTGCACAAAACAATTCATCAAAGACAACCCACAAATTACCATTATAACACCAGACAAATCAAACAAAACGGTAATAATGAATACAACTGATTATGAATGTAAAATGAACAACCTACTAACAGAAAACAAAATATATTTAAAACTAAACAGTGACCCAATCAACCCATCAAAATATTTATCAAAGTACATATTTATTATCACAGGTAAAAATAATACCATTAAGCACTCGTTTACGTTTAAAAAATTCATTGACATAATACAAATACCGCCGGACCATCAACCATATATACCTTTGGATGTAAAATCACTATATACAAATATTTCAAAGGAATTGGTACTCACAGTCGTAGACAGAAAATGGGAACAAATTCAAAAGCATACGTCATTGTCTAGAAATAGTTTCATAGAAGTCCTGAATCAAATAATGAGCATAAATTATTTCCATTGTGAAGAGACATTTTACCGACAAATAGATGTGCCATTAGAATTGGTTCACCTATTTCGTCAGAAATTGCACAAATAGTAACTGAATTCTTGGAGGAAAATGTAATAAAGAAATTGAAATGCAAGATCATATTCTATAAAAGATTTGTCGATGGCTGTCTACTCGCAATGCCAGACACAAAAATTAAAAATATAATCCAAGAGTTCAACAACTTCCATCAAAAATTACAATTTACAATGGAAATAGAAAAAGATAAAAAAATAACTAACGTTAACTCGAAAAGACAATAAAATAATTACAGAATGGTACACCAAACCTCCCTGGTCGGGACGATACCTTAACTATTACTCTAACCACACAAGGTCCCACAGAAATAGTGTCATCATTGGTTTGACAGACCGAGCATTATACTTAACCTTTTCAACACTAAGACCAAAAGTAATAAATAAAGTAAAAGAAGTTTTAACACAAAACAGTTATAAAAAAATGAAATAGACAAAGTAATAAAAAAAGAACATATAAAATATACAATAACCAAAAGTATCATCAAAAAGATAAAATTCGGAGTCAAAGTAAATACTTACCGTTACCATACACAAGGGAACTTTCCGAAAAACTAAAGAATGCTCTAGAGAAATATGACATTATGGTCTGCCATAAAACGCATAACAAACTAAAGACACTATACACCAATCTAAAAAGCAAAATACCAGTCATGTATCAATCAAATGTAATATATTCAATACCATGTGCCGACTGCCCAAAGAAATACATAGGGATGACCACTTAATGGTTAAAAAACCGACTAAATGGACACAAATACACTAAAAACGCTCCAACTGCCCTGCACAAACACATGACAGAACAAAACCACAATTTTAATGAGACCAAAATCATAAACAAAGACTCCAATGACGAGAAGTTAACTATCAAAGAAATGATCGAAATTAAAAACGAACAGCACGTTGTGAATGATAAAACAGACATAAGACACATTAGCCACATTTACAGTAAGGTATTAAATTAATTTTGGGCTCCCATATATCTAAAATAAAGAAAAAGAGAATTGCGCACAGAGAAGAGTAAAAAACACTAAAAAAATATTGATAGCAACTCAGTTCCAATGCAGCAAATAAACAATAATTTTAAATCCATAAAACGTTCAAGGTGAGTATGAAATTAATTTTTAGAGTTTTTAAAATTGTGAATGTATATTATGTTTGTAACTCCTGTTATTAGTCAATAAGTTTTAAAATTTAAGCAAGAATTTTAACATATATGTGTGTACAGAGGGGACAGTAAAAAAATTCTGTTTTTAGGAACGGAGGAAAAAAAAATAAATTCATTTGAAAATGCCCTAAACGCCAGGGCGAAACGTTAAGAAGGTGTTTTCTTTTAAGCAAACGAACCACAAAACCCAAGACGTAGTAAATAAATGTTATAGAAAAATGAGTCAAAAATGTATGTATATATATACATATATATATATATATATATATATATATATATATATATATATATATATATATATATATATATATATATATATATATATATATATATATATATATATATATATATATATATTTGTTTAGCAATAACCTTAATTTTTTTTTCATTGGACTAGACTACTACTTAATTAATATATGGAAATAAATTAATGTTTTATTTTATCTGAAATTTCTTAATTTTATTGCCTACTTTGGCGAGACAACAGTTTTATTTAATTTAGCAACGTTCATAAACCCTACCGCTTCCGGTTTTTATGCTATGCTAGCACAGTTATCACATTTGAAATAGGGTATATTACGTTAGCCTCTAACGTAATGTACTCTATTCTATGTGAAAATTGCCCAAAAAAAGTACATAGGTATAACTAACCAACGGCTAAAAAAATAGATTAAACGGCCACAAATACACAAAAAATGCTACAACAGCACTTAACAAACACGGAACTGATATTAAAGACTTAAGTTTAATTTATAACTTACCTAATTACTCAAAACCAAAAAAATATATAAATTTCAAAAAAGAATTAACATAAAAACCAACAAAAATAAAATCATACAAAAAAAAGTTCTTGTCTGTAACTTTCATGTATATTTTCGCCAGTGGCACCGTCGGACTTAAGTCGAGATGGATTAATTCATTTGGCTTATTTTCGAGGTAGGAATAAAAATATAAAATAGAACGAACAACGAATTAATTTAAACAAAGTGTAGTTATTAATTTTAAAACTAATTTTTCCAGTATAATTAAGAAAAATAATTAAATAATCTGTATATTTGTGACCTAATTTTGTTGTTATATTTTTAAATCGAAACCGTGATTTTGATTCCAGAAATATACCAAGAAACAGAAAATTTTGAAAATGCCGAGAACGGGCGAAATGTCAAAAATAAAATTTTTTTAAAGATATTAATACGTATTCATTAAAGGAACCTATACTCAAAAATATAATAAAGGATTTATTTACAAAAGTAAGAAATCAAATTATATATATATATATATATATATATATATATATATATATATATATAAATATATATATATATATATATATATATATATATATATATATATACATATATATATATATATATATATATATATATATATATATATATATATATATATATATATATATATATATATATATATATAGTCTTTTTCTTGGATTACCCCAGTTGCAGTTAGACGAGGCTAGTCATACTAGGTAGATACAAAACAGTATTTGTTTCTTTATATCAATAATGTCTAATAATACCTGAAATAGTTAATGAGAGCATAGTTGCCAAGTAGTTAACTACAGCTGAGGAAAGGAAAACACTTCTGAATCTATTCCAGTTGTTGTTATATTTCCACAAATTCCCGGTTATAGGATATGAGTGAAATTTTCATTCAAACATGAAACAATCAAATCATTTTGATTTAATCTCTAATTCTGAATAGAAAAAGTACAGATAAATTAGTTAATTAAGTCTTACTAAACTAGTTAACTGAATATTTTAAAACATATTTATAAATCCAGTTGCTGTACATACCGACATTTGTGAATATTGTATAATGATGGATATCACATAATATATTAGAACTTTTTGGACTTAAACTAACTATACCTTCTAATATCCACTTATTTAACTCGCTATCTTTTCTAGCTAATCCACTTCCACTGTCGCCATTACAAACACCAGTACCTAAAAAAATAATAAAATATGAACGTCAATATTATGTAAATAAATCAAGATTCGAAAAAGATGGGGATTTTTTGCCATAATAGCGTGAAAGGTTGTGGTAAGATACAACGAATTGTACTAAATTTGAAAGGGATACTTAGTTTCCATCGGAAGTTAATTACAGCCATAGCCGACACCACAGCCAATAACCACCGCAGGCAACGCGATTTTTAGAGGGGATATATGGTATTTAATGTAAAACAAATAAAAACGAACCAAGTCCATATTTCAGTAGTCTACCCACCCATATATATATATATATATATATATATATATATATATATATATATATATATATATATATATATATATATATATATAATTTTTGCAAGGAAATCACTGAATAAATAACATTACTAATTTTTATATACTCTTAAAATAAACACGTTAAATATCATCGTGAAATTAATTCACTTATGATATTTCAATGCTTTATATTAGAACATAATTCTATAGATATCAGGATGTTATTAAAAGGGGGTATTTTAATATGCTTGAAAAACTAAGTTTAAAAATTATAAATTGATCCAAATTCTGCTTAATTTCTACGTATTGCTTTTGCAAAACAGTCGTGGCAATTTTTTCCTTTGTATCATACCTAATATGGAATTCTATCAATTTGAAGTCAATTTTGAAAGTGACAACTGTAAAGCGTCATTTGTACCAAATATTGAACAGCATTTTGAAGCTTCATCTGTCATATGAACACACCTTAAATTTCAAGTCGATCTGTCAAGTCATTCATTGTTTATCAGCTGTTTAAAGTAGACGTGTTTGAGTATTAGTGAAAGTGCTAAAGGAGTCTGCTACTTCATTTCCAACTGTTCTTAGATAGACTCTAAAGTTTAAACGTGGTCGTACAAGCGTCAATGATGATCCACGTTCCGGACGTCCAGAAATTGCAACAACTGTTCTGCAAGTACAAGATATGGTAATGGAAGACCGTCGATTAACAATGGATGATTTAGCTGAGGTTATAGGCATCTCCCATCTTAACTAATATTTTAGGTATGAAAAAGCTATTCACAAGATGGGTGCCGCATTTGCTAACATCAGAACAAAAAGCATTCGAGAGACACTAAAAAAATTATGGCATCAGTTTTCTGGGATGCAAAAGGAATTTTGTTAATTAATTGCCTTCGAACCGGTAAAACAATCACAGGAGAGTATTATTGCAACCTTTTGGACCAGCCGGATGAGAAAATTCGCGAGAAAAGGCCCGGTTTGCAGAAGAAAAAATCATCTCTCATCATAACAATGCACCTGCTCACAGAGGTGCTTTGGTGACGACAAAACTGGTCGGATTAAAATACGAATTGTTGGAACATCCACCTTATCATCACGCTATCAACATTTTCTTTTTTATTTATTGATACCTTTATTTATTTGCTTGTTTACTTGTTTTTTTTTGTAATTTGCTCATTTACTTATTTATTTACTTACATACTTATTATTGGTTTACTTACTAAACTATCTTATTTTTAAGAAAAATTGGATGTATTAAGTAGAACTTACCTTTTTTTTTCCTCGAGCACAAAAAGAAGATATTGTGACGTACTTTCGAAACTCATACATTTGTTCACTTATGCAATCTTTATTGCTTATTATTTGTACAGTAGTCGCTTTTAAGTTTGGAGTAATAGTAGAATTTTCTGTAATTCCCATTCCTACAACCTATATGATAATGATAAAAAATCATCAGGAGCCTTGACCATTGCTTTGGTCAGAATAACGAGAATCCTCGTTTTTGTACGGTACAACAATTTGGTAAAGGTTGGATGTAGGTTATTGTCACGGCATCTTGTTAGAAGGTTTATGTCGCACAAAAGTTTGCAATTCTTCTCAAGGTTTTGGAATCTTTGAAAGTCTCCTCCTCATAGAGGTGTAAAATGTTAATACGTAGGAACGATGGATGAAAAAATATGTTTCCTTGTGGTTCCGGGAGTGCGTGCGTTGAGCAGTGTTGACTGTATTCTTGTTCTCATCCTGACACACAGATGGCGTTAAAAATTATGAAGCTATTATTGTATTGGAAAGTTCTATCCTTTATATAAACACACGTAAATTTTTTTTTCGATCTGGCAATTCATTCGAGTACACTGTTTAATATTGACGTATCATTGATTTTTTTAAAAAGGAAAAAATTGAATATCGTGCAGTGATTAAATTCTTTATTTTGAATGGTTTAACACTACCATAAATTCATCCGAAAATGCTAAAAGTGTATAAGTGATGCGAATGTCGTCCAAAAACTGCTACAACACTACAAATCATGTCCAGTCCATGATATGGTGTTAGATGATCGACGAGTGAAAGGGCGTGAAATAGCTGAGACCATAGGCATCTCAAAAGGACGAATTGGAAATATTTTGTATGAAGAATAATATATGAAAACGATTGGTGCAAGATAGGTGCCGCATTTGCTGACAATTCCCCAAAAACGCATTTGAATGCGTATTTCTCAAGCGTATTTCGTACGTTTTAAGCAAAAGAAAATGGATTTCAAGCGTCGTTTCCTAAGTGTTGATGAAACTGGGATCCACCACTGTACACCGGAGTGAAAAGAATAGTCGAAACAACGGATTGAAGCCGGTGGAAATGCATCAAAGAAGGCAAAGACGGTTCCATCAGCAGGGAAGGTTATGGCAACAGTTTTTTGAGACCACAAAGGTGTTTTGTTAATTGATTGTCTTCAGAAGGGTAAAACAATTAACTCTGAATATTATTGTAACTTTTTAGATCAGCTGGATGTAAAAATTCGTGAGAAAAGACCCGCTTTAAAGAAGAAAAGAATAATTTCTTATCAAGACAATGTACTTGTTCACACAAGTGTTGTGACGATGGCAAAATTCAACGAATTAAAGTACGAATTGCTGAAACATCCAGCGTATTCACCAGATTTGGCTCCCTCTGACTATTATCTGTTTCCAAACCTGAAAAAATTCCTGGCGTTTTACATCAAATGACGAAGCTATTACATCCGTGATTGAATATTTGGCAGAGCTTCCGGAATTACACTTTAATGGTTTTGAATTTTTGGACAAACGTTGGAACAAATATATTGGGCGATTATACTGAAAAATAAAACATATTTCATGTCAAAAAAAAAAATCTTTCATTGTTAGGCTAAGAACTTTTCAGACAGCCCTCTTACACACACACACACACACAATATATATATATATATATATATATATATATATATATATATATATATATATATATATATATATATATATATATAATCGAGTTCTATTATTTTTCCTAATTATTATGCACCAACCCACCAAATCAATATTCTGATTGATCTGAAATCACAGCTTAAGTAACTAGATACTCATATATTTATAAAATACATAATCTGAATTCTTAAAAGCATCGACTCAAATTAAATGCAATATGAGCGAAAAAAAGTATATTTCTGAAAATCTACAACTGCTGATTAAATTGCTCTGTAGGTTAATTAATTTAACGTGTAAAATCTAAAGAATATTACCGTGCCATCAAGAATATGGCCATCTTCTTGCAAAAAATTTCTAAGAGTCCAGTTCAGACATATGGGAAGTACAGAATAGGTAAATGAAAATGGATGTGATAAAATAATCACTGCAATATCTGAGGCAAAATTTCCAAGTGAATCCTGGTATAAAGGGTGTAAGATTATTTCATAAGCATTTGATTCTTGACTACTTGCTTCTTTAAAGTAAAAATTACTGAACATTTTTCCGGCAACCGCTTTAATACATTCTTTTTTCATGTTCCAAATGCAATGCGCAGCTAAAAAGCAAACTATGAATAGAACTATTCAATTTAAAAAGTCTCCTTGCATCATATATATATATATATATATATATATATATATATATATATATATATATATATATATATATATATATATACACACTTTTTTTTTTCCTTTTTTTTCTTTGAACATGTAACAATAAAATTGTATATTTTTATAATTTTCTTGGTTTTTTAAATTTACAGAAAAAAATTTTTTTTTTTTTTTTCTTTAGATTAAACAACTGATGAAGACCAGTTTCGCCACGAATATATACTATAATATAAAACAAGTCTTTTAATTTCATGAACATTAAACCCAAGAAAATTATAAAAAGAATATATATATATATATATATATATATATATATATATATATATATATATATATATATATATATATATATATATATATATATATATATATATATATATATATATATATATATAATACATTAAAATTCCGTTCCGTCCGTCTAACAATGAATTTGCACGACATTTCGCCAAAATCTCCTTTGGCATTTTCAAGTGCTCCTGCTGCTGCTGCTACGCGATACTGTGATCTTGCTGCTGCTGCCACTCGAAGCTAACTTAACTTAGAGTTAGCTTCGAACGGCAGCAGCAGAAAGATCACAGTATCGAGTAGCAGCAGCAGGAGCACTTGAAAATGCCAAGTGAGATTTTGGCGAAACGTCGTGCAAATTTATTGTTAGATGAACGGATTGAAACCGGAATTTTAATGTATTACATTACTCTATTGTAACATACGTATATGTATGTATATATATATATATATATATATATATATATATATATATATATATATATATATATATATATATATATATACTAGCCGTGCCCGCTCGCGTGGACTTGATTCACTACTATCTCCCATTATTTCTCCTTATCTCCCATTACCTCAACTTAATTCCCATTATCTACGCTTATCTCTGCCCATCTCCCAGTATTTCTCCTTATCTCTTATTATTTCTCCTTATCTCCCATTATCTCACATTATCTCCCATTATCTAGGCTTATCTCGACTTATCTGACAATATTTCTGCTTATCTCCCATTATTTCTCCTTATCTCCCATTATCGCACCATAAATCCAATTATCTAGACTTATCTCTGCTTATCTCCCACTATTTCTCCTTTTCTCCCATCATTTATACTTATCTCGCATTATCTCACCTTATCCTCCATTATCGAGGCTTATCTCGACTTATCTCCCATTATTTCTCCTTATCTCCTATTATCTCACCTTATCTCCTATTATCTAGGCTTATATTGACTTATATAGAACATACGCATAAATTTATAAAAACACGTAAATCGGATAAGTGGTTCTTGAGTGCTAAGCGCACTAATGGACAGACAGACGGAGAGACGTTGCGTTTTATATATATTATAGATTTTTTTTGATAAATGTTAAGGATTAAAAAAAACATGTAAATCGGATAAGTGGTTCTCGAATGCTAAGCACACTAATGGACAGATAGACAGACGTTGCGTTTTATATATATTATGTAGATCATTATTATTATTATATAACCTGACCAGAGAACATATGTACGTATGAATTAAAAAAAAACGTAAATCGGATAAGTGGTTCTCGAGTGATAAGCGCACTAACAGACAGAGAGACATCGCATTATATA
>CM032454.1:105675125-105685125 GCA_019049505.1 Pachyrhynchus sulphureomaculatus | reverse complement strand
TATATATATATACATATATGGGTCATTCTTCGTCAACAGTACCCTCCAATTAGTCCATAAATTGACACAATTTATGAGGATACAATCTGGTCCAGATTAAAGCTTTTATGATATGTAGTTTTGAATTTTGAGTGGCATATTAAGAGATTGTGCTGATTTGGGCTCAAACCAACACAAATCTAAAAATGGATTTAAAAAAAATTTTAGTAAAACTAAAGTAAAAATGTAATTTTCTAATATAACCAAAAGTTTTCTCTCATAATCTTGTACTACCCTAAAAAACCTACAACTTTTGTAGGAAAAGGTTTTTTTATGGCCTCAATTTTCGAAGATATTTATCACAGCGTATTTGCCATATTTTGGATATTCAACAATTTTTTACTCAAAAACTAAAACTCTTAGAGAAATTATGTAAGAAACAAAAAATACTTGTTTTTATTTATAAAAACAACATGAATTTTTTCAGAATTTTTGAAGCACTTTTTAACAATTTGTTATTTTCTTAAGATTTTTAAAACAATTTGCCGGTGCATACAGGTCAAATGGATGAATGGATGGAAGGATGATAAAACAAGAAATACAGTAGATTTTATAATCAGTAACAGGAAAGACCTTACCCAAGACATAAATGTCTTAAATAGATGTTCAGTGTTAACTTTAAACAGGAAAGAAACATCATGATTCTCAAAAGAAACCATAAGAAATGAATAACCTCGGAGGATGTGGATTCCTATAGAAAAGAGATCGCAAGCTCCTTGGAACACAATGCAGATACAGCAGTTGATGACATATTTGAACACATCAAAAATAGTATAGAAAATGCCATTGACAATACTTGCCCAAAACAACAAAAAGAACACAAATTAAATCAAAGAGTAAAACGAATGAAGCAAAGGAAGATATGGTAGATAAGACTACAGATGAATACAGAACTATAAATAGAGAGATATCGAGAGAAATTAGAAAAAAGAAAGGACAAAAAAATGCAGAGGAAATTAAAAACGTTAAAGAACAAAATAAAAGCTTAAAAATCTTGAGAAGGAAGAATACAATGGGAAGGAAAGACATATACAAGCAATGCAATAACAAACAAAAGAGATATTTTACAGATCATCGAATTATTTTGTCAACAACTATATACCTTACAAGATAAAAGAACAGAAATTAACATACCAAAAATCCTAAATCAGGGGTCGGAGGATATCTCAGACATCACAGACGAAGAAATCACATCAGCCTTGAAGGACATGAAAAATAACAAAGCTCCGGGTGAAGAGAATATTGTAGTAGAGGCAATTAAACAAGGAGGACAACAAATTATCAAATCACATAAAATGTTATTCAATAAATGCCTCCTGGAGGAAATAACTCCATCGCAATGGAATAATGCAACTATTGTCATCACGCATAAAAAAAGAGATACTTCAAACCTTACAAACTATGGACCTATTAGCCTCCTGAGCCATATATACAAGTTATTCACGTAAATACTTACCTTACGTCTAGCAAATAAATTCGAGTTTTTCCTCTCAAAAGAACAGACAGGTTTCCGCTCGGGGTAAGCAACGAAAGATGGAGAGGTCAATGTTAGACATTATCAGGAAGAGAACGGGGGTACAAGACCTAATCAAATTCATTCTATATCTTAAATGGAACTGGGCTGGGCATGTTGCTAGGTTTAAGGATGGGCGATGGACAAAGAGAATCATATAGTGGCGACCACGATCAGAAGCCTATCAGAGTAGACGTAGACCACCAAGTCGGTGGATTGATGATTTGGAAAGAGTGGCTGGAAATATGGCTGCAAGCGGCCCAGAACAGAACAAAGTGGCAAGACTTGAGGGAGGCTTTCGTCCAGCAGTGGACAGTATAAACTGATGATGATAGGTCAAAATAATGAATTGTTAAAAAGTGCTTGAAAAACAAGTATTTTACGTCTCTTACATAATTTCTCTAAAAGTTTTAGTTTTCAAGCAAAAAATTGTTGAATACCGAAAATATGACAAATACGCTGTGATAAATATCTCCGAGAATTCAGGGCATAAAAAAACCTGTCCTACAAAAATGATAAGGGTTTTTTGAGATGGAATAAGATTATCAGAGAAAACTTGTGGTTATATTAAGAAATTACATTTTTACTTTAGTTTTTCTGAAATTTTTTTAAATCCATTTGCAGATTTGGGTCGGTATTGAGCCTAAATCAGCACAATTTCTTAATATGCCACTCAAAATTCAAAACTACATATGATACGCTTTCATCAACTCGAGTTAGCTTCGAGCAGCAAGATCGCAGAATTGAGTAGCAGCATCAGCGAAACCACTTGAAAACGCCGAATGAGATTTTGGGCATAACGTCGTGTAAATTCTAGACGAACGGATTTAAATACGGAATTTTAATGTATTACATTCCACCATCTGTGAAAACCTCTATTGTAACATATATATATATATATATATATATATATATATATATATATATATATATATATATATATATATATATATATATTTATATATATATATATATATATATATATATATATATATATATATATATATATATATATATATATATATATATATATATATATATATATATATATATATATATATATATATATATATATATATATATATATATATATATATATATATATATATATATATATACAGAAAGAGAGACACTAGAGAGCTACTAGGTAGCTCTCTAGTGTCTCTCTTTCTCTCTCTCTGTTTATATATATATATATATATATATATATATATATATATATATATATAATATAAAACAGAGAGAGAGAAAGAGAGACACTAGAGAGCTACTATATATATATATATATATATATATATATATATATATATATATATATATATATATATATATATAAAAAACAGAGAGAGAGAAAGAGAGACACTAGAGAGCTACTAGGTAGAAACCCTAACAAAATTCTCATTTACAGTCAATTTCAAACCGGTGTATTTATACGGTATCTAACTCCAGAGCAGTACTAAAGAGAGCAACATTAAATCTATACAGACTTTTCAAAATAAAATGTTTCAGGGTTCGTATCTTGATATTCCGTCAGTCAGAAAGGAAACCAAAAGGTTCGCTGGTAAGCACGAAACCAGCTATCATCTCCATGTCAACCTGGCCATTCAACTCCTAGACAACCAGAATTTACTTTGTCGACTGAAGAGAATCAACCTTCTTAGTTAGTGTAGTGCTTGTGATTCAAAAGTAAAGTGCGCGTGTGCTAGCGTACGTGTCCGAAAGCTCAATTAGAAATTCTTTTAGGAAGTCACTGAACGAACCTAAGTGTTAACATTTTTAAGATATATCAGGATAAAATTAAGGTATTTGACAGATGCATACTCCCAAACCAGTTTTAATAACAATGTAAAATATATATGTGTATGTGTATGGGTGTGTGTGTGTGTATGTGTGTATATGTGTGTGCGTCTGTGTGTCTGTGCGTGTATGTGTGCTTATGTGTGTGTGTGTGCGTGCGTGTAAAGAGAGAGTAGATCCGTTTTGTTTTGACTAGAAACTCGCAGACATTTCTCAGAACTCTGCTTTGGCATTATCAACTGCAACACGCAAAACTAAGAGTTTCTGAGTTTAGCGTGTTACTTATGTGCTATTGAGATCGACGATTGTAGTGCTGATTAGTCGGAAAGTATCATCTCATGCTAAGGTAACATTTTCTATGACTTTTCGGATAATTCTTGTTTTGTAGTGTTGGAAGCTGGCAATTTGGTTGCAACTGTTAAAATTGATTGTGTGGCCTGTCGCCAATTGGTGCTGAAAGAGAGTTGTTTGTTTGTTAAGGATACTTGTGAGACTTGCAAATATCCCTACGAAGATCTCATTGTTTTTTTTGGACTTCTGAATGATCCTAAAAATTTATGTATTTGTTTTTAGTTGGTTCCTGGAGTTTTGCTTGTGTGCTATTTTGTTGTCATATTACTTTTTTAATTGTGTGTGTACTGTGTGGGTTTATGTTTGAATATCTTTATCTGTTTATCCCCTCTTGTCTCTTAATATTATCGGTTAGGCATAAATATTTTAAGATCAAGGTGTCGGCTAGTGCTTGTAATTGTAATGGATAATAATGTGAATTGGCATGCAAATACGTAGGTATATTGACTTTCTGTATGTAGTGTGCTTTAGGTGTCTCAACTCTCTTCTGCACGACTACGGCTGGAAAGTGTAGTTAGTTGCTTTGTTCCAGTTCCAATGCGATTTAGAATTTGGGCTCCTTAGGTGATCTAGGAATTTGTTGAGTCCATTTTTTCCAAAGGACCAGACAACAATCGATATGCCAAGTCCAACATTTTTGTATCCAAACAGCTTGGTTTAGGAGTCGCTCAAGGTCCAATAACAAATGTTCACTCACCGGTCATCGATTTTTATATTTTGTTTGTCCTTTTTGTTGCCTAAAAAAGTCTCCCCTCCCCTGATTTCCATTTTAAGTTTACTATATTAGGAAGGGTTTGAGCTTTAAGAATTACTGTGCAAGAGAGATTTTTTCGATTAAGATGCTCTTATAACTTTTGCTGATTGGCGCACTTCATTTGTTGATCCCTCCCTAGTATTCACTTTTTTGTTTTGAAGAAACGCCCTTTGTCATTATGTTTACACTAATGGTGTAAATTTAATTTCAAAAGAATTATACATTTCCCTGTGTCTGTGGCGGCCTATGGCTCCGTGGTGTAGTACTTCTTGCGGTGCAGAAGGTCTCGGGTGCTAATTCCGGCAGGTCGGTATACTTTTATTTAAGTAAATATGGCATGGCCACTTACAAATGAAATACCATAACGTCCATGGCAGCAGTACCGCGTTATCTAAAAGGTGCCGTGAAATATAATAATAAAAAACCGGCCAAGTGCAAGTCGGACTTGCGCAGTTAGTCTTCCGTACGTTGATTGCTTTTAAGATAAAAATTTTCATACGTATAAAATGATCAATGACTTCATAAAACACACCCCAAATGAATTTTTAATAAAATTTCTTTCCGTTCTTTACTGAAATCTGATGACCTTGAAATTTTTGTTTTTTTTATATACCAGATAAATTATTAAAAATAATGCACTCGTGATAATTTTTGTTCAATATACACCCTGTGGAGAATATTCCAGAGTTTTTTCAAAATTTTTTGATTAGTACTTTTCGAGATAAGGGAGGGACAGCGATTTTTCGAAATTTTTTAAAAATAATACAAAGAAAAGTATGTATTAGATATGCAAGCATTACATTATATATATTTTTAAACTTATATTTTTACAAACTTTCACACCCCACTGATTGACCTCCTAAAAAAATTTTTTTCACTTCCGATTTCACCCCCAAAACTAACCCCTCAAGTCAAAATTTAACTTTCAAAACTACACGGCTCTGATGAGGAAATCAATTCCTATATTACAGCAAAATTTCAACATTTTATGTCAAATAATTTCGGAGAAATTCGGGTGTGACAGACAGACAGATGGACAGACAGATAGAAACCGAAGTGATCTTATAAGTGTTCCGTACGGAACAGTAAAATGTATGTTTCGGTACTCGGACAACGTTGACGGGTATTACGACATCCCCGCCGATATCCTCAGGATATGAAAAAGAGTAAAATCCCTACTCAGGCGGGGAGGTGAACGATAAAAAAAAATATATTTTCCTGTGCCTGTGACGTGACTGGCAACGGTATATGCCTTGAATTTTAAAATACATTTCGCAGCAACAACATAATGACTCTTTATTGTATGTATATGATTTTTAATAATGGCAAAGCACATACATATGTCATCCTATAATATAAATAAATATGTTTTCTTTATGAAATAAGGTTTTAAATCCTTGGAAAAAACTAAATTAATGTAACACGCCTTGTATATGGGTTAGTTTATATTTTGAACCAAAAGCAATAGGAGAGAAAAACAGATAGGAGCCAAATAATGCCAGTAAAGGACTGTGAAATAATATTTATAATATAATATATATAAAATGCAACGTCTCTCTCTCCGTTAGTGCGCTTATCACTCGAGAACCATTTATCCGATGTACGTGTTTTTTTTTTTTTTTAATATTCATACATTTGTTTTCTGGCCAGGTGATATATAATCGTCTATAATATATATAAATATGCAACGTCTCTCTGTCTGTCTGTCTGTTTGTCCGTTAGTGCGCTTATCACTCGAGAACCACTAGTAGTATTATAACCCATGAACTGCGACCGAGGATGGCCACTGTTTCATGCGTCACACCAAAGATTGGGCGTGGCCTTAGTTCTTGCAGCCCGAATTGACCTTGAGCGGTGAAGACTGACCTTGGGGAGCTGAAGAAGTGACGTACTAGCGGCAATTGACCAGTGGTTGTTGACCCTGGGGGCCTTAATTGTTACCTGTGAATAGTAGGTTGACACCTGAATTACCTTGTTTGGTGAAGAAGTAAGGTGAGCCGAAGAGGTCCAGTGGTAGTTGAAACAGTGTCCTTTTGGCAAGAGATTAGGGGGATTCGGTTCGTGTTTTATCGTAACGGTAAATGTGTGTTTACGGTAACGTTATAGGGGTGTTTGGCAATAGAGCCGATTAGCAGGGTACCTTAACTTCATTAGAGGAGAAGTCGTGCAGGGTAATATGGGGTAAAAGTGGATCATGAGGTAATATTTGGGTGTTAAAAGGTGGTCAAAAAGGCGTTATTTGGATGTATTTTAGGTGTTAAAATTGGTAAATGTTCCCCTATTTCGTTGTATGGTGCCGTAAAGTCGGTAAAAATGTATCGTATTTAGTTGTTTGGTGCCTAAAAGTCGGTAAAAATGTGTAAGATAAGGTAAAAATGTAAACAAAATGTGTGATTTATGGTAGTTTCCTTGAATTGAAAACAAGTAAACATGCGGCTCGATAGGTCACAATATAAAAAGAAAGGTCAAAAATAGCTGATAAGGAGTTGATTTGACTGCATTGAAGTGTTGTAAAAATAGTAAAATAAAACAAAGTATGAGCACATTAAGAAAATATATTAATAAAATTTAAAAATAGTACAAAAATGTTACAAAATATTAATTAAAAAAACTTTAACCGTACTAGTTAGAGGATTATATCTAACTAATCGATCATGTAGGATTAAACAATAGGCAGCTGTATCTTTGGGTACATTTTTACTGGTTTCAAATTCGATGCGTATATCGACAGCTCCTCCTTTCAATATATCTTCACTTTGTCGAGAACAATCAATTACCACTAGAGGTGTATGTGATTTAAATTTTAGAGGGTGGACACATGGATCGTTGAGAGATGTATAATAGTAGGATTTTTGAAATTGTGCATACATTTCATAGAGAATTGAATATTTGTTAGAATCAAAATCGATGTTTAAATTGTCGTAGGGAAACACCTCAGAATTTAAGTAGACTTTTAAATTAGTTAAATTGATGTGATTAAAAGTACTCATATCTTTATCAATTTTAGTTTTCATAGCTGTTTGAAAACCAATGATAATAAAACGTGGTTTTTTTTTCCAATTAATTGGAAGATTTTACTGTCCAAGTATGATTTTTTGTTTGTTGCAACTGTGGATATTCATGCAATTCCCAACTACGAAAAGCCATATTTAAATCCTTGTTGCTCTCGAATTGTTTGAATAATCGTAATTTTGATGTTCGCTCACTGAAATGTGTGTCATTTTCCAAAGCACTTTGTTCAAAGTGACTTTATAGTTTTCCTTTTTATCCCCAATTTGTTGAATGCCATTTAAATCTGTACTGCTTCTGATTAATATCAATTCTTGACGTAGATTCATTACAATTTTATGAAAATCTTCAGCAAAACCCATCATAATTTTTAGTGGAATGCAAACACTGAAATTTCCACTTCCATCCACTAGGGCAGGAGTCTCTTTTTCACACCATCCTGCATTTTGTAATCTATTACTATCAGTTGGAGTAAATGATACGAGACCTTTTAAGGTTGAAGTTATGCCTGGATTTCTAACACGATCAATTACCACTCCTCCTAGTTCATAACGAATTTCTTCAAATAGATATAGTATGCCATTGTTGATAAAATGTACATTTTCACTATAGGTATTATCATTTTTCAGCAGTTTTCCTTCAATATACAAAAAAAACTTTGACTAGGCAATGTATAAAGATCCTGTGTTTGAATGGGTATTCTAATTTCATCGTTGTTACTTAGAGTTGTTGACGAATAAGGTTGATGAGTATGATATTGATAACTAACAATTGCATCATCATGTAACACACTTTCTCCAACTTTTAATATGTTATAGCTCATTTTCTTCTTTGACTTTATATTTACACTTACACCTAATTATTAAGAAAATTCTTTCGATACTTGTACTAATCTGTAACTTAAATCTAAACCAAAATAATCTTATTTTGTTTGCAATGTTGTTTAAAAATTTTTCAATTTAAATCCCAAGGAAAGTAAAACAGCTTTATTCTCAGAAGTTAATTCTTTCAATGGTCGTTGTAAACTAATACGTTTATCCTTCTTCCTACAGGTTTTATATTCAGTTTGTTGTTGTTGATAGTCCCCAGAATGGTATGTCAAATGAATTATGGTTATATATAAATACCATATTTAAACTCTTTTTAAGTGTAAACGTACTGTGACCAACTCTTTTCTAAAATTAACTAAATTACCATGTTGGTCAGTTATTTTAAGCTGAATTTCATCTATATAACGTGTATTGATTGGTAAATATATGACATTTGATGGGTTTTCCAATATTTTATATCCAGGTTCTACATTAGGATAAAACATGTGAATTATATGCACATGCGCTTCATTATTATACGAATTGTTTACTAAATTACATTCGATACAGATGGAATTAACTTTGAAAATATCTACAGGATTTTCAGATATGTACTGTATATTCGGTTCTAGGATAATTTTACCAAATCCCAATAGTTTTCCTATAGAATTTTCTTGGGTAAAATCAATTTTTACTGTACATTTAATTTTACACTTGAGAGTATTCAAATTTGCACTAAGAAATAATTCCGGTTTAATTTTTTCCTTTGACTGTAGGCTTATTTGTTCGAGTAAATATTTGTATATATCTCTAAGTTCGTACGACCCTTCTGGTAAAACAATCTCATTGTTATCTTTTCCATAGTGAAAGGTATTATTGGTTTTGTCAACATTTGGAATTGAATAGTAACTGGCAAAATTAATCAACCCCAAAACAAACTCTTCGTTTTCGTTTAATACAATAGGAGGATAAATATTTGTTGTCAATATAGATTCATTTCCCTGACAATGTAAATGTGTAGGACATTTTTTTTTTTTTGTTAAAGTTCTGATCTGCTCAAGGTAACATAAATAAATAACATAATATTTAAGTGGGATTTACTTTTTATTTTAAACATACAGTATTATACAAAAAGTGTAAACATAAATGACCACAAATAATAGAATTATAAGACTGATAAGAATCATGATTATAATATATAGTACTTGGTTCTTTAGATTGAAAATATAGTTGTGTTTCGATTGGTGGTAACAAATTTCCAAAACTGTCAAAATAATAAATGATTGATCCATACTTCTTGTAAGCAGTCCAATGTGTACCAGGACCAGAATCGTTATCCAAATTAATAACTCCTGATTCATATTTATGAATTTTCCTCGGTAACCTATGCTTCATATAGACTCCTCGAAAATAGGGAATTTTCAATTTTTTTTTGCATACATTTCCATCTCTAGGTTCGTTAGGGGATGATTGGGTAATACTATCGGTAATTTCGCATTTTGGGGGGACGCTGGTGTAAAAAAAGACCCATACCAGTTTTGTATGGTTTTAAATAGAGACCTTTACCCATTGCAATTGTTTCCATTTTTTTATTATGACGTTGATTTTCGTACAATTGTTGCTTAGCCGATCGAGCATCGTTCACAGCCTTTGCAATACCTGCCACGCCCCCACTCAAACTGCCTAAAGCACTTAGACCTGCAAATATCGGTAGTAAGGGTAGAATTC
>CM032454.1:105562894-105675025 GCA_019049505.1 Pachyrhynchus sulphureomaculatus | reverse complement strand
TTGCCGTCCAAATCAAAATCAATCCAGAACGTCATCATATCCTCATTTTAGTGAAATTTTGAATTACGATGGTATTAATTTCCCTATAACTTTAAAAGACATTAAAAAATTTGAGCCATTGAATAATATCTCAATTAACGTTTATTCTATAGATAAAAAAGAAATTGTACCAATTTATTTAAGTAATTATGAATATTTAACCACTATTAATCTATTAATGTTAGAAACAGGCTTTCAGCATAATGAGGAAGACAGTGATGATGAGGATGATTCTTTTATTAACTCTATATCTAAATTTAAACCAATTTACCATTTTACATTAATTAAAGATTTATCACGATTACTCAGAAAACAAACTGGTGACATCAATAGCAAAAAATATTATTGTGACAGGTGTTTAAATCATTTTTATTCACAAGAGAATTTAAATAAACACATATTTACTTGCAGAAAAATGAACAAATCTAAAATAACTTTACCAAATGAAGACGAGAAATATGTATCATTTAAAAATTATAGTCATAAAGCAAAAGTACCGTTTATTATTTACGCAGACATTGAAAGTATATTAGAAAAATATGAGGATCGAAGTAGGAAACATATAAAAAAAACAACAAAAACATATACCATGTAGTATTGCTTACTACTTGTTTTGTAGTTATAATAACAGTTTTTCAAAATTTAATTTATATACCGGTGAAAATTGTATAAGTTGGTTTTGTAATGAGTTACAAAATTTAGCTTTACAATTAAATCCCATATTTAATAATATAGTTTCAATGTTACCATTAACACCTGAAGAACAAGAATCCTTTACTACATCTACCATTTGTTATTTATGTCAACAATCATATACACCTGATCAAAAAAAAGTTAGAGATCATTGTCATTTTACAGGGAAATATCGAGGTAGTGCTCATTCCACATGCAATCTCAACTGTCGTGATGAACATATGATACCTATATTATTTCATAATCTATCTGGTTATGATGGTCATTTTATTATTAAAAAATTAGTTACAGAAATTCGTGGTAAAACAACTTTATTACCTATAAATAAAGAAAAATATATTTCATTCACTAAATACATAGAAAATACTTCAATTCAATTCCGATTTTTAGATTCCTTTCGATTTATGTCTAGTAGTTTAAATAAATTAAGTTCATATTTAGATAACAACAAAAAAGAGATTATGAAAAGTTTTTATCCAAACAATGAAGATTTTATTTTATTATCTAAAAAAGGAATATTCCCCTATGATTATCTAGACAGTTGGGAAAAATTAAAGGAGAATCGATTACCTACAATTGAGCATTTTTACAACAAACTTACTAAATCTAACATATCTCAAGAAGATTACCAACATGCTGTCAATGTTTGGAATCATTTTAAAATTCAAAATTTGTGTCAATATATGGAAATCTATTTAAAAACGGATGTACTGTTATTGGCTGATGTTTTTAAAAATTTTCAAGATCTTTGCTGGGAAACATACGGTTTAGAATGTTTAAAATCATTTACAGCCCCAGGATTAGCATATAACGCATGTTTGCTGAAATCAGGTGTTAAATTAGAGTTAATTACAGATGTGGAACAACTAATGATGATTGAAAAAGGAATTAGAGGTGGGGTTTCACAATGTAGTAATCGATATGGGAAAGCAAATAATAAATACATGGGAAATGAGTACGATCCTAATATACCTTCATCTTATTTAATATATTATGATGTTAATAATTTATATGGTACTGCAATGAGTCAGCAACTTCCCACAGGTGAATTTAGGTGGATTGATAGTATAGAATTTTATTCTGAAAATATTATAAATACACCTGATGATTCAGACGTGGGATATATTCTTGAAGTAGATTTAGAGTATCCTCCAGAACTTCATGATTTACATAAAGATTTACCTTTATGTCC
Source organism: Pachyrhynchus sulphureomaculatus (assembly GCA_019049505.1). Lineage (NCBI taxonomy): Eukaryota > Metazoa > Arthropoda > Insecta > Coleoptera > Curculionidae > Pachyrhynchus > Pachyrhynchus sulphureomaculatus. The sequence continues at coordinate 105,673,101 of CM032454.1, read as the reverse complement.
AGAACGTCTGATCCCACCTATATCATCTTCCAAACAATCAAAATTACTTACAACTTTTATATCATAAAAAAAATTATGTAATCCATTATAAAAATCTCAAACAAGCTCTTAAATTAGGTTTACGTATTTCAAAAGTTCACAAAATTTTAAAATTCAAGCAATCATATTGGTTAAAATCTTATATTGATTTAAATACGAAATTAAGGCAACTAAGCAAAAATGAATTTGGAAATTTTTTTTTTAAATTAATGAATAACGCTGTATTCGGGAAAACAATGGAAAACGTACGTAAATACAAAGACGTTAAAGTAGTAACAACTTGGTCAGGACGATATGGAGCAAAAAATTATATTTCAAAACCAAACTTTCATAGCGCAATCGTTTTTGATGAAGATATAGTTATTATTGAAATGAAAAGACTAAATATCAAATTTAATAAACCTATATATGTAGGTTTTAGTATTTTAGATATTTCAAAAACATATTTATATGACTTTCATTATAATTATATTAAGCCAAAATTTAATAATAATGTGAAATTATTATACACAGATACTGACTCATTGATTTACCAATTTTATGTAGAGGATATCTATGAACATATTAAAAATGATATTCATAGATTTGATACCTCTGATTATCCTCTTGATAATCCATACAATATACCTTTAAGGAATAAAAAGGTTTTAGGCCTTATGAAAGATGAAAATAATGGTGAAATTATGATTGAATTTGTAGGCCTAAAATCTAAAATGTACTCTTTTAAATTATACTCAAATTGTCCCGTTATTAAAAAGGCAAAAGGTATTACTAGCACCTCTTTAAGATCAATTCAATTTATGGATTATTACAATTGTCTTTTTAATAAAAACGAAATTTATAGTACTGAACATTTAATTCGTAGTAAAAAACATGAGGTATACACAATATCTCAAAGAAAGTGTGCACTTACACCCTATGACGATAAAAGAATAGTAAATTATTTGTCAACTGATACACTGCCTTGGGGTTATCAAATTTAAAAAATATTAACCACTTAATCTAGTCCTTTTCGACTTAATTGTCTTACAGTTTCAAATATGCTTTATGAACAAGAAGAAGATCACAGTTTAAAATTTCTCAAAATTGTTACCCATGCTTATACACCAAGTAAAAGTAGTCCAAAAGCAGCAGGATTTGATATCAAGAGTCTTAATGACATAACTGTCCCAGCTATGGGAAGAGTTAAAATTTCTACAGGTCTAAAGTTTGAATTGCCTAAAAATTGTTATGGTCGTATAGCTCCCAGATCTGGATTGGCTTATAATCACTTCATCGATGTAGGAGGTAAAGATTAAAAATATTTTTTTATTATCTTACACTAAATTTTTTTTTTATTTTCATATAGCTGGTGTAATTGATGAAGACTACAGAGGAGAACTTTTTGTATTACTATTCAACCATTCAACCAAAGATTTCCACGTCAAATCTGGAGACCGAATAGCGCAATTAATATGTGAAAAAATTTTCCATCCCCGTCTGGAAGAAGTTACATCTCTAACAGAGACAGAAAGAAATGAAAACGGATTTGGATCTACAGAAAAAAAAATGTGTAATCATATCTAATATATAATAAGCTTGTAGCACCCTTCCTTTAAATAGTTAGTATTAATCATGACTTCGATAAGTAATAATAATATTCAAGAAGCTTGTATAAAAATTAATTTTATTATAGAAGAATTACCAAAATATTTTGGTGTTTATCCACAAATATTTATTGAAGATTGGCTTGATATTAAAAAAATTTTAGAACCATATATCAACCAAGAACAAGTTACTCTAACCATAGACTATTATGGGGAACAAAGGGTAGAAACACATTTTGTGTCTTGTATTTGGGCACTTCCGGGGACTCGTGAAGGACCTGATGAATGTATCTGCTATGATGTTCAAGAAAAACTTGAACATATTAATAGAATTTATAACATTATAAAAAAGCCTTAATTTATATTTTTTGTACTATTTTAAATTTTATTAATATATATATTTCTATGTGCTCATACTGTGTTTTATTTTACCAAATATAACCAATTTTACAACACTTCAATGCAGTCAAATCAACTCCTTATCAGCTATTTTTGACCTTTCTTTTTATATTGTGACCTATCGAGCCGCATGTTTACTTGTTTTCAATTCAAGGAAACTACCATAAATCACACATTTTGTTTACATTTTTACCTTATCTTACACATTTTTACCGACTTTTAGGCACCAAACAACTAAATACGATACATTTTTACCGACTTTACGGCACCATACAACGAAATAGGGGAACATTTACCAATTTTAACACCTAAAATACATCCAAATAACGCCTTTTTGACCACCTTTTAACACCCAAATATTACCTCATGATCCACTTTTACCCCATATTACCCTGCACGACTTCTCCTCTAATGAAGTTAAGGTACCCTGCTAATCGGCTCTATTGCCAAACACCCCTATAACGTTACCGTAAACACACATTTACCGTTACGATAAAACACGAACCGAATCCCCCTAATCTCTTGCCAAAAGGACACTGTTTCAACTACCACTGGACCTCTTCGGCTCACCTTACTTCTTCACCAAACAAGGTAATTCAGGTGTCAACCTACTATTCACAGGTAACAATTAAGGCCCCCAGGGTCAACAACCACTGGTCAATTGCCGCTAGTACGTCACTTCTTCAGCTCCCCAAGGTCAGTCTTCACCGCTCAAGGTCAATTCGGGCTGCAAGAACTAAGGCCACGCCCAATCTTTGGTGTGACGCATGAACAGTGGCCATCCTCGGTCGCAGTTCATGGGTTATAATACTACTACCACTTATCTGATTAACGTCTTTTTTTTTTAATTCATACATTTGTTCTCTGGCCAGGTTAACTATAATCTTCCATAATATATATAAAATGCAACGTCTCTCTGTCTGTCTATCTGTCCGACAGTGCGCTTATCACTCGAGAACCACTTATCCGATTTACGTGTTTTTTTTAATTCATACATTTGTTCCCTGGCCAGATTATCCATAATCTTCTATAATATATAAAAAGCAACGTCTCTCTGTCTGTATGTATGTCCGTTAGTGCGCTTATCACTCGAGAACCACTTATCCGATTTACATGCTTTTTTTTAAAACAGACATATGTTCCCTGGCAAGGTTATAGGATATATTATGTATATATATATATATATATATATATATATATATATATATATATATATATATATATATATATATATATTATTACGTTAGGTAACATTAGGAATAAGCAGTGACGATAATAGTAAATCAAGTCGCCGCGAGCGGAGCCGCTGACACGGCTAGTTACTAATAAATCATTGTATTAGTTTTCTCATCATTCATATTTTATCTAGTTTTCCCCTTTTTAAATAATTTAAATAAAGTTATTGCGAGAATTCAATTAAAATTATGACATTGACATCTCATGATACTCTATTTTAAAAGGAACAATGTAAACTTTCTATTTTTTGTTTCATTTTTTTTAAATTCAAAACTAACCTTGTTTTGAATCTGTATATAAGTACCTACTTGTAATAACCATGTTTTTTGATATGAGTGTGGAACCACAAAAAAATATCCAGTGTTCATTTTCTGAAGTAAAAAGAGCTACATACCATGGCCATAAGGATGGTCTAATGGACCATCCATTGAGAACACGCGGAGAATATTGGAAACTGCTGACAAGACCACATTCTAAAACAGCAAGGTAATGATTATTAACGTGTCTCTAAAATATTTGCCTAATTATCATTCCTATAACATTTGGCCTTACGAATAGCTCCAAAAGTTCGAGCAGTGTGTGTTTTTACCTGGAAGCTGTTCCCATAATTATTGCAAGGAATACCCAGACACTCGCGCACCATAAGTTTACTACTTAAAAGCTTCTTCAGTCACCAGAAATATGGAAAGTAAAAATGTGCCAAATTCTGTTTCGGTCTGGATTTAAAAAAGGAGACGCGGAATCCAATTTCTAAAAGACTTAGTCTATGCAACATCAGCTGATTAGAATTTTACATAGCAAGTCTTACATTAGAATTTGTAATAGTTAAGTGCTGTGAAATTTATTACTTTATTTTAAAACTCAAATACAACATGTTATTCTGGAAGAGAACAACACTTGATACCGTTTTAAATTTTAAATCTTTGGGAACTTGTGAACCTTGTACAAGAAAACTTCGCTCATTCTTTACATTATTTGTTTGATTTAATTTTATTTAACTAAGAGTGTACTTTTTATGTATATTTTGAGATTTACCTGATTTGCACTCCATTATATTTTGACTCCACGTGCCGTTATTTTGACAAATAATTCTTTGATGATAATTAAAATTCATTCCAGACAGATTAAAAGTTTTACAAGTTATTTCAGCCACTGTCATTGGTGGTAAATTATTATAACATGGAATGTTGCTTGTTTTATTGCCATAACTAATCGAGCAAGCGACTCTGTGATTTTCATTAAAATTGTTTCGACAAGATTTATTACTATTACCTAAAATATAAATATTGTCAGAATTGCCAGAATAGGATGGGTCCACCGAGACTCCGGAAACCTTCAACAGAAAAAAATTTAAATATTTCTTAAGTATCAAATATATTTAGCCCTATGAATAAATTTTATTAAAACCAGGTAGTAACGACTGCTGCAGTTTCATAATTTGATTTCAGACGGCCACAGACGGACACAGATTTTTACTAAAATAACAAAATGTAACTTACATCGATGGAATTTTGTAAAATATTGTGTTATTACAAATAATGTTATGTTTATTTTGACATTTTCAATTTTTTAAATATTTTAGGTTTGTGACTTGTGGCTATAGAAACTCCTCTCTTTTTATCAAAACTGAAAAAGGGGAGTCCATTTTGTATAAATAAAGCATGGTAACTCGTAACCGACGACGAGTTTTATTTTTAGTGTTCCGTATGGAGCATTTCGATGTCCGTTTGTCTGTCACACCCGATTTTCTCCGAAATCAGTTGACATTTGCCACAAATATAGGAAATGATGATCCAACCAGAGCCACCTAACTTTGAAAGTTAAATTTTGACTTAAAGAGATAGTTTATTAACAATTTTCAATCCGACATCTAACAAAGCTAGCCATCGGTTACATAAACATCATTTAAGTATTATACAGCCATATACCATAACATTAAATAAACTCAATGGTTCCGTCATTTGTTACAGTATAAACAGTGACACAAGTATAATTTATTCTACCTATTATAAACAACCCAGCCTGCCTGAAAGCCCATTATTAATAATTTATATTCTACTTCTTATGTTCGTTCATCTTTTCGGTTATCCTACGAATTCTAAAATTCTTTTCAACAAGGCCAGGAACGCGGATTTTTTCCATATAATAAATGCTAACAGCTAACATATGTGTGTATATATAAATATAAATATGTATATTTAAGATCATGTTACGACACTGTTTTTCTTGCTATAATTTATTTTTTATTACATTTTTATATTTAATTAGGCAGCGATTTCAATTTTTAAGCAGTGTAACTTAAAACAGTGATTTAGACTTTTGAACAGTGTAACTCAACCGTTTATAACGTGTTGCTGACTTAACTTATTTAGTTTGCATTGATTTTGCATCCCGGAAGTGAGCCATTTTAAAGACGTCACTTTGAAGAAGGGGCAAAAGATATATAAACGGCCATTTGGAATTTTTAAAGGCTTTTTCCGCCAGTACGTCGTAATGGTTTTTTTTTCCAGCATGCCGTAGTGGCTTTTTCTTCCGTCATGCCGTAGTGCACTAACGGCTTTTCTTATCATTAAGTGGGTGTTGTTTATAGATCTCAAGTTTGATGCCCTTTTCCAATCTTAAAATATTCTACTCATCCTTGGACTTTTCGGGTCAAAAAGTGATTAGCTACCTAAATGAGATTAGGAGGGTGGCGGCTGAGACAATATTTTCAATGAGAATCTCACCAGGAGAGGCCAAGCAGCTTATGGAAAACCCACAAGGAGAAGCCAACCAGTAAGTCATAAGCACACCAGTTAAAATATCTCACTTCCTGTCTACAACGTGTGTGTCCAACGACTACTGCACACGAGAAATCCGCGAAGTTAATTTCACAAACTTTTAGATCGTGTTTTTTTAAAAGCCTTTTGTTTTTTTTTACACTTAGGATCATAGAACTCTAGTTTAAATGTGTACACTCTCATAGCCTAAGGGGTTTTATTTAGTTAATATAATTTTAAGAGTGTAATAACTGCAAGAATTTTTATTTTGTTAATATACTTTTCTCTGTGTTAATGCAGCCTTTTACTGAACTACCCGCTCTTTCTTTCAGAACGTATAGGTTGTACGTAAATTAATTTTATTTCAACAACTAAATAACTTCAGTATTTTTTCATTTTTTGAGCTGAAGTTAAATTATTTTTATTCTAAAATGAATGGTGGCCAAAAACAGTATAACCAAATTTTAAACAACTATAGAGAATATTTTCAAAAGGCGTATAAAAATTACCTCGATCTCCATGTACTCTACCAGTAAAAAAATGAGCTAGCTTATATCTAGTTTTTGCTCTATCAGTATTAATATCCATATATATATATATATATATATATATATATATATATATATATATATATATATATATATATATATATATATATATATATATATATATATATATATATATATATATATATATATATATATATATATATATATATATATATATATATATATATATATATATATATATATATATATATATATATATATATATATATATATATATATATATATATATATATATATATATATATATATATATATATATATATATATATATATATATATACGTTCAAGTCTGTTTTAGTTTTAATATTTGTTTTATATGATAATTTCGTGTTTCGTACTTTTTACAAGAAAAAATTTTCCCTAGTAAAAACTTACTTAGTAATTTTCTACATACTAATGGCGATTCATCAGATCCATCATCACAATCTTCCAGTTCATTACATAATGCTGATACAGGAATACACTTATTATTGCCACATTTGTAGAAATTCCTTTTACAAACTGCACGATTGCAAATACGCAGGTTCTCTTCAGTGCCATTTTTACATTGATTTATTCCGTCACAAACAAAAGACAAGGGAATGGTTTTTGAAGGGCACTTAAAAACTTTCTCACTTAAAATGATGTAATTACATAATTTCATTTCAATAGGATAATAGTTTAAAAGATAAGTGATTATGCCTTGCCATCAAAATGAAACAGCATGCCCGTTTTTCGATTCAAAAAGAGATATTATTCTATCTTTAAATCTCATTAGTAGGGTTGTAGTGCATAAATAAGACAAAAATATAATTAGAGACCATACTGTCGACATAAAAAAGTATATTATCATATTTTAACGTTAGGCTTCATTTATCAAGTTGATCTCCGAGAATAAAGTATCAACAGTGAAAAGATCTATAAATATTTTGAATTTAGGTGTAAAGCATTGGGTTTTGTAACCCTCCTCTGCGATTCTTCAATCAATTGTGGCTCACACTTACTTTATATTTTACCATGCAAGTCCTGCCACGTAATAAAACGAATAATTGGGCTCGGTGAGATGTTTTTCAGATTAGCTGGTCAGGTTTTTCCATCAAAAGAGAAAACCTCATTCTATTGGCTGTCGGGCAATCGGATGGCACGTCCTTAGCCGTTTCGTTTTCTTTCATACGTAGCCGGCATTTGGCTGTTTGCGCCAACCCCAGCATTTGCATGTGATACCTTAGTCTACAGTAGGCAGACTACAGATCCACTAAAGCTTTGAGCTTTTGTCTGCCAATTGTCAGCTGTTGCTGTTCAGAGATATTTGACAGTTCCATACCATATAGATGTATAGAGACTGTAATCAGACGATTTAGGTGTCGCCTGATATCGGAGAATATTTTTTATTTTTGCGGTTTAATTGCCTTTCATCCGGTAGCGCAAAACAGTTCAACGGCATACACCTCTTGCTTGAAAAATTAATGAGTTTTCGTCCAGGTTTACCTCTAGCAAGATTTTTAGGAACCATCCATGCACGCCGACATCAACGCCTTTATTGGTCAGTAATATTCGGAACCCACTGGTCCCTTGTAGTTACGGTGTGTGTGTGTCTATATATATATATATATATATATATATATATATATATATATATATATATATATATATATATATATATATATATATATATAATAAATAAAGAAAGAAAGCAAAAGTTGCCGTATCTAACAAAATTCTTAAATATAAAATTAGTTGGGGAACTCGGCAAAGTGCGTGATAAATGTTCACACAATGTTCATTTAGCCAATATTTCGGTCCTTGGTTGGGACCTTCTTCAGGGCACAAACTGAAAAGGAGAATGAGTCTACTAACTGAAAGAACTTGGCCAAAAATTAAATTATTCATATTATTATTAATAAACTGGTGTAGAAAATATAATAAAAATATTATAGAAGATATAATAAAAGACAAAAACACTCACATGACGTCGCACTCTTCATGTGAGTGCTTATCCGCTCCATGAAAAACCAGCTGGAAACAGTAATAAGGGATAGGGGGGGTAATACAAAATATTGATTTTATCAATAAATTTAATTGTTAAACTTAAAATTTGTTTAATTTTTCTTTTCTCTTCCCCCTACTGGCTATCCTTGTTGTCCTTGTTTTCCTTTGAATCATTTTAATCAGTAAAAAGCATAAGTGATGTTATGGAATTAGGTATTATTGGTATCAAAGAGAATAGAATGGGCTTTTAAATGATACTAAAATTCGTAAAAGTTTATGAACACTAAATTCTAGGATTCGTGTGAAATGAAGCCAAATAGTTTGAGTCGATTTTTTTGCTATATATATATATATATATATATATATATATATATATATATATATATATATATATATATATATATATATATATATATATATGTATATATATATGTTATATATATATTTATATATATATATATATATATATATATATATATATATATATATATATATATATATATATATATATATGTATATATATATATATATATATATATATATATATATATATATATATATATATATGTATATATGTATGTATGTATATATACATATATACATATATATATATATATATATATATATATATATATATATATATATATATATATATATATAATACTATGAAAGCAGATTTTAAGAAGTAACTTATTCCCTATTAATATACAGACAACACAACACATCTAACAAGTTTCTTGTAAATATTTCAAGAACACTTTGAATTTGTTTAAACAGGCGTTATAGTAGTTTAAAACTATACGTATTGTATGTTAAGTGTGGTTCTTATTTATTTTAAATGTGTTTTGTAAATACCTTCACAAACCCAAAGTAAATTGTTATTCTAATTATTTAAGACTGACTAAAGTATTAAACAAATATAATTATGTCATTGCCGCAGGAAACGAGCAGGTCATTTATGATTTGATTTATTTAGTATTAGAAATGTATATCTCTATAAATTTTAAAGTCTAGTGAAGATAAAAACACTGTTGTTATCAGAATTTATTTGGAAGACGAAAACAAAGGATATCTTAGTTTGGTTCGAGAACACGAACTGAATTGTAGATAGATATTTGTGTGAGCAAGTAATCGTCTATACAGTCTGCAAAGTAAGAACGTGATCGCTCGTATTTTTGAAAAAAATGTGTTTCGAGAACATTTTTTGCCATCAATGTATTCTTTGATGTGGTAACAACGGCGCAATTACCTTAGTAAGTTGTCCAATCGCTTCCTGCATCAATAATCGTTTGACATCTTCGAGGCATGCTATCGACGAGATTTATTGCATACTTGCGCAGCAATAATCTCCAAATTTTTTGAATCTCGCGAGACAATTAAGTCAAAGTATTCAGTGTTCCTCTGAGCTTTCTCGTTACAAGGGACCAAACGTTTTCAATAGGGCTGGCGTACGCCGATTGTGAGGGCCACTCTAGTATCTTATCTTGGGCCCAAGCGAGCTGCTTCGCAACGTGATTTTCGCTCAGCAAAGGTTTCTTCAACGGAGATGTTTGTCGAATGCTCTCATAGGACACATTCAAACTCGATATTCTTAATTTTGCCGCTCCTTGACGCAGGGTCAATTTCGTGTCCCGTGAAAACAAAGACACGATTCGTTTTTCGACTTTCGAAGTGACTTTGCCAACCGTGCCACGTCGACATTTTTCGTCACGTTAAAACGCTTTACCCACTTCTTCACAAATGATACCGACTTTTAATATATTTAGCGGCCGTGGAATGTGTCATTTTAGGCCCCTTGGGATGGGAACAAAGAAAAACTGGCTCGAACCAACGCGCAAACAAGTGACTCATTTTAGATTTTACGTGATTTCGACGAAAGTTCGTAGGCAAAAGTTCCCCCTACCGATTTATTGTTGAATCGCTAGAATCGCATCTACCAAAAATGAATTATCGCAGACACGTTCTTACTTGACGGACTATACAATTTGTTACATTTGCTATTTTAAAAGTATATAATAGATTCGTTATATTTTTTATACTTACTAGACGTTTTGACAAAACACTTGAACGGTACTATCTTTATTGCAATAGGCGTTTTTACACATGTCAGAAATACCATTTACCGTAGTATTTTCGCATCGAAAAATCACTTCCGATGTTTTACCTAGAATAAAAATATCCCATAAAACTTTTACTTTCACGTTTACAAAAAAATTAAATAAACGGATAGGTTTGTAGCAATTCATAATTTCGAAAGAATAATAATATTATATCAATATTTAGATAAGTTTTGCCCTTGAATTAAAAGTAAGGGACTCCAAGAATAATGGACAACCAGACGTCCGTCTAATAATTGCCAAATTAAGATATACCATATTCGGCTCTTGATATTCAGGTACAGAAATTTAACCGTAAAGTTTTAGAGAAAACCGAGAAAGTTATATCTTATATCATATTGTGTGCCTTTTCTGGCACTCATGATCTACCGCTAAGGGGAAAGCATCAAGATGAAGGAGTGTTTGAAGACCTGTGTCGCTTTCGCATCGAATCTCGAGATATATTATTGAAACAACACTTTCAAAATGCTAGGAAAAAGGCCAGCTATCGATCTCTTCAAATTCAAAATGAAATAATCAATTCATGAGGCAGTGTTAGTGTTATCGTTAAAAGTGCCAAAGAAGCATATGCGTACAGCATATTAGTCGAGGAAGCTGCTGATATATCAGCCAAAGAGCAACACTCTATATACTTTCGATTTTATTATTTCAAGCTGAATGAAATCCGAGAAGAGTTCGTTGGTTTCATTCAATTAGAAGCACTTGACTCTAAATCAGTTGTAAAGAATATAGATGAGTTTGTTACTGGACAAAGACTTCTACCTGAGAAATGCCTGAATTTAAATTTCGATGGCTGTCCTACAATGGTTGGCAACGTAGGTGGGGTAGGCTAGACTGGATACAGTTGAAACAATTTAGCTTATATCGTCCACAGCATTGCCATTAATAAATCGAGCGATGATGGAGATACGTTAAATACAAGGGCGTGTTTCTATCTACTAATGGGCAGTACCATTTGAGTACCCGATGTTTATTTTTAGTATAAGATCAAATAAAAAAAAAATCTGATTTGTTTTAACCGTTTCCATACCAGGGGCGGTCGAAACAGTAATTGGGGTCAGTTGAAACACATCCAAATAATACAAAATATAATATTATGACATGTTTTATCTATTATTTATTTTAAGAATAATTATGGCACCGTTTAAAAATATAAATCAGTTATCAATGTTTAAAAATACAACTTAAAATGTATATAATCAGTCCCCTCTGACAATATGACTTAACAATTATACACAATGTACGTACTTATCAAAAACAATATAAATCAACAGCATTTTTTAAAAAACAAAACGAACTAAATTTATAGCACTTCGACTAGAAAAAATAATTTGAGAAAAAACTAAATTTTTCTATTAACAATGCTATTGATTTGGGATCATTCAGAGTCACAATTGTGCCAAACACACCTAAGACCACCTTCTGTGAACTCTTCGTGAGCCAACAGTTTACAATTTGTGCGTTGTATCCATTTTTCTACGGGTCTGCTCTTTGAATACTGTGACATACAAATAAGGCAGTAGCACACCTCCTCTTCTGATGATGATTCCTGTTGTATATTAGTTTTCTTCCTTTTTGTGGTATTTCTTTTAGTCTTTCTTCTATCCGATATATTTTTAACTTGCTTAGCTTTGGTCCGTTCATAGCCTGTTGTTGAGTGACAAGAGCTGGTGGTTCGTTAATTATAGAACGCGATAGTGGTGGCGCTTCATCTTCGGGTGTGTTAGTATTCCGAATAGGAACAACCTCTGCCCCTGTTGTATTTTCGGGGTTTGGCCGATCTGTCACAAATGCAGGAGCAAAATCGAGCTTTGATTGTGTAAAAGCAAGCGACATTGCAGACGCTACAATCCCTGGAATGTCATAAATTAACATTGTCTTTCCTGGATGGCTTCGCATCCATGCATAACAGGTCGAATTTATAGCTTTCTTCAAAGGGCCGTATGCAGATCGACCAAACGATTGGAGTCTATGAGAGCAGTGGGCAGGGAAAGACAGTAAGACAATGCCATTTGTCTTGCAACAGTACAGTGCATTAATATGAATGTGTGAGGAGTGGTTATCGAACACAAGTAACATTTTATGTGAAGGAGATACAGTTGTATGTTTTTTGAAGTGTTCTAGGAAATGAATAAATGTTTCAGCTTGCATCCAGCCAGAGAGGTCTTCAGTTGTAGCAGATCCTACTGGTCCATCCCTGATAAAATAGTCTTGGTAACGCACTCGCGGGAAGACGAAGAATGGAGGAATAACATTTCCGATAGCATTAGCTGCAAAGGCTACTGTGACTAAAGTACCTCTTTCTGTTGAAGTTATTGAACCTCCTTGACGAGCACCACGCCCGGCTACCACTCTGTCTGGCTAGTCGCCCTTGAAAGGCTTGTAGCTTGCGCTGCGCATACAGACAGTTCATGGTTTCTTCTCATAAACATCCGAAAACATTCTTCACCAGCCATCTCGTTATCAACCCGAGGGCATGATAAGTTATATTTGATGGTTAGTTCGTATGCCAATTTTCTTACGTCCTTCTTAAATAGGCCGAAATATATATCTGCACATCGAATCAAATATTTAGAAAGCTCTCGCTCTTGCTCTTCATTAAAAACTCGGTTGTGTGCTTTATACCCCATGTCTTGATTTTCTTCGTCGCCAGATGCATCTCGCTTTCGTATATATCTTAGGAGCGAACAGTGGTTCACTCCATTCTTCTCCATCGCTTTTCGCAAAGAATCTCCTGCTTTTACCTCCTCATAGGTGTTTTTGTACCTCGATAAGTCAACCCGCCCCTTCGAAATCTTTCTTGCACGTACTCTCGGCATCTAGAAAACAAGAAAATTAAATAAATATATTGTTTCAACCGTACCCACAAAAATGTTTCAACCCCCCCCCCCCTATTAGGTACAAAACAGTTTATAGTAACAGTGACAATAATTTCACATTGAAACTAATCACGCTGCCAGATTCTACAAGCTTCATTTCAAACCCAAAAAAAACGCTCACTTTAATAAAAGCCATAATAATTGCAAAAATCTGCGAACAAAAATACTTACTCTTGCTTATCAAAACAAATAGGGCCTCCTATAAACAACTGCAGCGCGCTCTGAGCGACGCAACGCTGAAGTTCGTGTCCGGACTTATCCGCTTCGTTCGCCCTTTGCACCCTCACCTTACCGCACACGGTTCGAGAGATATTGACTCTGTTTCAACCGTCCTTTGTTTCAACCGTACCCAGTCTACCCTACAAACTATACCGAAAGAAAAGTATATAAACGCATTGTTCTTTCATTGTTTATCGAACATAGTTGATTTTGCAGAGAATGATCTTAATTTAATACCCGAAATACGAAACACCATTGCGGCTGTAAAAGACATCATCATGTTTTTTAGAGAATCAGTTCCAAGGAGAAAACTTATTTCCAATATTCCACGGCTGAGTGTAATGAGATGGTCGGAGAAATATAAGAGTATTACAATTTTTAAAAAGCATTTCAAAGAGATTTTTGAAGCCTTAGAAACGATTTCTGTGAACGGAAATGCTAACAGTCACAAGAGCACCTTTCAACTTCGTTCCGCAGCCATCAGATCGTCATTCTTAGTGGCTATGCTTTTGATCTTAAAGTATTTTGCAGTATTAGAAGCTCTCGTGACTGCTTCGCGTTCAAAACTTGTTTAAAACCTCAGAGCAGATTAATCGAATTAAAGGTTTGTTAAAAAACTATTGTGACAATGCAGACACAATTGCTGATGAACTGCTGGAGGATGTAAACCAACTGGCAGAGCAGCTAGAAGTGGAAATGACCATCCCGAGGACTGTGGGAAGGCAACAGCACAGGAGCGACCTTCCAGCACTTAATGCGTCCGAATTTTGGAGAAGGTCTCGGATCATACAGTATCTGGACTCCATAATTACATCTTTAGAATTGCGATTTTCTAATGAGAACTCACTGTTCACTCACTTATCTACATCCTTCGCCTTTTGCAAATGGTAAATATCAAAGATCAAAGATTCGAAGTAAAAGAAATGTTTTTTTGCTAGTTTTTTTAGATTGGATGACTTAAACTAGAAATATGTTACAATATGTGGATGGACAAGAAATAAACAGAGGAAAAGCTAAAAGATCTCGACTTGGTGACAGTAATCAAAGAAGCCGATTATTTTTTTTTTCTACGATAAAGAAAACTCTATTGATTCTGCTGACGCAGCATACACGACTTGTACCATTGAGCGGACTTTCAGTACCCTCAGAAGAATAAAGACTTGACTGCGAAGCACGATAAGAAGGGATGGCTTGACGGGGCTCGCTATTAGCAGCGTCCACAAAACATGGATATGGAAAAAGGGTAAAAATTCCTGCTGAGGCGGAGAGGTGAGCGATAACAAAAAATGTTTTAATGTTGCAAAACTTATTTTTCGCAACCGTAAAAAATATACTTTTTAATGTAGAATAATCATGAATACGAAAGCGATAGGGTGAGGAGAAGAGGGAAGGGTAACGGAAAGGGACAGAAAATACTGGCGTGAGAAGGTCTGGAGACAAAGACAGGCGGGGTTCCTTGGTGCCGATGAAGATAGTAGCAAAACACCCAACCGCATGTTTACAAATAAAAATAACCGGCCAAGTGCAAGTCAGGCTTGTGCAATTATTGCTCCGTACATTGATTGCTTTTAAAATAAAAAAAATTGTTACGGAGGTATAAAATGATGACTTCACAAGACACACCCTAAATGAGTTTTCAATAAAGTTTTTTTTCGAATTTTACTGAAAACTGATGACCTTGAAATTTTTGTTGTTTTTATATACCAGATAAATTATTAAAGATAATGCACTCGTGATAATTTTTGCTCAATCTACACCCTGTGCAGAATATTCTAAGCTTTTTTCAAAATTTTTTGATCAGTATTTTTCGAAATAAGGGAGGGGGACAGCGATTTTTTGCAATTTTTGAAAAATATTACAAAGAAAAGTGTGTGCAAGTATTACATTATATATATTTTTGACGAAGTGCTTTTACAAGTTTTCATTTGACACCACACTCGATGACCTGGTAAAAAAAATTATTTTCACTTCCGATTTCATCCCCCAAAACTAACCCCTAAGTCGAAATTTAACTTTCAAAACTACACAGCTCTGATGAGACCATTAAATCCTATATTAATGCCAAATTTTAACTTTCGGAGAAAAATGGGGTGTGATAGACAGACGGACGGACAGACCCCGAATTGATCTTATAAGTGTTCCGTATGGAACACTAACTAATTGCTCTGTTAGCTGACGCTACCCATGTTTCTAGTTCGACAGTTTAGTAAGCCAAGTCAAAGACTTTGAAACAGAATTCTGAAAAAAGGGTGTTTTTGAGAAAGTTAGGTCGAAAATTTTCGAAAATTATTTGAAATATTTTCAAAGTTTTGAAAAACTTTTTTTGAATTTTCATTTAAAAATATTCGTCAAAATACTTCCAAAACATCCATTGCGACTATTTTTAACGTCTATAAATTTTTATAGAAAGGTTTGTTCAAAAAAATTTTAACCAAAAACAATATTATTCGATAATATTTTGTTTCTGGGGTTCTTATGCCAAGCTGAACACGCACATACACTTTAATCAAAATCAAACCCCTTGAGGGGCAAAACAGATTGAACTCCTGTGGAATGGCCCATATACACGGGTCACCTTTTAAGTTTTTACAAACGATCACTAGATGGCGCTATTGAGATATGACATTACTATTGTTGTAAAATTTGAGATTTGTTATTGTTAAAACAAAGGCAGCTCAGAAATTGGCCGAATAGTTTGTTTACAGTGAGCGTTTAAAAAAAACAGTTTTGTGAACAAATGGAAGCTTTCATTGGAAGGTTTTCATTGGATGATTTTTTACGATTTTAATAAAGGCCTAACTCAACAACAGGGCTTCGAATTGCTTCGTTTAACTTTTGGTAATGAATCATCATCAGAAAAGACTGTTTACAATTGGTTTGCAGAATTTCGTCATGGTCGTGCTTCCGTCAGCGATGAATTTCGTGAAAGTCGCCCAAATTGGTTGTTATTACAAAAGACATCGGTACTGTGCGGAACATGATTGAAGAGGATCGGTATGTGACTTACCGTGAGATAGAGGCAACCTTAGGCATATCGAAGACTGCAATACATTCGATTTTGCATGAACATTTAGCTGTAAAAAAAACCTGTTCCCGATAGATTCCGCATAATTTGAATGAAACTCAAAAACAGGCTCGTGTCAATTGGTGTAAGAAAATGCTTTAAAAAATGAACCGAGGACATTCAAAATCCGTATACAACATCGTAATAGGAGACGACACTTGGATATATTCGTACGAGCTGGAAAGTTAGCAACAATCAACTGCTTAGGCGTTCCAAAATGAACTGAATCCAACAAAAGTTGTTCGTTTGCAAAGCACTTCCAAGAAAATGATCGCTTGTTTCTTGCAACCATTGCCTTAGAGGATCGAAGAACAGTTAATGCTGAATGGTATACAACAATTTGTTTACCAGAAGTCATCGATGAAATCAGGAAAAACAACCGAAAACGTCGCATCATTCGTCATCATGACAATGCCAGCTCCCACACAGCACGTCAAACAATTGATTATTTGACGGAGAAAAACATCGCATTAATGTGTCATTGCCCGTATTCACCTGATTTATCGCCTAACGACTTCTTTTTATTCCCGAATGTGGAAATGCGTGGAGAGCGATTTTCATCACTTCAAAAAGCTGGCCAATCCTTCCAAAACCATGTTTTTGAAGCACCTACATTATGCTACAGTGTCTAAATCTTAAAGGCGACTATTGTGAAATTTTTTTTCTTCTATTATTTTTGTAAAAACTTAAAAGGTAGCCCTCGTACATATATAAATTGTATAAAGAAACTCTAAAAATCCTTACCTAAAATAATTATATTTAAAATTAATATTGCGACCAGAAACATATTAAATACTAAAATATTCGTTTGCTGCAACTTAAGCAGTATAAAATTTATATATTTTATTTCAACATGTGTTTGCATACACTCAGCTAATAAAAAAAATTATAATAATAATAGAAATGGTTGAATTAACTGCTTGTTAGTTATTGAACATAATTTATTTTTTAATGGTTTCGCATTCTCCTTACAAAAAAATTTGTGATATTAACTGTGTAAAAAAAAAAATTTCTGATAAAAATACAGAGTATTACAAACTCTACGACTACCAACATTTTCATAATTACCAGAAAAAATTATTCTAATTCCTACATCTGTGACAATTCAGGTCAAACTCAAGATTAGCGACAAAAATATTTTTGAACTCGTGTTTTCACCAGCTTTCATTTGCCACCCCAATGACCTTGCAAAAAAAATTTTTTTACCACTTCCGATTTCACCCTCCAAAATTAACACCTCAAGTCAAAATTAACTTTTAAAATTATACGGCTTCGATTGGGCCATCAATTCATATGTTTGTGCCAAATTTGAACTTTCTGTGTAAATAGTTTCGGAGATAATCGAGTGTGGCAGACAGACAGACAGACAAACAAACACCGAAGTGATCCCATACGGAACACTAAAAACCAGGAGAAGGCGTGAAACTAGCAAAAACTTTATTTAGAAACCAGGAGATCTCATTAACGTAAAAAAGTCATCTAGATAAATTGGTTAGACAGGTGGGAGACATTTGAACGAAGCTTAACCATCTAAACGTTAACATGAAGTTATTCAGTTTCTTCCTCCAACAATAAAGAAGTCAAGTCGTTTAATAGCCGACGTACCACCGTAAGTGAAGGAAGCGATCAGGAAGACCAGTTCGAGTACTTTATCACCATTAACAATAGTAAATCCTTCGATTTTGATAGCAACAGCACCGGGTTAAGTTATAGACTTTTTTAATGAATCTGGGTGTAAAAATATGAATTGACGGAGATCAACCGTGTTTTGCAAATTATATAGTTTAAATCACTGATTAATCTAACAAAGAACAAACATTAGGATTTACTTAAAGAGTTTAAAACTTAACACATAGTTGAAAAAATCTCTAGCTGTCCATTTCACTTTTGTTGTTGACAGTGTTATATTTTTTATTGTAAATATGACCATATAAACGTTTTTATATAAAAAAAAGCTCAAATGCAAGTTGGACTTCCGCAATTAGTGTCCCGTACCGTGATTGCTTTTAAAATAAAAATTTTTGTTACGGACGTATAAAAACATATAAAGAAAAGTTTGAGCGAGTATTACATCATAAATATTTTTAAACTCGTGTTTCACAAAGTTTCATTTGACATTCCTTTCGATGACCTTGAAATTTTTTTTTTCGCTTCCGACTTTACCCCCAAAACTAATCTCATAAGTCAAAATTTAACATTCAAAACTACACGGCTCTTTCTATGTCAAATAATTTTCGAGAAAATCGGCTGTGACAGACAAACCGACAGTTTCCATAAGTGTTTATTTTTTAATTTTGGTACACTAAAAATAATATTAAAATCGAAGTATTGGAACAGAAACGATATATAACAGGTTTTTTTTTAGAATTTCACTACAAGATTTTACTTTTATCCGTTCAATAATACATACGATTTAGTAGGGTCTTAAATTGCGCAGCCGCATAACTTTAGTTCGCTTACTGGTGCTCTTGTCAAGCTAAACTTTAATTGCAAAATTAAGCCAGTTTTAAAGTTAGCGAACCATGCAGTAAAAGTTGATTTAAAAATACACTTTGCTAAAACCTAGTTAGTGACAAATTTATTTCCAAAGGTAACATCGACATAATATATTTCTGACAAAAATTTTATTCTTCTTGTTTTGGCTTAACTTTTACTTCATGTTGCATACTATTGTATACACAAATAGTCCAATTTCCTTAAAAAGTAAATACCCTAACGGTTTCGAAACTTCATTTATTTATGATAAAACCACAGTCATATTTTAATTTTTCTTTTTCAGATGCTTAACGTCTTTTTCTGATAATTTGTATGGCATTTCTTTCCTATAAGCAAGTGGATTTTCCAACTGTCTCTCTTCTAAATCAGTCTTTAGTTCCTCTTTCGTAGCTGCAGTTATTGATTTTCCGGTTCCATAAAACGTATTTTCATTATAAACTCGGTCTTTTCTTCTATATGTACCATGAAGCTGAAAGTATATCACAAAATTAATTTTTAAAAGGGCTTAAGGTCTGTTTCTCGTTATTATACAGTCTATCAAGTAAGGACGTCACCGCTCATATTCTTGGAAAAATGAGTTTCGAGAACATTTTTTGTCATCTATGTATTCCTTGGTGTGCTAACAAGGGCGCAATTACCTTAGTAAATTGTCCAATCGCCTCCTGCATCAATAATCGCCTGGCATCTCCAAGGCACGCTGTCGACGAGATTTTCTGCATACTCAGTAAATTTTTCGAATCTCGCGAGACAAATGAATCAAATTCCTCAAAATCTTTCCTCTGAGCTTTTTCTTTATAAAGGGCTAAACGTTTTTAATAGGGTTGGAGTCCGGCGATTGTGACGGCTACTCTAGTATCTTATCGTGAGCCCAAGCGAGCCGCTTCATGACGTGACTTTCGGCCAATACAGGTTTCTTCAACCTGTTTCGGAACTTGACATCATGAGCACGAAGATGTTGTCGAATGGTCTCTTGGGACACATTCAAACCTGATGTTTTTAATTTTGCCGCTCCTTAGCGCAGCGTCAATTTCGAGTCCCGTGAAAACAAGACACGATTCGTTTTTCAATTTTCGGAGTGACTTTGCCTACCTAGCCACGTTGTGGCAAGTCGTCGACATTTTTCGTCTCGTTAAAATGATTTATCCACTTCTTCACAAACGACACCGACTTTTTAATATATTTAACTGCCGCGAAATGTGTTATTAAAGGCCCCTTTGGATGAGAACAAAGAAAGAGTGGCTCCAACCGATGCGCAAATAAGTGACTCATTTTGAATTTTACGTGATTTCGACGAAAGTTCGGAATCGACTGACACTTTTACTAAAATGCGTCGTAGACAAAGGTTCCCTCTGCCGATTTTTTTGTTAAATCGCTAGAATCGCATCTATCAAAAATGAATTATCGCGGATACATTCTTACTTGACAGACTATCTCTATCGAGATTTTCGAACAAGAAAGGTTAAATAAAGTCTGAATCGGAAAAACAAATTTGTGTACACGTGTAAACGTAACATAGAAAAATAAAAAATGTAATAAATGACTCTAAAATAATTTTTTAGTCATGTTTTCATAAGAATGGATTAAATAATTGTGTAGACATTTTTACCTTATCCCAATACTCTATGTTGAAACTAAAGTTTACATGACAATATTGATGATGATTATCGTGAAAAATTGCGTCAGGTTGCCAAGGTTGCCACCAGTAAGCTTTAAAGTTAACTCCGGAGTGATCAATAATCCCATGGTAATATGCATATAGGGAAGCAGTATAAAACGGGACTGAAACAAAAACATATAATTAATATAGTAAGTATATTAAACATTTAAATCCTTGATACTACGTTGTGTAAGAATTATTTGAAATATGTCATTTTGTATTATACAATCTGTCAACTAAGACGTGACCGTTCGTAGTCTTGAAAAAATGTGTTTCGAGGTTTTTTACATCTTACTCTTTGGTGTGCTAACAACGGCACAAATACCTTAGTAAGTTACCCAATTGTCTTCTGTATTAATAATCACCTGGCATCTTCGAAGCATATTATTCGAATTTCGCGAGACAGCTGAGTCAAGGTCCTCAAAGTCTTTCCTTTAAGCTTTCTCTTTACAAAGAACTAAAGGTTTTCAATAGAGTTGGCATCTGGCCATTGTGAGGGCCACTCTAGTATCTTATCGTGGGTCCAAGCTTGGGAATTTCACATTATGAACACGAAGATGTTGTCAAATGGTCTCATGGGACACATTCAAACCCGATTTTCATTTTGCCGCTCCTTGACGCAGCGTCAATTTCGGGTCAGGTAAAAATAAAGACACGATTCGTTTTTTGACTTTCGTAGCGATTTTGCCTACCGAGCCACGTTTTGGTAAGTCGTTGACATTTTTCTTCTTTTTTTACCCACTTCTTCACAAATGACACTGACTTTTTAATAAATTTAGCGGCGGCAGAATGTGTCATTTTAGGCCCCTTTGGATGGAAACAAAGAAAGACCGCCTCGAACCGACGAGCAAACAAGTCGAAGGTTTGAACTTGAAGTGCTCCCTGTTGGTTTCACTACCTTTTCTGTAGCATTCTTTCGATCAAAAACTTTTCCATTATGTGAAATAACCGTTCCAAATTTCCCAAAAATGTCCGTGTATTCGTTAGGTGAAAGTACGGATGTAGCCTGTTTTGCAACTGTGCCCGTTTTACTAACACTGTTTCTCACTGGGTGAATAGTAATTTCATACTTATTCAACGTTACGTTGATGGCCTCTATGGAGAACTGTTCTTTTCGAGGATAGATGTATCCGGCTTTGCAACTAGGGGACACATATATAACTTTCTGGAACGGTTTGTATGTTATTTAGGACCAATGTTTTGAAAGACAAGTTACTAAAGAGAAAATTACACAAGCCATGTAGCAAATGTTTTTCATTAGCAAAGGTATAAATTTGATATGAATCAGCAATATAACATTTACCACTCTTATACAAAAAAGTTCTTCTCTCTCACATTTAGTTAATGTGGTTCCATGTTTCGTTGACGGGCCCAAGCCAGGTTAGCACAAACACTACTACCATTGTGTATTAAGGAATGACCTGACAATGTTACATGTTTTCAAAATAACTGACTTCTGAATATTTCTGTGTATGTTTGTGTTGAGTCGTAATTGTACTAAGTATGGTGTGAATGTTACTGGTGTAAGGCCTGTGGCTGATATAATGAGGGGAACAATGATGACTTTTTCTTATTTCCATAGCCTTTTTATTTCTGTTGCAAGGTCTGTGTGGGGATAGCTATGTCAATTAGATAAGTGACCTTTCCTTTTTTGAACTAAAAAGTAATATCGGGTCTATTAGCAGAAATTGTTTTATCTGTATGGATACTGATATCCCAGTAGAGCTTGTAATCTAAGTTTGTATGTTGTGGCTAGTGCTTGGTGAACTACTTTCGTCGTTGAGTCGTGTCTGGCTGTGTATTCCGTGCCGGCTAATATTCTACATCCGCTTGTTATGTGTTAGATCGTTTCTTTCTGCTGGTGGCATTTCCTACATCTGTCTTCTGTAACATTTGGGTCTTGATGATTTGCTTTTGGTAGTTTCTGGTTAATATGACTTTATCCTGGATGGCAAGTAAGAAGCCTTCTGTTTCAGGGAATAGCTGCCCATCCTGTAACCAGGTGTATGATTCTTTTTTATTTACGTGGTCTTGTTCTATGTGGTATCTGTGTTTTCTGTGGAGTGTTTTCATCTTTTTCTGTTGTAATTGGGTGTGACTGTGTGTGTCTGCTGGGTGGTCTACCCGGGATAAGTCAAGAACTGTATAGTTTTTGTCTGTTTTCACTGTTGTTATGTGAAGGCTGGTTTGCTTGGCGTGAAAGAAGTTCCTAAATACTTGTATTTGTTTTATGTGTAGTGATCTGATCTCTATAATTCCTCTTCCTCCTGCCTTCCCCTCGATGGTAAGTCTTTCTTTGCATGCGATGGGGTGTAATTTCCTGTATTTGGTGAAGTGAGAACGTGTAAGGATGTGAATGTTTTCTATGTCTGTGTGTGACTATTTGATGATACCAAATGAATATATGAGTATAGGTGTAGAGAACGTCTTGATGGCTTTAGTGAGATTCTTGGAGTTTCGTGAGTCTGTTTTTGAACTCGGTTCTGAGCTCTGTTTTGATGTAAGTGTAGTTGAGTTTGGTGCTTTGTTGGAAGCCTAGATATTTATATGTTTCTTTGTCGAGCATGTTGTCGAGTGTTTCGTTGTTGATGGTTTCTGTCTCATGGTGGCCTTTCCACTGGCCTTTGTTGATGTGGAGCACTTTGCATTTACTTATACCAAATTATATAGAGATATCTAAGGTGAATATTTCTGTGATTTTGAGGAGTTCTTTCAGCTGTGTTTTTGTGGCAGCGTAGAGTTTTATGTCACAGAGGTAAAACCATAGAGCGCTGACCGAGTCTCCCTGAAATATACCCCGTCTGATGTACAGCTCTTCTTTTTGGATGCGTTCGGTTTGTCTTTTTAGGTGGATTTTGGTTTTCCATGTTTTCATAATTTGTGTGAGAAATTGCCTGAGGTTTTGGTTGATTTTGTAGATTTCTCTGATTAACCAGCTGTGTAGTATGGAGTCGAAAGGTTTTTTATAGTCTATGTAAATGTGAAGGTTTTTGTGTTCTTTTCTGATTTGTCCCATGATCACGCTATCTATGATCAGCTGGTCTTTGCATCCTCGGCTATTTTTCCTGCACCCCTTCTGCTCTTCTGTGAGAATTTGTTGTCTATTAGGTGTTGTTGTATTTTCTAGGAAATTGTGGCGGTGATGATCTTGTATAGGGTTAGAAGACAGGTGATAGGTTGGTAGTTTGACGGATTTGTGGTGTCTCAGCTTTTAGGTTTGACGTATGTTATTCCTTGTGTAAGGAACGTGGGGAATGTGTGTGGTTGTAGAATGGCTTTGTTCATTTGGTGTCTGAGTGCTTTGTGTGTGGTGGTAAACTGTTTGTACCAGAAGTTTTGTATATTGTCTATTCTAGGGCATTTCCAGTTGTGTGTGTGTTTGATTGTTTCTGTAATTTCTTGTGTAGTTAATGTGGAATTTTCTTGTTCTGTCACATGTTTATGTTTGTCTTCTTCGGGGGTGTTATTATTGTATAGTTTGGGTTCTGACCAGATACTTTTTCAATAATTTGTGAGTTCTTGTTTGTTTGGTAGTTCAGTCACTGCTGTCTGTTCGTTGTACATAGTTTTTCGGTAGAACTGTTTTTCGCTTCTTCGGAAGAGGTTGTTGGCGTCTTTTCACTCGTTTGATTCTTCGTATCTACGGAGTTTTGCGGCATATACGGATAATTTTTGTTTCAAAGTATCAAGGATTACTAGCAGTGTTTTGTTGGGAAACTTGGATTTGATCTTGTCTACACCCTGTGTGACACGTTTGGATGCGTTCCCGTTTATGCACTGGGTAAGGTATCCTAGATCTCTCCTGATGTTGTTGATTTTGTTTTCTATTCTTACTTGCCATTTGAATTTTGGTTTTGTGGTGTTGGGGTTTATTTGTCTTTGCCGGAATTATTGATTATTTTGTGCTAGAGTGGTGATTGCTGCTGCATATATTATTGTGTCTTCGATTGTGCTGAAGTCGGTTATGTACTGAGGTATTATGTGCTTGTTTATTGTGTTGAGGATTGGTTGCGTGTTCTCTTAACCGATTCCGTTCCGATTAACCGAGGGATGGGGTTTCTTGTTGTGGGGTCCATTTTTGCCTTGAATGTTTATGAGAGGTGATACAGGGTGATGTTGTGTAGATGTTGTTAAGGGTGGTGAGTGATTGCTTTTGTTGCTTGTGATATGGTGTTGTGCGGTACTCGCTATTTGCCTTGTGATATTATTTTGAGTTATGCTCCTGCTGGGTGGTGGGTCTTGTTGTGTTCGACTGGGTGGTTGTGTGTGTGAGGTTGGTTCGGTATCTGATCCACTGTTTCCATTGTTTGGTTGGTCTGTGTTCAGTTCAGCAGCTACTGTATCTTTGATGGTTTGCAATTCGAAAGGTGTGAGACGATTGTTCTTGGCAATAACTCTTTTTTGGTCTATTACTCTCTGTTCTGTAACAAGTAATTGCAGATGTGGATATTCGGTCAAGAAAAGTCTGTGCAGTTCTAGTCTGTAGCCAGATTTCATTGTTTCGAGTTTGGTGGCGGTGTAGTAACAGCGCATCACTGTTCTGTTCATTTCATATGTCCACTTTAACCGCTGTCTTGGTTTGCCAGCCTTGGTAGTTGCATGTTGTCCTTGCAAAACATACGCGGCTTGGCCTGGCTTTGATGACTATGTTTGTCCCGTATCTGAGTCGGTTGCGCTTGGGATTGGTGGGTCCAGGCGGCGAGTAATTCTCTTGTGATTTCTTTGTCAGGTTTTGTGATTTTATCATAGTAACGCATGACATGTTTGTTGATTCCTGTGGTGCAACTCATGCTTTGCTTTAATTTTCCCATCTTGGTGGGTGTCGGCTTACTCGCCGCAGGTCCATTTTCGGTTGCCCGGTTTTCATCGTTTTGGTCGAGCTGCCATCCCGTGACATCCTCGACCATTACGTCGCTGATGCTTCTTTTATTAGTCTACTGTTGTTTGGGATGTTTTCAGTGTATTGTGGTGTCAGAAGCTCAAAGTGTCCCGACATTGCCCTTCGTTGTTTTAAGAAGATATGAAAGTTGCTATTTTGGGTTTCCGAGAGGGCAATTATCTCCAGGCTCGTTCCATAGGTGCCGTTTTTCCTCATATAATTATAATAGTTATTGAAGCCTTTCATATCGTCGTCTTCATCATTAATGAAAAGGTGTGTAGTTCCGACCAGTTTTGTTGTATATATCTTAGAGCTACCTCTCGGAGTTTCTCATGATGGTTTTGGTGGCCATATAAGTGTAAGCTAAGTGCCCAGAAAAGGCAATTTCCATCACCTGCAATATCGGATCTGGTAAAACTATCGGGGATAGTTTCGGCTGAGGCGGTTGTTTGGTTAGTCTGGGGTTGTTGTTGTTGTGGTGGTGCTGTAGCTGTTTGTAAGACAGGGGGGTCCGCCTCCGCAACACCCTGCCATTATCATTATTATAATTATTATTGTTCGACATAGTGTTCCCACGAGTGTCCTAGGAAAGAAGGGTCGACTGCGGCAAAGCCTGGATGCCACCGCAAGGCTACTTACTCCCGGAGGGGGCCGGAATCCGGGGGAATCGTTCGCAACTCATAAACGCTGAGCCATCATCTTCTCGGCACGGTAAACACCTTAAGATTGCGTTTTTGTTACAAATAATCTGGACAACACAAGACAGCACAACATGACTCAGGTACCTCGGGATCGTCAATGTCCGTACTAGGAGAATTCTGGGATTCCTCTAGCCCCTGAGAGCTTATTACTCTTATTAATTACATTAGTATTCATAACATTTTGGATTCAACGTGATTTGGATGAAAGTTTGGAATCGGCTGATACTTTCACTAAAATATGTCGTAGACCAAGGTTCCCTCTATCGATTTTTTTGTTGAATTGCTAGAATCGCATCTACCAAAAATGAATTATCGCGGAGATGTTCTTACAGACTCTATATATAATAGTAATTACGAATATGTTGAGTTAAAACAAATTTCAAATGTAACTGTGCAATAGTATGAGTGTTAGATACATAGCACACTGCACTTTCTCCAGGGCTGCATAAAATTAAACTTATACTCAGAGAGAAGTGGTTAAATAAAGTTGTGTTTCAACTTTTGTTTGACTAACACTAATTAATGTCAGAATGAAGAATGTTTTGAATGAGAACAAGTTAGTCTAATCTATAGATATTGTGTTGCGTTATTCTTTAAAAACTGTGCTTTATAACTGCAGTTTTATATGAAAACAGTCATTTTAGAGTCCATCTTTATATGTAGGTTTACTAAAAATTGTTCATAGTATTTTTAAATTAAATTATTTTAAATACTTGGAAAGCTTTTTATAGAAAAGTAAGAAAAGGTAAGTTAACAGGTATTATTTAATTTAAGGGAAAGAAAAAAAGTAAAGTTTCTCTAAAAGTAGTTTTTCATTATCTCTTTGAAAATTCTGTTACAAGCTAATTTATTTAAGAATTTTAAAGTCTTAATTAGCCTGAAGTGGTTAAATAAAGTTGTGCTATATCTTCCAATCAGTCGTTCATTACATTGGTTGGTTCTCACATGGATACTAAATAACAGATCCTATTAAAGGTTAAAGTTGAAGTATGCCTAACATATGTGTCCTCTAGTTGCAAAACCGGATACATCCAAAAATAAAAATTTATCAGAAAATCGAAAAAACTGACAGTGCAATTGGATAATGCAATTGAGTCACCCTATTATTTTTACTTAGTTTGAGATTAGAGCATTTGATTTGTGCTGTTGCTTAGTCTGAATCAAAAATTAATTATTCATAATAACCAATTATGGTTTGGATGTATCCGGTTTTGCATGTAAGCAATGGATGTATCGTATTTTGTAAGTTCGATTCCCCTATTTCCCGAACAAAACGACGCAAGGATGTTAACATAAGACAGATAGCATGTCAAATTAATTAATATTTTATCAAGAGTTAAAATTTATTTAACATGTTATTTATTAATTATTTAATATTAAAACTTAAGAAACTAAATTGATATGAAAGGTTAAAATTTCTTGTTCTGACCAATTTTTCCCCTAGTGCTTCTATAATAAATTTTTAACATCTTCGAGTTTTTGAGGTGAAATCTCCGGATTCTTTATGTCGTTTGCAGTCTTGCTTTTATGCAAATACTTTTACTTGCTCCAACATGACATCGATAGTACACAATAACAAGAACATTCACTCCTTTTTTTATCTTTTTTAAAATAAATCTTTTCGAACTTGAAGTGCCAGCTCCCTGTTGGTTTCGCTACTTTGTCTGTAGCACTCTTTCGATCAAAAACTTTTCCATTAAGTGAAATAAACGTCCCAAATTCCCCAAAAATGCTTGTGTATTCGTTAGGCGAAACTATGGATGTAGTCTGCAACTTCAACTGAGCCCGTTTTACTAACACTGTTTCTCACTGGATGAATAGTAATTTGATACTCATTTAACGTTACGTTGATGGCCCCTATCGAGAAAAAACTATTCTTTTCGAGGATGGATGTATCCGGTTTTGCAACTAGGGGACACATATACAACTTTTTGGAACGATTTGCATGCCATTTAGGACCAATGTTTTGAAAGAAAAGTTACTAAAGCGAAAACTACACAAGCCATGTAACAAATGTTTTCCATTAGCAAAGGTAGAAATTTGATATGAATCAGCAATATAAAATTTATTACTCTTATTAATTATATTAGTATTTATATAAAATAGTAGAATTTATTTATTATATGTAACCCATATTATTTTAGAGATGTGTGAACACAAAGTAGTGAGATTTTTAGATATCTCTTCGGATTTGTTTATTTCTAATTTCTTTAATGGTTTTTTATTGTAAGAAAGTTTAACTTAAATTTTGAAAAAAGAATAGCTTTCTCTACAAAATGTTTAAATCAATGTGCTGAATTGGTCTTTTAATAAAATATTTGTAATTTTATTAAAATAGCATTTGATTATATTTTTTAATTCAGCCAATATTGTTCCAACAAATTTTAAGTGTTCCTTCGTCCATTTGGTATGACTTTTGGTTTTATAATATTTTCTTTTTCTACATTGCAATTTAACTCGTCTTTTGTTTTCCATAAAAACGATCTGGTGGTTAATGTATCACTCAGAAAAAAAATTGAAATTTTTATTTTGGCATCAATCCTTATAATAGGCTAAATTAAAACAAAATGCTATTGTTAGCTACCGAGCTTTCAAAAATCTTTATTGCTTTAGGATCGCAATTATTGCTATAAGCATAATTATAAAGTTGTTGGACTTAAAGATATCAAGAACATTAAAATGCGATAGATTTTGTGACGAAATATTTATGCTGATTTCTCTCATCGTAACCCGGGCATAAAGTTATTGTCACTATATCTCAATAAATAAATGAAATGAGGACACTTATTTGCAAACGGCACGGTTTAGTAACAGTGTAGGCTATATTTCAACAGTATACAGACTTTTGAACTTCCATATTCGACAGAGACTGTGGTAGATAAGATTTAAAACACTTCACGAAAAAATAGTTATCACCCATAGAAAGTTTAACCAGTGCAGTATGTAATCCAGGAAAATGTTTAGTCTTTTGTTAAGAGATAATACAAAGATTCATAATTATTTAACCAAATTGTTTGGATGTTGAGTTAGTTCTCTCAAGAGCCTAAGTATTTAATAAAAGAAATGTTCACTTTTCTTTTATCTACCGATACGAGAAAGAAAATACTCTGGCAGCCAATCTGTTCGAGTTTCGTACGATATATTAAACTATAATAAAATAAAATGGGGCAACATACTTGGAAACAATAACGGAAGTCGTAGAAAGTTTTCTACCAAATAATTTAACAGCAGAGGAGCGATATGCCACACAACATTCTCGCATAGACGTTTTTTGATATGAAACTGTCCTTTTATAGATTTGCAGATTTGGAATATTAATATAATCAGCAAATAGCCTATATTTAACAGCTTTTCATGAGGCTACTTATAACAAAAAAAAATTAAAAATGAACGAAACTTAACAGTTAATGCTTAATTTCTTTTTGTGATAATTTGTATGGTATTTTTTTCCTATAAGCAAGTGAATTTTCCAACCGTCTTTCTTCTAAATCAGACTCTAATTCCTCTTTTGTAGCTGCAGTTATTGATTTTCCGGTTCCATAAACTGTATTTTCGTCTATATGTACCATGAAGTTGAAAGTGAGCCACAAGATCTATATCAAGATTTTCAAACAAGAAAGAAACGAAATTTGAGAGTAAATGCTCTAAAATAGAAAATTACAAACGAGGCCGCAATTTTTAATAATCAAGACCAAGTAATTATTTCGGCAGCAGAAAGACAAAAAGTAATTTATACGAAATGTATTGAACAGAATGGGTGACATGCTGTATTTTTAACATAATCATTTTTGCTAAATAAAAGGGCTCTAGGTGTCGGAAATGCAGCTAGGAGCCAAACTCCCTGTGCATTTTCTTTCAGTCTCATTTTGGGCCATATCATCGTACAGTCATGATCACAACACGGTAATATCCGATATACGATCATTCCTATGTTATTGATGATGTCCCAAGACTACTATATCATCCGAGAGATATAGAGTCAGCTATAGAAAACTATAGGTCTTACTAGAATTTTTGGAACAACAATAAATATTATTGTAATGAAATTTTCAACACCTGCTAAAACAAACATAGCAATTAGAGAGGAAGAAAAATATAAATATTTCCAATATAAACTATGCTTTCTGGTTCCACAATATTTATAATTCTTGACACCGGAATATTACGATGAATTCAAAACAAAATCCTAGAAAACCTAAAAAAATACAAGCTGAACTGTCACGTACAGTAAAGATGCAGAAAGCTCAGGAACTGAGGTAGACGAATTTAAGCAAAGATTCAGCGAATGTGAGGTGTAATCATCCCTATGTAGTAGTGATGTCAAGTACCGGTACTTCCGAGTATTTAGGGTACCCGGTATTTCTTAAAAAAGTACCCGTTACATTGTACCCAATACAAAGTACTGATTTCGTCACGTAGTTGCCAATATACCTGCCTACACTAATCGGTGGCGTTCGGCACTTCGGTTACATTATTGGCGGTATTGCCGAAGAGTAACCATAAATAAGACATGACGTCGCTTGCGCTTCGTATATTTTCAGCGATAATACTAAATGTATGTATAATTTATAGTTGTATACGTGCACCTATTCTTGTCAATCATTACTATTGATACTGAATGTTTTAGTTTGGTTGGCCGCAGACCGTAGCCTCAGTTACCAGCCATCAATGAGTAGATACCTGGTACCGCGTACATTTATTGTCGACTACTTGGTACTTCGGATCCGGACGAGTAACGGGTACTTTGTATCCGGTAGTTACAATATTGACATCTCTACTAAGTAGCTGTAAGACGTAGCAGCTTGAGTGGTTGAATGTAACAGAATTTCTCACGTCAAACCTTTGAAATAATAATAATAATAATAAACAATAAATAGAGATTAACTTACGCCAATGCACAGGCACAAGGAACAATGGCAGTACTAAGGAAATCTGAATATGTAGAGATTCCACTGGGTGAATTGCTGTCACAGAAAATGCTGTTGGTTGTTTGTATTTATGATGGAGCTTGTGGAAGTGTTTGTACATGAACGGTGTGTGGTATATTCGATGTATCCAATAAGTAAAGTAATCCTAAAATATAAAAATTAAATTAGTTGTTAAACATGCTATTCTATCTCAACATTATAGCCATCTTAGTATGGCTTCGCCAACTACTATTAAAATTTTAATCAATTATTTGAGACACTCATAACAGGAAATCCTTAATTAAAATCAAGATACGTTCTCGGTTATTACTTAGGTTTTATCAAAAAACATATTGACTAAATTAGGAATTTTGCACAATTAAATGCATTAAGCAATTCACTTAACATACCGTTATTTTCTCGATAAGGGGAGCTGAAAAGTATGTATAATCCATACCATTGGGGATCGGGATAAAATATCTCCCCCGATACGTTCTGCCTGTCGTAAAAGGCGACTTAAAGAACAACTTAGATGGTAGATGCCCAGATCCCACCAGGCATCGCCCGGTGTGATATCATCGCATCGGCTTAGGCTGCGTGAAGTTACTTAATGTTTCGTGGCTGTGCCGATGCCGCGGACTGTGGGACCAAATAGCATAATGAGGTAGCTGGATACAAAAAATTTCGGAGGTAAAATAGCTCCCCGTCTGGATCTCCGAGTGGGAGCTAGTTCAGGGGCGACGACATGCAGAGATCACAATTTTAAAATAGATTTTTGCAACATACGAGGTTTAAACTCGAACATAAATTCAATGCACCAACACCTGCAATCAAATAATCGTCATGTACTTGCTCTCTGTGAAACCATGTCTGTTCATCGACCAGCATAGTCAATTATCTTTAGCCTGGGTACGACTTCTATTCTCGATTTAGGCGTAACTTTGGGATCTGTCTTTTTGTCAAAAGCGACATCTTTTGCCAACGAGGACAGGCTCTGAAGCTCCGAAACTTTGATGTTATGTGGTTAAAATTAACGACTCAACAAACCACTAGGTTCATCTGCATCCTCTATCGACCACCAAGTGATACTAACTTTAGAACGCTTTTCGCTGCTCTTGCAGACACCATCGATCATTTACAAATTAACTATCCAAATGCCGAAATTGCCATCGTGGGCGACTTTAATGTCCACAACATCAACTGGCTTAATTATTCAAACACTACCGACGAACAAGGTCGTGAAACTGAATCATTCTGGATCAGTTGTGGCTTAACTTAGCTTATTAATGAACCAACACAGATCTCTGATCGAGACGGGAAGTTCTCCGGTCTTCTTGATCTATTTTTTAACCACGAATCCAGAGATTTACATGGTCACCGTAAATCCGCTGTTAGGTTCTTCCCCCCATAAACTGCTTTCGACATCGAGTATCCTACCAATCAGTGTCAGAGAGGCGCCGAAACCGTGCAAGATTTGGCTTCATAAATCTGGTAAATGGGAAGATCTCATGGAATATTTTCGAACTCTCTCTTGGTTAGACGTTTGTTTTCGATCCGACGATCCATCTGACTGCGCCAAGGAGGTTTCCGATGTTATTTTGGCTGGTATGGTATTTCGAAGAAATGCACTTCAAACGGCAAGCCTTGGTTTGACAGAAAATGCAAAGAAGCTGTTGCTTCTAAAGATCTTGCCTACCGACAATGGCGTGAAAATCCTAACCCCATAAATCGTAACACCTTTGTGACCGGAACAGATGCAAAGAAATTATCAACGAAACTAAGGAGGCACATAATCAACGAATTAGAAACAAACTTCTCGCTTGTCCAAACAATTCCAGGTTCTTTTGGTCAGTCGCTAAGGCAGTTAGTCAAAATTTCACCAAATCCACCATACCACCACACACACAAGGCCAGATAATTCTATTGCAACACCTGAACTCTTTGCTTCACATTCTACTGTAGATTTCCAAGGAAAACCACCAGCTACTATTCCCATAGTGCCGTCAAGGATGCTCGATATTGCCTTCAGATAGCGTAGCATAAAACATATTTTAATGAAGCTAATCACCAAAAAAGTTGCTAGCGCTGACGGAATACCTGCCATTGTTCTCAAAAACTGTTAAAGGAAACTAACACCAGTTTTCTGTAGACTTTTCAACCTATCCTACAGAAAGAGAATATTTCCTTGCACGGCTTTCAGTAATATCGAAAGTCATGGAAAAGGCTATCAATCAGCATTTTCTAAAATATCTTGAAGGATTCAAAATTATTAGCGACCACCAATATGGTCTGAGATCTTCTGTCTTATGTAACACATGGTCGGCACAACGCAATTGAACACTTTGGAGAAGCCCGAGTAGTTGCGCTTGATATATCCAATGCATTCGACCGTGTTTGGCACGATGAATTGTTGGCTAAGCTACGCTCTTCTGGTATGTCTGAAAAGTTCTGTTTGTGGCTCTCATGTTTCCACAGAGAGCGTTCTTTACGAGTCGCAGTCGACGGATTTCTTTCTAACACCTTCACTAGCAACGCCGGTGTGCCCCAAGGCTCCATACTGTCTCCTACTCTCTCATTTACATTAACGATCTGCTGGAAAAGACCGGGAATCCAATCTACAGCTTTGCAGATGACATTATGCTTATCTCTTCATTCACTTTGAACGCTCGGACATCGGCCACTCAGACGAATATTCACAGAGAGCAGGAAGTCATTCAACAAGACCTGGAAGAAATTCTATCTTGGGGTGACAGTAACCAAGTGGAATTTAATGCTATAAAAACCCAGGCGGCAGTTTTTTCTAAAAAAGTTAACATGAACCAGATATACTTATGTCGGGACACTTCATTCCTCTAACATTGTCACTTAATTTGTTGGGCGTTAATTTGGGAGCAAACATGTCCTGGCATGAACATGTTGCAAGCATAGCAAAGAGAGCTTCTCAAAAGTTGGGAACATTATTTTGGACCAGAAAGCTTTACACTCCACAACAACTGTTAATTTTTTACAAAGCATTTGTTGGATTCTATTCAGAGAAGAGCTGTTCGTCTGATTGGAGTCCCAGAACTGACCGGCGGCCTTGATCCGTTGGAACATTGAAGAACGGTTGGCGACTTGAGTCTATTTCACAAGTATTTTCATGGAAAGTGTTCGATGGATGTAGCCCGCTTAATTCCTCCCAGAGCGCTACATTTAGAAATACACGTCGCGCTAAGACTTTACATCTGTATGAGGTTCAGCTTGTTACTCCTCATACAACCCTTTTCAAGCAGTCTTTAATATGAATAACCTCATCCCTTTAGAATAATTTGCCCAGGACTGTGTTTCCCACCGAGTACAATTTAAACCGTGAATCGCTTTTTCCGCACACATGTTGCTCCTGTAACGCTTTAGGCATTTCCCTGCAGCACGTGTGCTAGAGCAATTAAAAAAAAAACGAATATCAAAATATTGGAACTTTTAAAAATAGCTGACAAAATTGAAAGTATATTAAAATAGCAAATAAATCATAGTGTTATTTATATAAAATGTTGGACTAATAACCACCCTGTACACTATAAAATGTTAATCACAATGAAAGTGAAATTTCGCAAAGTGAATAATTGCAGAGCACAAAACATTGATTTCCTCGATCTTCCGCCCGGTGTTAAAGGCATCGAAGATGTCATTTCTGCTGCAAACAAATTAGTGCTGGGTAACGAAGTTGCAAGAAAAACTGAATACTGGTTTAATTAGAGCAATACACAAGCATATTTTAGAGCGAACGCGTTTTTACGGTAAAGCTTGCGCGTTTACCGTAAAAACGGAACATAGTTCATTAATTCCGTGACGAGGTGTAATTAAGAGATAGATGCAAGAAGCAATACTATTTTATCCTAAACATAACTAACTGCTGCTATTTTTTTCGAGGCAATTTGGAATATATTACAGCACATATCCGTTTTAGATTTAATTTGGTTTATAAAGTATATCAATTTGCTGCATGACAAGATGCAAATCCGACATAGATTCAAGGAATTAAATGTAAACACGCCCACCGTTGACTAATTCGCAATCTACTTCATACATTTCTAACAGCAGAAAACTGCTTGGCATTAAAGGTACGAAAAGTTTTATTTCGAAACGACCAGATACCAGATAATTTTTGTTGAAAAATGGTCTCTTTATCTGCTAACATCTAGTTAGCATATGTGAGACGTGCAACCAACAACCTTATCGAAGGCAGAACGATAGTTACACAAAAACAGGGTGACTTAACAAATCGCAAATATTATGGACCGAATACGTGTACTTTTATTCTTATCTACAATATATTACTTAGCACAAATGAAGCAGTACTTTAAAATATCAGGAAGTGATATAGAGAAAAATGGCTTTAAATGTTGCTATGAGAATCTCGTGATTGATGAATTGAAAAAAAAAAATAGCGCACGACGTGCTGGGCTTTGAAGATTTTCTCTCATAAATAGAGCGGAGATCAGTGAACTGAGTTTTTGAACAAAGTAAAAATCCTAACTTTTCATATTATTTTTCTATATTGCTGAAGGTTTATTAAAGTATAGTAGTTTATGGTAATAAGACAAGAGCAGGAAATTTGAAGAATTAATTATTTCAATTTATTTAATGATAGTGTTATTAATATTTAAATTTTGTTAACTGAACCAGATCTAAAAAATTCCTATTTATTATCAAAAGTTACAATTTTAGACTTTAAGTGGTTCAGATTGGCGGATGTGCCGGTCTACCCACTATTGGCACTTGTGTATTTATCTGTTACCTTAAAAATGGGGTGTTAAAAAAACTATATGTTTTTGTTCATTCAGGACTTACACGAATGTTGAAAATACTTTGCTTATCCAGGGCGGTACTTAATTTTTTTTTTTGAAAATGTTGAAAATTTTCAAAATATTTAGTAAAGAAGTTTTAACAGCAGTTCTTACTTTGACTATCACGGAGCACAGGAAAAATATTTTTACGATTTTTTAAACAATTCTTTTAAATTTTGTAACTTAAATACATCGTCATGGAAGCTTTCAATTTTAAAGTCAATTACTTATCGAAATACGAATTGGATTCCGAATTGAAAATTCGTCGTCCTTTCTCAGAACGTCCGGTCACGGATAAAAGAAAGATTCTAACGAGAATCTTAAGTAAAGGAATTAATGAGCCCGGGAAAACAATAAAGATAGAGGATAACACTCTGTCTATTAAAGAAGAAACGGCTGGAATCGAAAAGAGTTTAAACTCTATTCAAAACTTAATTTACAGTTATGACGGGGATCCGAATGATTCACTTGTACACCCGGTTAAGTCCGTTTATCGCATGTAGCGGGTCGCGTGTAGAGGATTACAATGCTGGATGATGAAAAGGAATCATCGAAGCTTTCCAAGTATGTTCAAGAAACAGCAGCTACGTGTAAGCTCATGGACGCAAATCTTGCAGAAAATATAGCCCCTGCTCATGAGTTACACCAGTTGCCAATTGCAACTCCAGTCATAAATGCACCAGCTCCAATTGTGAATTGCGCAGCCAGAAATATTCCTGTCAGCGAATGGCATTTGAAATTTAATGGAGATTCAAGGAGACTCTATCCTTTTTTGGAAAGGCTGACTGAATTAGCTCAAGCTAGGAATATTTTTGAAAATGAACTTTTCAGCTCCGTTGTTGAATTTTTCACTGAAGATGCCTTCATTTGGTTTAGAAGTATCAAATCAAGTGTCAACGACTGGCATTCCTTAGAAGAATGATTAAAGAAAAACTTCTTGCATTGCAATGATGATGAAGAGTTGTGGTCAGAAATAAAGAGAAGGCAACAAAAGAAAAATTAATCCATTGTGATTTTTATTGTTATTCGGTAGGTTATCCACCAAGCCTTTGGAAAGTACAAAAATTAAATTTATACGTCGGAATATTCTTCCTAGTTTCGTCAATCGATTAGCTCTACTAGATATTAATTCGGTAGCAGAACTCGCAGGGTTATGTAGAAAACTCGAGGAGACTGATTATTTATTGGAAAAGAGCAGACCAAAGGGCGAAACTGATACATCAAATGGATGGAATCTAAATCGAAATTCTGGGAGCAACCGGAAAATGGGTAAAAGAAAAGATAATCATTCTAAAATTAGTGACACTGTGGCTAATGGAAATGAGAAGTCGGTTTCACCTAAAGCAATTATTACGTGTTCGCAAAGGTCCGAATCATACTTATCAATGTTGTACAGCACCTGAGTGGGATTTTATTTCAAATGTGGAAAAACTGGTGTGAAACTAGCATCACTGTATATTACCGAGGCGAATATACTAAGTTCAGGAAGGGAGCCTCTAATTACTGGCTTATTTTCGCAGTAAGGTCACTAGTCTAAAATGTCCTATAGACGTAGACAAACAAAAATATTCCCATAAATCTGATTGGACTAAATGATTGCAAAAAGTTTCTAATTTTTTTAAGTCTAATAAATTTTCTCCTTCTTTAGTTAAAACCCCTGTCTCTCCAAATGGTCACATGTCTCCTTTATTCGTGCATAAGTATTTAGATGACAGACAGTATATAAAGATAAATCTGTTAACTGTCGACCATTCTGCTTTATTTGACTCTGGCGCTAATACATCAGTAATAGGTCAGAATGGTATTGAAATTTTAAGTCGTTTGGATATAAAAATATGCCATGTCAAACACAGAAGTGGGTTTTAGGTATGGTCGGATTGCCGCTGGTCTGCAATGGCCATAGTTTAATTATTTCAGAGTGAGTAGTACCTTCTTTATCACACAATTTGATTTTAGGATGTGATTTTGCAAAAAAATTTGGAATGTTAGTAAATTTTAAAGATAACTCGTGGTACCTACAGTCACTGGAAGTCAATTCTCATATAAATTCAAATGATCACTATTCAAAATGTTCTTTCTTTCTTTTCTCGCGTCTATGTACCACAGATGATCTTCCGAAGACAGAATGTTTAAAAGAAGAAAGAGTTATAAGTTCCTTCAAGGAAATTTGTAGTAAAGTTATGTTAGGCCGAACGAATAAAATCACCATATCTATAGATACGGCTGACGCCAGTCCTGTAAAAACAAGGCCCTTCGCTATGTCTCCGTACATGTCAAAAATATTAAATAAGGAGTTAGATGAAATATCGAAACTGAGCGATTGAAGAATCAAATGGTCCTTGGTGTTCTCCAATCTTATTGGTGAAAAAGGCCGATGGACAGTATCGTTTGTGCTTTGACGGACGAAAACTCAACGATCTCAGCAAGTTTGATAATTACCTACTACCGAACATCGACAGAATTTTGACATCACTCAGGAATGCTAAGTATGTGTCCTCGATAGATCTTAGAAAGGCTTTCTAGCAAATTTCTTTAGACGAATCCGCTTTTGCAGTCGTAGGACGGGGTTTATTCCAGTTCGTCACTATGCCGTTTGGTCTAAAGAATGCTACTCACACTCAGCAACGTTTAGTGGATGCTATATTTGGTCAATAATACGAGCTAGAAGAAATTTTAGTAACAGCGGAAGATTTCGAATCGCACATTCGCTTGCTTAAAGAAGTAAAAGATAAATTGAAAGAAGCCGGACTAACAATATATTTGAGCAAATGTTATTTTTTCAAAACATCACTAATGTTTTTAGGCTCAAATTATTTGGGTACTGATCCGGATAAAGTAGCAAGTATGTGATACCTACTGAACTACAGAAGTTAAGCGTTTTGTAGGAATGTGTTATTGGTATAGACGTTTTATAAAAAACATTTTTACCCTGTTGTCGCCTATTAATGATCCGAAAAAAGGACAGTGAATAAACTGGACGAAAGCGGCAGAAGAATCTTTTATAAAGAATAAACAGCTATTGGTTTCAGCTCCGATCTTATCCCAACCGGATTTTTCACAACAGTTTTATATCTCTAGTGATGCTTCTAACATAGGTTTAGAGGGCGTTTTAACACAGAAAATCAATGGTAAGGAAAGGGTGATCGCATATGCCAGTAGAACTTTATCAAGAGCTGAACGTAATTATTCAGTTGTCGAGAGAGAATGTTTAGCAGTACTCTTTAATATTGAAAAGTTTCGACCTTATATAGAAAGTGTTTCTTTCACAGTTATAACAGATCATTATAGGTTATTATGGCTTAATTCTACCAAAAACCCTAGTGGCAAACTAGCGCGTTGGGAAATTAGGTTAAGACAACATACGTTTAGTTCGAAGAAAAAGGGATGCATAATGTTATTCCTGACGCTTTGTCAAGAATCCCAGATCATGCCGTGGATGAATGCAGTTTTCGTGCACAAATTGCTGGAAGAATTGACACAGTTGACATAGATCGCATCGATCCATGGTACGATAATTTACGCCAAAAAATTAAAGAATTTCCTGAAATCTTTTCTCTTATTACGCAATGCACGTACTTAGGTACCAACTTAGGAACTTCGGAAAATACAAGATAAATCTATTCATGGAATGTACAGGAAGCGTTTGATACGACATTTCACGAACTGTTCTTCTATCTCTTAAGAGCATTAAAAGTGGTGACTGCATTAAGTAACGGCATATAAGATCTACCGCAGCTCTGTAAATATAAATTTATCATTACATCAGATACTCAACAGTAGCTCAAAAAATGCGTATACATATATATATATATATATATATATATATATATATATATATATATATATATATATATATATATATATATATATATATATATATATATATATATATATATATATATATATATATATATATATATATATATATAAATATATATATATATATATATATATATATATATATATATATATATATATATATATATATATATATATATATATATATACCCAAGCCATCTGTAAACCTTTTTTTTTTTTTTAAAAAAAAAAGTAATATTCATAATTCCATCTTTATATCTCTATTCACTTATCCCATACGGGAGTGGATTGGAAAGTTTTGTAAAATACAAGATAAATAACATTTTTTGCAAAAACAAAAATTTTTTTCTCAACGTAATTTCCTATGGTGTTCAATACATTTGGTCCAGCGAGATTCGAATTTTTTTATTCTCTAGGAAAAAAAAAATTGTTTCGAACTGTACCTAATATCCGTTTATAGCGCAGATAGCTTCTTTATTCGCCGAAAATTTCTTCACCCCAAAGCAATTTTTCAGGTAAGGAAACAAAAAAGTCACCAGGTCGTGCACTTTTGCCAATACAACAGCCGATGTGTGAGCCGGTTCATTGTATGGTGAAGGAGAACTTTTTTTATGCGCTAATTGTGGTCGCTTCTGCTTCAACTCACTATAGGAACTATCCAGTAACGTTCGATAATAAGAAACAGTCACTGTTTTGCCTTTTTCCGAACACTCACTCCGTGAGTCTCAAAAACCAGTTGCCATCATTTTTCCCGCTGATAAAACGGTTCTTGCTTTTTTTGGTGCACTTTCATCCCACCAACCCACGGTTTTCGTTTACAGTCACAAAACGACCCCAGAAGTACTTCGAATTACTCTGCAACTTTTCTAAACACGATTTTGGAATGTCCCTCCTCGTGCGTTCTTGGCCTGGAGTTAATAAAAGTGGCACCCATCGCGCACTCAGCTTTTTCATTTTTAGAACTTTATCCAGGATATTATGTACCCGTTCATATGAGATGTCTATCATCTCAGCAATCTCACAAAATGTAATGCGATGATCTTCCATCACGATACCACCTAAATTTTATCGATCGCTCCTTCAGAAGAAACCTCAATCGGGCGTTCTGAACGTGTAGCATCTGCCTTGCTCGTACGGCCACTTTTCAATTCATTTATCCAGTAATTAATGGTCCTGGGTGCTGGTGCAGAGGCCCAACGAATTTCCTTCAGTTCAGTTTCTATCTGGGCTGCAGTCCACTTTTCTAAATAAAAATATTTTATCACTGCAGGATACTTGGCTTTATCCATTTTTACGAAACGTGTAACACCGATGATAGCTGGCAACAAAGAACTGTGCGTGGCATCGGTTTGAAACTTTAGACACAAACGGTACAAAAATAACGTTTACTAAAAGTCATGCAGCTTAACAAAATTTCCCGGCATTTCGTAGAAATTTATCAGACTAATCAATCCAAGCTCGTATGTAAAAAATAACTTAAAGTTATAGGATTAAGATTTCAAATTCACAACTATAAAGCACGGCTTAATCGAAATTTTGATATATCCTATTTAAATCTAGCCATTGGACAGAGTACCCCAAAATATATGGGACCAATAACGGACAACCGATCTTAGGCACACCACGAATGCTTTGAAAAAACTGACAATTTGGCAATTTTAAACAAAATCACAAAAAAAATCAAAATGTTCTTTATAGATAAATGTTTTTATTCAGTGAACGAATTCTTCAATTATCTTGTAATTTATTTATATTTATATATTTATATTAACATATGTAAAGTAGGTGGTTTATTTTTTTATTTTTACCTTTAGGAATAATATGAATTGTGTGTATATATATATATATATATATATATATATATATATATATATATATATATATATATATATATATATATATATATATATATATATATATATATATATATATATATATATATATATACATATATATATATATATATATATATATATATATATATATATATATATATATATATATGTACAGTAATACCCCGCTTTACGCGAGGGATACGTTCCGAAAAAAATCGCGTTAACTGAAATTCGCGTATATCGAGGTTTATGATTAAACATAGTCAAAATTTAATACAAAAAAATACAAATCATTTTAATCAATCACTTTAATTCTAAGAACACTTTATGCAATACATACTCTTATTTTTTACGGAAAAATACATCTATTGTCTTTTGGGTAACGTTTTGTTTACGTTCTTGTAAAATACGTTCATAACACCCAACACTGTTTTTAATTGTTTGACACACGGTCAAGACACGGTCATCATTATTGTCTATACTCTGCAATATGTCCAAACCTGAATAAATTTTTGAAAGTGCATTTTGTATTTCCCCTGAAGATAAAACTTTCTCTTCTACTTGTTCTTCCTCATCGTAGATAGGATTATTCTGTAACTCGATCAGATCTTCATTGCTAATAGGATCGTCGTGCGTTGCTACAAGTTCTACGAGATCTTCTACCGTGACATCTTCAAGTTCAGACCCCTCAATCATTGCAGCAATGTCTTCAAGCACTTGTCTCTGCATCTGGACAATTCTTCTAGGTGCTTCCACTACATCTGGCCAAAGATTACGCCACACCCCATTCATACAACTCATTTTACCTTCCTTCCAAGCCTCTTCTATGTTGTGAATAGACTTCATAATGTTGTATGACTTCCACCACTCTCGCATAGACTGTCTTCCTTCCCCGTCAGTTTCATGAATTAGTTGGCTAAAAGTGCGGCGATGGTAATAAGCTTTGAAGTTTGCTATTGCTCCCTGGTCCATAGGTTGTAATATTGACGTAGTGTTTGGTGGAAGGAACTTTACGTACACTTTTAAGTCTCTGGGCGTATCAAGTGAGGTTGGATGTCCTGGGGCATTGTCTAAGAGTAATATAACTTTAGGTTCAAGCCCATTTCTGTCACAGTATGATTTGACTGATGGGCAAAAACTATTAGAATACCATTCTTGAAAAATTTCCCGTGTAACCCACGCCTTTCTGTTTGATCGCCACACAACTGGTAGACTTGTCTTGTCTGTGCCTCGCATTGCACGGGGTGTTTCTGAATGGTACACTAGTAAAGGTTTCAGTTTGAAATCACCAGTGGCATTACCACCCAGCAGAAGTGTTAGTCGATCTTTCGCAGCTTTGAAACCACTGGCTTGACGTTCTTCCTTAGAAATGAATGTTCGAGATGGCATTTTTTTCCAGTAAAGTGCGGTCTCATCAACATTGAAGATGAGAC
Source organism: Pachyrhynchus sulphureomaculatus (assembly GCA_019049505.1). Taxonomy (NCBI): domain Eukaryota; kingdom Metazoa; phylum Arthropoda; class Insecta; order Coleoptera; family Curculionidae; genus Pachyrhynchus; species Pachyrhynchus sulphureomaculatus. The sequence continues at coordinate 105,629,713 of CM032454.1, read as the reverse complement.
AAGCAGGAATTTTCTCTCGTCTAACGAAGTCTTGAAACTTGTCTGGAAACTCAGCTGCAGCTTGAATGTCCGCGCTGGCCGCCTCGCCTGTTATGTGGATATTGTGAAGATTAGAACGCTGCTTGAACCGATGGAACCAGCCTCTGCTGGCAGCAAAAGTCGGAGTGGCACTCCCTTCTCCTTCTTTTGTTTTCAGCATCTCATACAAAGATTTTGCTTTTGTGCATATGAGATCTTGACTTAGTGGTGTGTTCTTCTTATTCAAATCTTCGATCCAGACTGACAGTAATTTCTCCATTCTTTCTAAGATAGATGATCTCGAACGAGAAAGTTTTGTTGCACTTATAGGTGTTGAACCTTCGCTGGAGATTTTAATTTTTTCCCGATTTTTATAAATCGTTCTCACAGTCGATTCTGAGAGTCCAAAATCTCTCCCAACAATTGTTGCTTTGCCTCCATTTTCCATTCTTCTTAACACTTTCATCTTCAATTCCAAAGTGACGCTTTTACGCTCTTTTTTCTTTACAGGCGGCATTTTTAACGTAGGGTTAAATTATGTATGTATGTATCTCCAATAAATATTAAAACAAAACTGCCAGCCGACCGAACTAACATTACGGAACAAATGAACACACGAAACGAACGAGGAAATCCCCATAGAACAAAGTCGAAGGACAGGGAATTCCCAATTCTTCAAAGAGAATATTCAGAGAAAGCGGGGATCCCCCCGCGACCATAGAGAAGTTAATGACTACATGAGCGCGAAATTTGAAATTCGCGTTATAGTGAAACCGCGCGTAACGGGGTCGCGCTAAGCGGGGTATTACTGTACAGTGAAATCTCCCTTGGGAGGACACTTAAAAAAATACAAAAAAAAACGTTTTTTTAATGAAAACTGTAATTAAACAATTTGGGACATTTAAGTATATGTTTTAAATGTCCCAAATTGTTTAATTACAGTTTTCATTAAAAAAACGTTTTTTTTTTTTGTATTTTTTAAGTGTCCGCCCAAGGAAGATTTCACTATATATATATATATATATATATATATATATATATATATATATATATATATATATATATATATATATATATATATATATATATATACATATATATATATGTATATATATATATATATATATATATATATATATATATATATATATATATATATATACATATATATATATATATATATATATATATATATATATATATATATATATATATATATATATATACGAGGCTGGTTTGAAAAGTCCGTGCAAAGTCCGAGAGATGGCACCATCGAGGTCATGTTTAGTTAGTAGTATCTCTTGAATGAACGCACACCAAGTTTCAGCCATATTGGTCTATTTCTTTGTGTTTGGCATTCGTGTGAATCAAGGAAGTCGAGTGATTTTCAAGAAATGGACGAAAAAGAATTTCGTGTGGTGATTAACCATTACTTTTATGAAAGGCAAAACGCCTCAGGAGACTAAAGAGAAGCTTGATAAACATTATGGTGACTCTGCACCTTCGATTAGAACAATTTATAAATGGTTTCAAAATTTTCGGACTGGCCATATGGGCACAAGTGACCTTCGATTAGAACAGTTTATAAATGGTTTCAAAATTTTCGGACTGGCCATATGGGCACAAGTGACGCTGAACGTTCTGGACGTTACGACTCCAGAAATCATTGATCAAATCCATGATATGGTGATGGATGACAGAAGAGTTAAGGTGCGTGAGATTGCTAGTGCTGTGGGCATCTCGACTGAACGGGTACATAATATTTTGCATAAACATTTGGACATGAGAAAGCTATCCGCAAGATGGTTGCCGCGATTGCTCACGCTTGACCAAAAACGGAATCGTGTGAAGATGGTTTGCAGCTGTTCCAGAAGAATCCGGAGGACTTTAAGCGTCGTTTCGTCACTGTGAATGAAACATGGATACATTACTATACTCCTGAGACCAAACAACAATCTAAACAATGGGTTACCAAGGGGGAATCTGCACCAAAAAAGGCGAAGACCGTTCCTTCGACCGGAAAGGTTATGGCGACTGTCTTTTGGGATTCGCAAGGGATAATCCTCATCGACTATCTGGAAAAGGGTAAAACTATTACAGGTGAATATTAATCATCGTTACTGGACTGTTTGAAAACCGAGCTGCAAGAAAAACGCCCGCGATTGGTCCACAAGAAAGTCCTTTTTCATCACGACAACGCACCAGCACACACCTCAGCAGTTGTGGTCGCAAAATTAATGGAAATAGGATTCCAACTCGTTTCACATCCCCCCTATTCTCCAGACTTGGCTCCCTCGGACTACTATTTGTTCCCCAATTTCAAGAAATGGCTGGCGGGACAAAGATTTTATTCAAACGAGGAGGTGATTGCAAACACTAATGGATATTTTGCAGACTTGGACAAATCCTGTTATTCGGAAGGGATCAACAAACTAGAACATCGTTGGACAAAGTGTATAAGCCTAAAAGGAGACTGTGTCGAAAAATAAAAAAGGTTTACCCCAAACACATAAGTAGTTTTTATTTTTGCACGGACTTTTCAAACCAGCCTCGTATATATATATATATATATATATATATATATATATATATATATATATATATATATATATATATATATATATATCTATATATATATATATATATCTATATATATATATATATATATATATATATATATATATATATATATATATATATATTGGTTTTTCTTGGGTATTTAGGTTCTTTTAGAAAATACAAACTAATTTATTTGACGTTTCGCCTTATTTTTTTAGGCATTTTCAAAAATTTTTTATTTTTTAATATTCATTCTAAAATTAGAAAATACAAGGCTAAAATCTTTTAGGTCAAATTACAGGTTTAAAAACATATAACATTTTTACGCACACTCGGGCATTTAAAATATTTACACTATAACAAAAATATAAAATAAATTACTCACGAGTACATTCCTTGAATGTCAACTATTTGTGTGTTTGTGAATTTCAAATTCTATATTTCTTATCAACATATCGTGTCTCGTATTTTTTACTGATTTTTTTAAATTTTATTATCTATAATGGGTGTCTTAACCAAAAAACTGGTATTGATGTTAAGTATATATACCATTTTGTATTATTAAGAGGATATGAATATCACCATATTTATTTTTTAATTTAGTTCGTGTAGATATGACGGATTCCTCTTATGTCAGTCCTATCATTCACAGTGTTTTCATCTTTTTTTATTTCAATCATCTCTTTGATCTGTAGTTTGGCATAATTCCGGTCTTTGCAGAGGACCTTGGTTTCATTAAATTTAACGTCATGTTTTTCTTCTGCTTCGTATTTACTAAGGACAGTGGAAGCATTCCTAGGATATTTGTGTCCATTCAGTCTGTTTTTTAGTAACTGAGAAGTCATTCCAATATATTTCTTCGGACAATCCGCACACGGTATTGCATACACAACATTAGATTCATTCATTGTGGGGATATGGCTTTTTAAGTTTGTAAATAATGAACTTAGTTTATTTTGAGTTTTATGGGAAACTATAATGTTATATTTTTTCAAGACCCATTTCAGCTTCCCAGAAAGTTCCTTTGTATAAGGAATGAGAAATTGAAAAGGATGGTAAAAAAAAATTGGACCTGACTCTTATCAGAAAGCAAGATAAAATCCTTACAGAGTGGTACACAACACCTACTTGGTCAGGGAGATATTTGAATTTTCACTCTAACCATGCAATGTCCGAGAAAATCAGCGTTATAGTGGGCCTAACAGACCGAGCAATAAAATTGACTTCCCCTGAACTAAGACCAGATGCGCTAAAAAAGTAAAAACGGTCTTAATACTAAACAATTTTAAAGAAAATGACATCAATCGAAGAATAAAAAAGAGAATATACAAGTTTTATAATAACTCAGAAACCACAAATAGTAAATAAAACTGTGATAAATTTTCACCACTTCCTTATACAAAGGAACTTTCTGAGAAGCTGAAATGGGTCTTAAAAAAATATAACATTGTAGTTTGCCATAAAACTCAAAACAAACTAAGTTCATTATTTACAAACTTAAAAAGCAATATCCCCACAATGAATGAATCTAATGTTGTGTATGCAATACCGTATGCGAATTGTCCGAAGAAATATATTGGAATGACTTCTCAGTTACTAAAAAACAGACTGAATGAACACAAATATACTAAGAATGCTTCCACTGCCCTTAGTAAACACGAAGCAGAAAAACATGACTTTAAATTTAATGAAACCAAGGTCCTCTGCAAAGACCGGAATTATGCTAAACTGCAGATCAAAGAGATTATTGAAATAAAAAAAGACGAAAACACGGTGAATAATAGGACTGACATAAGAAGAATCAGTCATATCTATACATATTTAATTAAAAAATAAACATGGTGGCATGCATATCCTCTTAATAACACAAAATGCTATATATACTTAACATCAATTTTTTTTGTTTTTTGGTTAAGACACCCATTATAATAAATATTAAATAAAAAATAAAATTTAAAAAAATCAAAAAAAAAATACGAGACACGATATGTTGATAAGAAATATAGAATTTGAAATTCACAAACACACAAATAGTTGACTTTCAAGGTATATACTCGCGAGTAATTTATTTTATATTGTTATTATAGTGTAAATATTTTAAATGTCCGAGTATGCGTAAAAATGTTATATGTTTTTAAACCCGTAATTTGACCTAAAAGATTTTAACCTTGTATTTTCTAATTTTAGAATGAATATTAAAAAATTTGAAAATTTTGAAAATGCCTAAAAACATAAGGCCAAACGTCAAATAAACTAGTTTGTATTTTCCAAAAGAACCTAAGTACCCAAGAAAAACGAATCAAGTTTATGTAAACAAAAGGTTCAACAGAAAAAATTATTATATATATATATATATATATATATATATATATATATATATATATATATATATATATATATATATATATATATATATATATATATATATATATATATATATATATATATATATATATATATATATATATATATATATATATATATATATATATATATATATGTATATATATATATATATATATATATATATATACATATATATATATATATATATATATGTATATGTATATATATATATATATATGGAAAGTATATATATATATATATATATATATATATATATATATATATACTTTCCACAGGATCATTCTTGAACTCACCTTTACGCTATACCTAACCTTCCTAACCTAAGTTAAAAAATCAAGCAGCGATCAGGTCCTTAATCTCACCACAAAGTTAAAGATGAAACGAATTGATATGGGCCTCGATATGTAGCATGGCTGCCAAAACTGGGACGCCAATTAAAATACCTAGATGTCTAAGAGAGATATATAAGACGGATAATGGATATTCAATGGTATTACGTCTTCTCAAAGCTGAGGTATTTGAAAGAGCAAAGTGTAACACTATTAAAAGTCTAGTATCGAAAATATATTGTAGATAGGATGAACATGTACCTCGTATAAAATAGAACTATAGTAATGCAATGATTGCAATTGCAATTTTTGAAAGCGTGTTGTCATGTCAGAACCTACTTTTTAGGACTGTCACAAATATTATCTGAATACATAGTAATATGCTAAGACATACACATACCATGACAAGATCCCACTTAGCAGCTTTAGCCGTGATAGCGGTAATAAGCTGAATTCAACTTTCGTTTTTACCATATCTATAAAATTAAAAAAGCAACAATACAATGGAATCGCAAACCATTTTCCTCGAGTTCCCATTAAGTACATTGTTTTTAGTAGGGTGTTATGGAATTCACTATATATATTAAAACTTGCGGGTCCTTGTAGCAAGATCGATTGCAGAAAATTCACCTTAAATAGCGGATCTCAATAATAAACGAAAAAATCGACCCTAAAAAATGATGACATGAATATTTCTTCCACGCCGCCACTGGTGTACCATAGAACTCCATCATAAATAGGTTTTTCCTAAACAAATTTAACAAAAAAAATATTATAAAAAATTGTTACCTTTTAAAATAATTACTTCCTGACCCCAAATATTAATTACTTAAGTTTTCTATTCCAATATTTTTTTTATAAGAAGTAGAATTTTAACACATGTAATCCGCTGAAATTTTATTTGCTTCATTCTAAAGAGGAATGCATAATAAATAAATTATTGTGGTAGGTTTTTAAAGTCATGTACCTTGTTCGGCTTTCTTCTAAAGGCTAGAAAACATCTTTTGTAGAACGCCAAAAAAAATCCTTCCTTTATTATTAGTGGACGACGCTGCCCTCAAAGGATTTATTTTCGACATCTGTTGACTGTCCATCGCTTTTTAGTTCTCTACCAACTTCAAGTTGGGTAAATTGTATTATTTTTGTTATGAATGTTCTCTTTTTTTTTAATTCGTTCTTTTGTTTATTGATGTTTTTACTTTTTTTAGTTGTATTTTACCTCGGTTTGGTTGGCGATGATTCTTCCAACATATTTTTGTAAGGACTTGATGGTTTTTTGTATAGTATATTTTGTAGTATTGGGCCTAAACATTAATTTTTTTAAAAGCTTTAGCATTAAATCCCGAAGTAGACAGTTCACTATTTAAATGTAGCAATCTAATCGAAGGCTTCAGGGTGCTTCGCAATTTGATTGTTTTTATTATTGATAATAATAGAAGCGTCTTGTAAGATCAATGTGCATTCATTACTTGAGTTTGTTTGACAGAGAGAGCATTTTTATTTTCAGCTGCTTTAAATAAATGTTCGGAAAAGATATTTTTGTTAATGGGCTAAAACTCCAGCCGCTTTAAATCCGATATTGCAGAATAGTCCTTGCTAATGTAAAATTACATTAACCACATAGGAGTTACTTTTTTGGTAAATGATTTGTTTCTGAACAAAAAATAAACTTGCTCAGAAAATACTGTGTTTCTGTCGATAATCCATTTCATACTTTTTTGCTCCTGTTACTAGTTGCATTTTATTTTTAATTCAATTCAGTGCTAATTTTATTAACGTACAAATTTCGCAACTGAGCTTTTCTAAACAAGGAATATGCGATTTGGTGGGGTATGTTCTAAAGAAATTCAAATGAAGTTCTCAGTTCAATAATAATCTTAGCATTATTATTTGCAATTTCACTAGGTTTAAATAAAGGTATATCTACTGTGATATCCGAATAAAAATCGGTTGGAGAAAATTTCAAATTTGTTACTACCTCCACCGTCTACAAAGAAATAAGCAGTGGTCCGAAGATTATTCCCTACAATCATATAATAGGCATAGATTACTTTCTATTTGACATAATTTTGTCATACGCTGTAAGTATTACAGAAACCTCAATCTTAACAGAACATTATTTAAAAAACGATCGTAATGTCAAAAAGAACATATAACATATCTATCTTAATGGACAATTTTGTATATATTTTTCTTCTTATCACGCCGTCTCCTTTCGAAGGTCGGTGATCCAAATGGTCAATATGGTTCTGGAAACAACCATGCGAAACTCATCTATCCAGCTGCAGTTGAATCATCTTCTAATGTCCTTAAGCCAAGAATTTTGGCGCCTTCCAACGGATCTTTTACCCTGGATTTTACCTTCAATAAAATCAATCGCAGAAATTCATACTTTTCACCTAATCAAGTGACCAATATAGCGTGTTTTTCTCTCCTTGATTGAAAGCATAAGTTCTTTTTGTTTTGTACATGCCTGAGAACTTCTTCGTTTGTTCCTCTTTTGGTCCAAGATGTTTGCAATCTGCGGAGGTATAAAAACATTTCGAAGGCATCCATTTTCTTTTCCATTGCTGGGTCAAGCGTCCAGCATTCGCATCCATAGAGCAGAATTTTAAAAAAAATACAGCATCGGATCATACGGATTCTAAGTATCACAGATCTAATCTCGTAAAAAACTTCTTCATGTTAATGAATGCCTTTCTTGCTTACTTAATTCTCCAGTTTCTTCCTTTTTAGGGTCACACTGATAATTTACTGTGACTCCTAGGTATTTGTGTGTTTCAACTTGAACTACAGTGGTTCCTTTAGTAGTGAGATAACTGTCTTTGAGAAGTTCATTACTCTGGTTTTTGTAGTATTTATACGTAAAGCTTTCGCTGCATTGATCAATGCGGACCATCATTTCTTGCAGGTCTTGTATGTTGTCAACTAACACCATAGTACCATTAGCACATCTAATGTTCTTTATAACTTTACCGTTAATATTGACACCTTTCGTAATACCCTCCAAGGCCTGTTTGAAAATTGCCTCGAAGTAAATATTAAAGAGCAATGGTGATAAAATTCGAGTACATCCCTGTCGCACACCCTTCTTGATGGGAATTGCCTCCGATGTTACTGATTCTACTTTAACGTCTGCTCTTTGCTGCTAGTAGAGGTTATGAGCATATTTTACGTAGATGAAATAAAATTTTTTTCGTATTTCAATAACATCTAGTTCGCTAATATTAGCTTAAACCGTTACTAAGATACAGACTTCCTTAATGTTTTTGTTGAAAAGAGTATGTTCTTTAAAAGTAATTCGTATACGTGAATACATTTTATCGCATTTGCTTTCTAAAAAAAGTATTACGAATTAAAAAAATAAGAATAACTAATGGTTTATGTAGGCGAATGTCGTGTAAAATTACATGTAACACTTTTATTACTGCTTTTTTTTTCTTCAATAAGCCTGCCGTTTTCACTGCGATACATAGGCCTCCCAAAGATGTTTCCAGTTTGTACGATCTTGTGCTTGCCCCGACCATTGCTCTGAAACTCTTTTTGTGTCATCAGCACAGCGTGTTGGGGTCTACCTCCACTTCTCTTATCAGTTCATGGTCTCCACTCAATAACTCTTTTTAACCTGGACCTTTCTCATCATTATATGCCGGTCTACATTATCACCTGGTCTTCTGGTTACATATCCAAAATTCTGAAGAATTCTTTTTAGACATAGGGATGATAATCTTACGGTTATATTTAATTCTCTCAGTATAGGTTCTCTTACACTACTTACGGTTTATCCTAGATATACCAAGCTTATTACTCTCTCGATACCATTAAGTAAATGAGATCTTACTATCTGGTTAGTCTTATCGACTATCATCAACTTTGTTTTGTCCCTATTTATGGTTAAACCCAGTTTTTCACTTTTTTGCTCTAACCGATATAAGAGTGTGACCATCTCGTCCTTAGTTGCTGCAAATATGGTGGTGTCATTAGCGTAACTCAAGTTGTTTATTCGCTTACCTCCTATTAAGATTCCACTAGCCCATTCTTTTAACGCATTTCTCATTATAAATTCGCCATGAACATTAAACAATGTAGGAGACATAACTCAGCCCTGTCTTCCACCTCGGCAAGTATGAAATTGATCGGATGTTGTATTGTCTATTTTCATCACTGCAGTGCAGATTATAAGAAACACCCATCTGCTCTAGTATCTCCCAAAGCTTTTTCCAGTTAACAAAATCAATGGGCTTGTTATAGTCTATAAGGCACATTACCATAGTCACGTTGTATTCTCTACCTTTTTCTGTCAGCTGTCTGATGTTAACAATTTGATTTCCTTCCTCTAACGAATCCGGCTTGTTTTCTAGAGATTTGTTAGTCAACATAGTATCTTAAACGATTATTTATGATGTTTAATATGGGTTTCCGCAATTTTTAAAGAAATGGTAACGATGCTTAAATTTTTAAACACCTAAAATACGGGAGCAGATGAAAATTATTTATTATTTATGATTTTACAAACGCTTGTGCTTTATTTTACCGTCATTTTAAAATGTAATTCCAAGAAACTTAGAGAACTATAAGCATTCGAAATCGAGACCATTTTCAGCAAGATGTCCTCCTGCTTACAACCCAAACGTCATGATTGCAGAAATTGGAAACAGATCAAATAATGAAATCATTTTATTTCGAAATATTTACAGTTAAAAGCTCTTACTATAAAAATATTTTGGCGACCCCACACCCACGATTTTGATACAATTTATCTCGTGCCATAGCGGGTGAGTAAATATTAAACTGGCCCGATTGATTAGAACTAAAAGCGCGCGTGACATGTGCTGCAATTGATAAAGCTTTTAACTATCATCTTAGTCAAGAAAACTATTACCTTTCCACCTGCATATTCTCTTTCATGGGCCTGTAGCCTCCTCTAACAGTCGGCGCCTATGAGTCGAACATTTTATGTATACGATCGTCATCATGCAATTATATCACTCTTATAAATAAAAATATCTATTAAATTAAGTGTTTTCTTTTATCTTAATAAAATAAAATAATAGCTCCTCTTATGGATACATGCTTTGTCTCAAATGTGGCCCTTGAAAACGAATACCCATTGTAGTCTAACAACAATGTAATATAGAAATATGTATATACAATACGAAATACTTTTTATGCAGATTTCACAAAATAAACCTATTTAGGAGATTTGCACGTCACAAATTTAAGAAAATTCAAATATCGCATAGATTTTAGCTAATCTTACTATATTCCGTACAATTCTCTAAATTCACGTTTGATAACCATTTATAACTTGTAATCATACAACTATTAATTATATTATTAGAATTATTTTTGCAGTAGTTTTAAACTAAAGGATTGATTAAATTCAGCCAGTGCGCTGATTTGAGAGATTTTGTTTTTACCGAGCTGGGTTGAAACTTGTTACTTGCTATCGTTATTACTTCAAGGATGCACAATACTGGACGTAATTATTAAAGAAATCAGACGTCATAACGAATGTCCAAAATAATATAAATAAGACTCATTTTATCCAGCTATTATAATTATAAGTATGGGTACAATAGCTCATTTCATCTTTCACTATTCTCATATTTAAATATAAAAAAAAGATCAAGTGCGAGTCGGACTTGCGCCATTAGTGTTCCGCACTGTGATTGCCTTTGAAATAAAAATTTTTGTTGACGGATTTATAAAATGATCAGTGACTTCACAAAACACACCCCAAATGAGTTTTCAATAAAATAATTAAGAGCTCAGACTACAAACATGTCTAGTCTCTGACTCAGCAGACTAATCAGAGCAACTAGAATAAGACAAAAAATTCCTGATATGTATATATTTGAAGATCTAATATGTATTTTCACGTTTTTTCTTAGTCAATTATGTATAATAGTTATAGCTTCTTAGCTATCTAATAGCTAATCAATCAAACTAACTCAATCTAGAATCTAGTGGTCAAAGTTTAAAACAAATATTTACTAGGTAAATATTTACTACGTAAATATTTGTTTAACTATAAGTAAATAAAAGAAAATTATTTTGTGTCAGTACAGGAACGACGCACGAGCCTACTGAAATGTATATTAACAAAACCGCCACCATTTGCTAAGGAACATAGGTGTCATAACTTTTTGTTTTTATATCAGATAAATTATCAAACAGAATGCACTCGTGATAATTTTCGCTGACCATTTTTTAAGAATAATTTAAAGAAAAGTTTGTACAAGTATTACTTTATATAAATTTTTTCACAAGCTTTCATTTGATGCCCCACTCGATGATCTGGTAAATTTTTTTTTCACTTCCGATTTCACCCTCCAAAACTAACTCCTTAAGTGAAAAGTTAACCTTTAAAACTACACGGCTCTGATTGAGCTATAAATTCCTATATTTGTGCCAGATTTCAACTTTCTATGTCAAATACTTTCGGAGAAAATCGGACGAACAGATACCGAAGTGATCCCATAAGTGTTCCGTGCGGAATACTAAAAATGCACGTTAATGTTCAATTATTTATTTTTTCTTTGAAGAGACAGGCTGTAAGGATTGGATATCGTATTGTGAGTTTCAAAAATTGCAAAATGTTATTTTCTAGACAGACCGTACACGCTCTATGCAAAATAATATTGTATGTTTAAAAATACCACTGAACATTATATTTATGTTTAAAATAATTTCCTAGTATTTTTTTTTTATTTTGGGTAGTACTAAACTGTTGAATAAACTTCTTACAATAATGGTCTTATTATATCTATTTACGACAATTAAATAATTTTGTGTATTATTTCATTAGTTACTATTCTCTTTCGATTCACCCACTAAGAATAAAATTTACTATTATAAATAATTAAGCAAAAAAATATTAAAACTCATTGACAGCCATGGGTAATAATCTATGGTATTTAGACTAAACTTATTATCCCATACCTACGTTTGAGCGCTTGTCTGTGTGTTACTATACATTTTTGAAATAAACAAACAAAGAAAAACTATCAAGAAAGCTTTTAGGTAAGTAATATTATGATAAACCTTCGGGGTTAGTTGACTTGACAATTCCGGCGGACACTCATCAGAAATTGAGTGACCGTTCTCAAAATGAGAAGAGTGAAACGAGAAACAAGATATATTCTACTCACTTTTATTCATAGTTAAAAGCAGCTTGAGACAAACAAATTCTTCCAATTCAGCTTGCTGGATCAATTTAACTAATCATTTTTACTTCTAGTTTAAAACTACTGCAAATAAAAGACCGGTCAAGTGCAAGTCGGACTTGCTCAATTCCGTACGGTGATTGCTGGTATAAAATGATCAATGACTTCACAAAACAAACAGTAGTTTGTTTCAGATTTTTGTTGAAAACTGATGACCTTAAAATTTTTGTTTTTTTATGTACCAGATGAATTATCGAAGATTGATAATTTTCTTCAATCTACAGCTTATGGAGAATATTTCGGAATTTTTTAAAATTTTTTTGTTCAGTACCTTTCGAGATAGGGTGGGTGGACAGGGCTTTTTGGCTATTTTCTTAAAAACCATGCAAATTTTTGAACTCGTATTTTCACAAGCTTTCGTTTGACACCCCACTCAATGATCTGGTAATTTTTTTTTTTAATTCCGATTTCACCCTTAAATCAATATTTATCTTTTAAAACTACACGGCTTTTATTGGGCCATCGATTCCTGTATTTGTGTCAAACAGTTTCGCAGAAAATCGGGTGTGACAGACGGACACCGAAGTGATCCCATAAGTGTTCAGTACGGAACACTAGAAATAATCTTAATAATATAAGTCATAGTTCCCTAACTAATAGGGAAAACATACGATTTTTGAGAATCTACTTTGTACAGGAAACATGGCAAAGTTAGCGAAAATCTTTAATCTACAGCGAAATAAGTCTATGCATTTTTCTAGATTTGTAACATTCAAATATTTCAAATTATACGTACATATATATTAAAATATTGTAAGGCTCCAATCGGTATGTGGTTTCAAGGGCAATACCTGCAATGAAACACGCTTCGATAAGATAAGATAATTGTTTGAATTAATTACATTAAGAAAATACTTAAACAGGTGTTTTTACTTTGTATTAGTGATATGATAATTGCATAATGATTTTGAAAAAATGTGTTTCGAGAACATTTTTAACCATCCTATGGCGTGCTAACAACGGCGCAATTACCTTAGTAAATTGCCTAATCGCCTCCTGCATCAATAATCGCCTGGCATCTTCGAGGCATGCTATCGACAGGATTGTCTGCATACTCCGCAAATTTTTCGAATCTCGCGAGATAATTGAGTCAAAGTCCTCAGAGTCTTTCCTTTAAGCTTTCTCTTTACAAGGGATCATACGTTTTCAATAGGGTTGGCGTCCGGCGATTATGAGGGCCACTTTAGCGCGATTTTCGCCCTGCAAAGATATCTTCAACGTGCTTCAGAATTTGACATCACGAGCACGAAGATGTGGTCTCATGGTACACATTCAAATCTGATTTTCTTAATTTTGCCACTCCTTGACGCAGCTTTAATTTCGGGTCCGATGAAAACAAAAATACGATTCGTTTTTCGACTTTCGGAGTGACTTTGCCTATCGAACCACGTTTTGACAAGTCGTCGACATTTTTCGTCTCGTTAAAACGATTTACCCACTTCTTCACAAACGACACCAACTTGTTAATATATTTAGCGGCCCTTTTGGATAGGAAGAAAAAAAGACCGCCTCGAACCGACGAGCAAACAAGTGACTCATTTTGGATTGTACGTGATTTCAAGAAAAGTTCGGAATAGACTAATACTTTTACTAAAATGCGTCATAGACAAAGGTTTCCTGCTTCGATTTTCGCTAGAATTGTATATACTAAAAATGAATTATCGCGGACACGTTCTTACTTCACAGACTGTACATAAAGGGTTTACTCATAAGCGCCGCCTACAGGTTCATGACATAAAATAAACAAATAGCGAGGCTGAGATCCTGCACCAAAAAATAAAAATGTAATACTTTTCTTCATTTGGATGATCTGTAAACACGCTTGTAATTTCGACACAACGCGGTCTCAAAGTTATAATCAGTTCAGAGTTCAATACTTTTAAAATTTGATTGCAAGCAATAAATCGCCTCTACTCAAACTCAAAAGTATTTGGTGTAGTGGTGATATATACTGACTAGTGTCATTGTGCCAAAGAGAGTCTACCGAGTTGCGCATTTTTACCATAACAAGTTTTAACTGTAAATATTCTACAATAAAATGATTATATTATTCAGAGTGATTTATAATTAATTTCAAAGTGCCGCGATCATGGACCGTCGGATAGTACGCATATATTTTTTGTTTATTATCTTTAAACTGTATATATAAGTAATAATAAAAGCAGTGGCTACTAATAATAAACTTGATGATATCAAGGCCATGAAACCTGCAATAGAATTCTACAAATTATCTGAAATACTCTCAATCATTCCTGAATTCGAAGGCGACCAAATCTTTTTAAATGTATATGAGCATATTTATAATGTGTCAACTACCGATTAAAAGGTTTTATTGGCAATTCACATAAGAAAGGGCTTAGGAGCAGCTGCTTTTAGTCCAATTATTTCTTGAAATAAAATAATTAATTAATTTACATTTTGGCGAGTCTAGCGACCTTACTTCCCTAATACAAGACAACGTCTAAAACCATTACCACCGCCTACTTTTTATATCAGAATACCAGTTTTGAACGCAAAAATACATGCAAGCCTACTAAAATACAGTCTTTGTTTTCCTTCCTAAATCAATACTATTACTTTAAATACACTGGTGAGCAAAAAAAATCAAACGATTTTACTTCATTTAACACCGATCCTTGAATTTAATTCTTAAACAGAGGTATTATTTTCGATATCATTAGAATGCTGATTTTCTACTCTTTCCAATAATACTAAAAATATTTGGGTTTCTAAAAAGCTTTACTGATTAAAACGGTTTTTTGAATAGTTTTGCTCGCTTAGCAACGTAGTCATTGCGCGCTATTCATCCCTATAAAAACACATGCAACTACGTACTACGGAAGAAATGACACAAGTCACTGCCCTATTGCAAGAAGGGCACAGCCAACGTGGAGTCGCTGCGCAATTGCACCTGAGCCAGTCAGTTGTCTCCAGAGACTACTGACGTCACCAAGAGACTGGCGCCTTTACACGGAGACTAGGATCAGGAAGAAGAAGGTGTAGCTCGGTACGAAACGACCGCTTCATTGTCAACACAACACACACACACCCACACAACAATCGTCACTTGACCGGCGTTGAGGTCCAACAGGAACTCCAACGAGTTCGTAGTCGAGTTGTCAGTCATTGGGCAGTCAGAAGAAGACTTAAAGAAACTAACCTAACTCCGAAGAGACCAGCTAACAGACCCAAATTGACAGCAGCCCATCGATAAGCGCGGCTCAGATTTGCCCGAGAACATGTCGATTGGACCTTAGAGCAATGGCGCTCCGTTTTATTCTCCAACGAGTCCTGAATGTGCCTATATGGCAATGATGGAAAAAGACGAGTCTGTAGGAGGGGAGCGCTATGTGCAGTACGTAACTGCACGCATCATTCCTTACGCTGGGTTTGTTGGCGTTAGCTTCGTGCTAATATGCGATAATGCGAGGCCAATGGTGCTGCAATACCTGACGAAAGTGGGAATATCCACATTAAACTGCCCTGCGCGGAGTCCTGACCTCAATCCAATCGAGCACATGTGGGATAAGCTCAACAAAAGGGTTCGAGTCAGAAATCCAACCCCATGCATCGCTGAGGGACTTAAATGTTGCGATGGCGGAAGGATGGGGAATAATCCTACAGACAGTGGTGAAAAAGCTCATCCGCTCCATGAAAAACCGACTGGAAGCACTAATAGGGGCTAGGGGGGGAGTAATACAAAATATTTTTTTCGATTTTTCGAACTTTCCCTTGGATGGCATTTGTTTTCGATCCGATAACCCATCTGACTGCGCCAGGGAGGTCTCCGATGTTATTTTGGCTGGTATGGAAGCTTACATCCCTTTTTCGAAGAAATGCTCCTCCAACGGCAAGCCTTGGTTCGACCGAAAATACAAAGAAGCTGTTGCTTCTAAACATATTGCCTACCGACAATGGCGTGAAAATCCTAACACCGTAAATCGTCTTTGTTAATGCCCGGAACAGATGCAAGGGAATTATCGACGAAACCAAGGAGGCACACAATCAACGAATTAGAAACAAACTTCTCGCTTGTACCAACAATTCCAGGTCCTTTTGGGCAGTCGCAAAGGCAGTTAGTCAAAATTTTACCAAATCCACCATACCACCACTCACACGGCCAGATAATTCCATTGCAACCACACCTGTTGAGAGAGCGAACTTGTTGGCTGAACTCTTTGCTTCACATTCTACTGTCGATTTCTAAGGAAAAACACCACCTACTACTCCCATATTGCAGTCAAGGATGCCCGATGTTGTCTTCAGACAGCGCATCATAAAGCGTATTTTAATGAAGCTAGACACCAAGAAGGCTTCTGGCGCTGACGGAATACCTGCCATAGTTCTCAAAAACTGTGCAAGGGAACTAACACCAGTTTTCTGTAGACTTTTTAACCTATCCTACAGAAAGGGAATATTTCCGTCCTGCTGGAAATGTGCCACGGTTCAGCCGATACCTAAAAAAGGTAAGAAGACCTTGCCAAATAACTACCGACCAGTCGCATTGCTTTCAATAATATTGAAAGTCATGGAAAAGGAATCTTCTAAAATAACTTGAATGATTCAACATTATTAGCGACCACCAATATGCCTTTCGTACATATAGATCAACAGGAGATCTTCTGACCTATATATAATAATCTCGAAAGTCATGGAAAAGGTTATCAATGAGCATCTTCTAAAATATCTTGAACGATTCAATATTATTAGCGATCACCAATATGGTTTTCGTAAACATAGATCAACAGGAGATCTTCTGACTTATGTAACACATGTTTGGAACAACGCAATTGAACACTTTGGAGAATCTCGAGCGGTTGCTCTTGACATATCCAAGGCATTCGACCGTGTTTGGCACGATGGACTGTTGGCTAAGTTACGCTCTTATGGTATGTCTGAAAGGTTCTGTTTGTGGCTCTCATGTTTCCTCAGAGAGCGTTCTTTACGAGCGGCGGTCGACGGATTTCTTTCTAACACCCTCACTATCAACGCCGGTGTGCCCCAGGGCTCCATACTGTCTCCTACTCTCTTTCTCATTTACATTAACGATCTGCTGGAAGGGACCGGGAATCCAATCTATAGCTTTGCAGATGACAGTACGCTTGTCTCTTCATTCACCTTAAACGCTCGGACATCGGCTGCTCAGGCGAATATCCGCAGACAGCAGGAGGTCGTTCAACTTAACAAAGACCTGGAAGAAATTCTATCTTGGGGTGACAGTAACCAAGTGGAATTTAACGCTACAAAAACCCAAGCGGCAGTTTTTTCTAAAAAAGTTAACGTTGCTGAACCGACATAGTTATGTCGGGGCACTCCATTCCCCTAGCATCGTCGCTCAATTTGTTGGGCGTTAGTTTGGGAGTAAATATGTCTTGGCATGAACATGTTGCAGGCATAGCAAGGAGATCTTCTCAAAAATTGGGAATATTATTTAGAACCAGAAAGCTTTACACCCCACAGCAACTGTTAATTCTTTACAAAGCCCAAATTCGACCAACTATGGAATACTGCTCCCACGTTTGGGGCTCCGCTCCCAAACATACACTGCATTTGTTGGATTCTGTTCAGAGAAGAGCGGTCCGTCTGATTGGGGACCCGGAATTGACCGGCGGCCTTGATTCGCTGGAACATCGAAGAACCGTTGGCGACTTGAGTCTGTTCTACAAGTATTTTCATGGAAAGTGTTCGAAGGATGTAGCCCGCTTAATTCCTCCCAAAGCGGTGCATGTTAGAAATACACGTCGCGCTGGTGCTTCGCATCCGTATGAGGTTCAGCTTGTTACTCCGCGTACAACGCTTTTCAAGCAATCTTTTATATGGAGAACGTCATCCCTTTGGAATAATTTGCCCAGCGCTGTGTTTCCCACCGAGTACAATTTACAGCGATTCAAGAACAACGTGAATCGCTTTTTCCGCACTCGTGCCGCTCCTGGAGCGCTTTAGGGACTTCCCTGCAGCACGTGAGCTAGACCCATAAAAAAAAAAAATTGACTTCGATTTTTATCAATAAATTTAATTGTTAAACTTAAAATTTCTTTAGTTTTTCCTCTTACCCTTATTTTCAATCCTTGTTCTCCTTGTTTCTCCTTGCAATCATTTTGATCAGTAAAAAGCATGGGGTATGCTATGGAATTCAATGTCCTTAGAAAGAGAACAGAATGGGCTTCCAAATGATACTCAAATCCGTAAAAATATATAACGACCAAATTCTAGGATCCTTGTTAAATGAAGCCAAATAGTTTGAGTCGATTTTTTTGCTTATCAGTGTATATTATTTACCAGGCTAGAACCCAGACTAGGACAACTTATCCGCGCCGTGAACTCAACGGACCTATTACAAGCCCAAGCGCGAATTAAAACTATCATACTTTGAGAATCAAAGGATAGTTAAACTGCACCTTCCAAGATAAAATCACGTAATTAAAAGACCAGTTTCTCAACCCCTAACATGTAGATGCAATGGTCATGCTTCCAGCCAGTGCCGTTTCTAACAAAAACATAATAATCCTCCAAATTCTGACTTCCAAAGACCATCCCAAATATATTGTAACTCATAAAAATTAAGTTGTATTCAAGTTTTTGAAAAAGTGATAAATAAATAAATATATATATATATATATATATATATATATATATATATATATATATATATATATATATATATATATATATATATATATATATACGGCGGGAGAAAGAGAGTTTATTTTTTAGGTGCAAACTTATGGTCATTGCATAAACGAACTTACCTGATATATGAAAATTAATGGAAATTGTAAAAGAAACCAGAAGTACCCCTTCTCAGATATATCGTAATATACTGTACTATATCCTCCATTTGAAATATAACAGGAGAGAAGAGCCGTTGTAGTAGCGTTTAAAAAAAGTGTTGCAGAACCCCAAAATATTTCGTCTCTTTCCAATTCAGGTGACAACCACTTGTGCGGCTGACACTTCCATTCTTCTGGCTTATCTCTTTGCCGGACATAATAATACCACTGAAATTCAAACAAAAGTTATTTAATTGCGAGTTCAAAATAACAATAACAACTAAAGAATAGTTCATTCACTTTGGGTTATCTGAAAAGGGCAACATACCCGGCAAAATATAAGCAACAGAATATTGCTTATATATTGCCGATTCACAGATAACATACATATTATTGCTTTTACAAAGTGTATTTAATGATTTCGACCACATACAATGAATAATTTACTTTTCTTATCTTTTAACTCTAATTAGTTTATAATGGATATTAAAATTTTTTAAAGATCTCTGAAATACATCATGAGTTTATTATTATATTACTACTTGCTATGTAATCGTATTTGAAGAATATATTTCTTATTATTTTCCATAAAAACAAATACGAGGGCTGTTAAGTAATAAAATAGCTGTCTTCGATCTGCCGTTTTTGTATTTTAATTATTTTTCTAGTGATATATTCATATAGTCTGCCGTATGTTTGCCTTCAAATACAACTTTACAGTATTCGTCCAACGTAACTCAATTAATTTGTATTAACAATGAGAGCAAAAATGAAACACCTATGATTTAAGAATCTTTTAATCCTATACTTAATGCCAATTTTATTTACCTTTGGCATGTAATGATTAAGGTTTGCACTTTTTTTCTGATTTAACAATATATATGTATATATATATATATATATATATATATATATATATATATATATATATATATATATATATATATATATATATATATATATATATATATATATATATATATATATATATAACTTCATTACTAACTAGGGAAGAAAACTTAGTGCCACCATTACCTAAAGTGTGTGTGTGTATGTGTAAAGAGGTGAAATCAAAGCTATCCTTAAAGGTGTTTCAAAATTTTAAAATATCTTTTGTATAAGAACGCCAAAATGTAATTTATATACAGGATGTTATTATCGCATTAAAGTGGCACTATTGCCGTAGATGCATCTTTCGAAGTAAACGCAAAAATTGAAATTTACCATTATTTGTACTCTATTAAATAAAGCTACAGTTGAGGGAATAAATGAGTATGTAATGTAAATTTGACACGTTACTTTACTTTTATTTTAATAATGTTAGTTTTAAATTATGGCATATATCTTACAAAAATAATAAATAACGAAAAAAATAGCTAAAACTGAATTTAAGAAACTCAAACCGTAAAAAAGAGCGTCGGAAGACAAATTTTGCTCTAGGGTTTCATATAAAATCGTACATTGTTCTACTTAATATTGCTATGTTTCATCTACAGTCCCTGGCCAAATTATTAGACGCACTGTATTTTTTTTAGTAATTTTATATTTCTTAAGAGTTTTTATGCAATAATGGTATATTTAAACTACAATATTATTGATTTTTATTTAAAAGAATTGTTGTAGACTACATATTTGTATTTATTTTTAACATATGGCAACACTGTGTTGACAAAGTGATACATGAACGTAAACAAGTACAAACGTGTATCGGTCGCGATCGGAATCGAGTCAGGTACGGACGTGTTTCTGTGGCTTTATGGACTGTGGTTGTTTGTTTAACAGTTTTATACTACTCAGTTATTAGTTTATTTTGTATGCAGTGTTTTAAAAAAGTAATGGACTACTATTTTCATTATGGGTAGAAAAGGCGATCTTTCACCACGTAAAAAAGCTGAAGTGAAGGCCCTTGTGATTGCGAAAACATTTACAAACCGAGAAATATCACGAATATTGGAGGTTTCTGAAGCTAGTGTACGACGCATAAAAAAGAAAATTGAGTCAGGGAAGGAATTAAGCCCGAAAAGAAAGAAAAGATGTGGTAGAAAACCAATTTTCACTCCACGGTCAGAGAGATGTTTGAAGAAAATTTGTGTAGAAAACAGATTTGCTACCACAAAGGTAATAAAATCACAACTCCAGGATGCTAGCGTAAATGCTTCTGAGCGCACTGTTCGAAGAAAATTGAGAGAATTAGATTTTAAGGCCTGTCGTCCCGCCAGGAAGCCCAAGTTAACAGCTGCAATGAAAGCAAAGCGCCTGAAGTGGGCCAAACAATGGCAAGACAAAGATGTGGACTTCTGGAGATCGGTAAGATACAGCAATTTAATCAATAATTGATACATTATTATCATTTTCAGTTAAATAAAGCAAATAAACATGGAAATTTATATATTTTTCCTATTTTTGACAGGTCTGCTTCAGTGACGAAAGCACATTCGAAATTTTGCAGAATAAAGCTCAGTATGTGCGTCGTCGACATGGAGAAAAGTTTCATCCTGATTGTGTCGTCCCGACGGTTAAACATCCCACCAAAGTGATGATTTGGTCAGTCATCAGCAGCAAGGGCACTGGACGTCTGTACGTCGTCAAAGGAATAATGAGGCAAGATCAGTACAAAGAAGTATTACAAAATCGGTTGATTCCGCAGCTCAGAGAATGGTTTCCAAACGGGGAACCATTCACTTTCATGCAAGATGGAGCTCCCTGCCACACTGCTCGGTCTGTTAAAGCTTTTTTGGCAGAAAAAAATATCCCTCTGTTGGATTGGCCCTGATATGAACCCCATTGAAAATGTGTGGGAGCTGATGAAAAGAGAAGTGGCTAAAGATGTGATTACCAACAAAACCCAGCTCCTAGAAAAGATTATTCATGTGTGGAATCATCATCCTCAAATGCAGGAGACAGTACGATCTTGCATTGATAGCATGCCGCGCAGAATTAAAGCTTTGATAGCGGCTAAAGGTGGCTCAACTAAATATTGACTTTTACTAACATTAATTTCACTTTTCTTTAAAACTTAATAAACTTATGCTTTTCTAAATTAATACTGTTTTATTTATGTCAAATAAATAGGTAATTGATTGGATAATATAAAAATAAAAAACAAATCAATTTAAAATAATAAAACGATACAATATCAGTCGGTAATTAATATTTTACATGAAATCTTGCAGTGCGTCTAATAATTTGGCCAGGGACTGTATACGTAAATAAATGTATCCTTACGTCACACACATCTATATATGTAGAATTGCTAATACGCTAATACATTTACTTTTATGTGTTAGACACTGCCTTAACAGCTAGATTCACTAAAAATTGAATCCGGTTTAGTTGCCATGGAATCCGCGATCTCTAACTGTCCAGTTGATTTCTATTTTTGACATTTTGTATTGTAAATATAACCAAATAAACGTTATAGTAAGAAAATTCGACATAGAAATCGAGAGGGTAAGCCTTGGAACGAGGGAAAATATAACACTTTTTATAATTTTAACACAACATTTCACAGGTGTAATTCTTCTAGATTTCTCCTGTGTCGATGGACAAAGTGATGCTGACGTTTCGCCGCTCATCCTGTCAGCTTCTTTACAGCCTGTTCCGAGAACTGATTTTTTCGGAATATGGCACAAAACTAATACCGAAAAAGTCAGTTATCGAAACAAATTTTGAAGAAGCCGGCAAAATAATCGGTGAGACGCAGCATCACTTTGTCAATGGACACGGGAAATTCACAAGAATTATATCTATAAACTCTGTAATATGTGAGAGTGTCCTATCAAAAATTTGTTCATTTTTGTCTATATCTATAAAAGAAAACTATATATATATATATATATATATATATATATATATATATATATATATATATATATATATATATATATATATATATATATATATATATATATATATATATATATATATATATATATATATATATATATATATATATATATATATATATATATATATATATATATATATATATATATATATATATATATATATATATATATATATATATATATATATATATATATATATATCACTTTTGTCAATTTAAACCCCAAATTGTCAAATTAGATCAGTTTTAAAGTTAAGACTTTTTACTGAATCAGGCATGACTAAGTAACACTAAAATCGGACAAATAACGATGTATTGTTGCTTAAGATTTATTCTCATACGTTCGATATCCGACAACGGAATGGGACAAAAGCCCTATTCTTATTGGTTAAAATATTTTTACGCCAAATGTCATCGGAATATTTTTACAACAAGTTGTGCTAGCTACTGATCACTAAGTGATAAAGACTGATTCTTGATGAAATGGACCATTGTCACTACTTATTTCTTGCTTACCTTCAGATGACAAATATATGAAAAGTGCTGATGGAAATTTCACCCAACATTATTTTTTACTAATTGCATTTATCACCTAGCCTGTCAAATTAAACTCCAGTTTAATATGTTGTATCATTTATTACCTGATTACGTTTTGTTAATACGTAATTTTTCTCCGTTCTTATCATATCTGTAATACTGTAAAAAAGTAGAAAATTTAATGCCCATTAGTTTGGTACATTGTTAACTCCAAAGGTGTAAATTGCAGATGGGCTATATTTTGACAGTATATCTGAATTTAATAAATGTATTAAAATAATCCCGTAGAGTTTGTTTTCATCATTTAAGTCCACGACGACTTAATTCATCACAAGTTACATAATTGGCGTAGTCGGTGGGATTCTGAAGAAGTTAAATAAAGTGCCCCTCTAGGTAAGCATGTTAACAGACTTGTTATTTTCAACTCTCTAAGAGACTACGATCATAGTACGAATAATCTGAAATGTATATTCCTTGACAAATCATGGGGCAAAGTATTGGTAAGTAATCTAAATAGTGGCAAAACAACCCTTCAGAAGAACGTATATATTTTTAAAGAGTATCAGTCAACGACTATAGAAGAAATCAACAAGCAGAAAATGGCAAAAATCAAGAAGTAGATTTAGAAAACACGTTTATCCTAGTCAATTAATCCAAGTTACATCAGTAACGTACTGTATCAGTAATGTCCAAGACGCACAACTAGTTAAAAATCTTTAAAATAAAAATAACATTTTTAGTTTGTCATTATTACTACTCTATATACCTTCCAGAAATAAAAACTATGATGGAGGAAATCGAGGATGTCATAAGATGACTCAAATTGTGAAAAACTTCAGAAATTGATTTGATTACAGCGGAGGTGATTAAAATAATGAATCCCGAAGCGCTGAAAGCAATTCATATGCTGTGCAATAAAATTTGGAAAACTTGTTCAATTACTATTCCACAGATATTTGCGCTAACTACAGAATGATATCCTTGATCACATGTGCAAAGTCATGATCTACGTAATTCAGTCCTGCCTATCTAACTTCATTAATCAAGAAATAATCCCAGAATAACCGGCTTTTGTCAAAAATAGGGGCTGCAGAGTTTAAATTCTCAATATCCGCACCATAGTTGAAAAATCTTCCTTTCATAGATTTCGAAAAGGCCTTTAATAGTATTAAGTGGAACTTGATATATATGGGTTATATTGCAAAGTCCTGAACCATCTGATTAAATTAATTTTCAGCTTATATAACAACAGCACAGGTGTAATTAAGTGAAAAACATATACTTTGTAGAATATAGTATCGAGAAAGGCGTTTCATAGAGATGTATTCTATCTCCGATATTTTATAACAAATACAGTGAACCTGTAATGCGGATAGTTCTGGATGAATGGCATGGTGGAATATCTATCAATGGTAAAAAGTTATCCATTCTGCGGACGATATGGTAACATCAAATGTATAGGAAACAGAACAATTATTGCAAAGATTAGAACAGGATGGACATGAATACAGACTTAAAATTAACTATAAAAAGTAAAAAATAATGATTCTAGGTTGCGAAAACATCTACAGAACATGCGATCAGACGCCGTATTTGACTTGGTCGCTCTGCAATGTCACAATTCACAAACATCTGGAGGGACAGAAATGTTACGAAAACCACCAAAAATAAATGTGTAAACACATTTATATACTCAGTTTTCGGATATGCTTCTGAGACGTGGGTCATTCGCCAAGCAAATCGAAGGCGATTTAAGACATTTGAAATGTGGTGCTGGTGCAGAGTACTTTGACTACCTTGGACGGCTCTGTTTTGCAAGAAATTTAGCCAACCCAGAGACTATCCAGTATGTCATATCAAAGAATATTAAGATTCTTCGGCCATCTCATGCGTAATGACAACAAAGAAAGACTTGTGGTTCAGGGAAAGATGGAAGGTAAAAGAAGATGGGGAAGATCACTCACTAGATGGGCAGAAAACGCCCACCTAAGACAGATCCCAGTGGAGAAATGCAATTTAAAGAGGAATTAATCAATCAATAATAAATCAGTCATGAGTGGGATTAAAATCACTGCCCGAGTACGACGTTGGATGATGAAGAAAATACCATCTATAACCAACCACTAACAAATCCAATGTTCCCCATTCTTTAAGAAAATACAAAAATAATTTGAAATAATAAAAATACTTTTGTTAGTTAAACTAATATTGCCGATTTCTTTATATTAAAAGATGAACTAAAAGTTTAATCAATGTTACTACAACAAATGTAAGAGAAGGCAGAGAAAGAATTAATTCTGTTTTGGAACACTTAATTAAAAATTATCATTTAATTTAAAACAAAATAAATGCACAAAATTTCATTACGAAAGGAACTAACCAAAGTCTCTTTCAGATAAAATATAATATTTTATCAACTATAAAGCTCATTGAAAGATATCATATGCTTTAAATTTAATCATTAACTCTGTTATTAGACTGGAAAATAATCTAAGCCCACTAAATACCTAACGCAATTATGTTTCCACATCGAAATAATGTATATTTAACCTTTTTATCAATAATTCATTTGGAATTATTCATAAATTTCGTTATATAAAATGGATCAGTTAATGAAATTTAAAAATAAACCGAATTACTACAAATTTTAGAAATTCAACATGTTTTTAACAAAGAAAAATTTTTCTTCTTCATTTTCCACTGATTTACCTTTAGCTATTTAAATCCTATTTTATATATCCAATTCCACCACCTTATTCTTCATAAGAAAATTTAAAAAAATCCGATATGAAATAGGCCTCTGTAAGAAAATAGAAAACCTATTTAACAGAACTACCTAGAAAGTTGTCAATATAATACCGAATAGCGAAGCCACGAGCCTGCTCCTACCATCCACCCTGAAAGTGAAGCTGAAGTGAGCTATATTCACTCCAAATTTCTTAATTATTAGGGTTGTATGATAAGTACCTAACCTTGAGAAGATTAAAACATTTTTATGTGTAAAATTTATTTTATTTTTTAACATAGTCTCCTTTTAGCTAGATACATTTAGTCCAATGCTTTTTTTATCTTTTGTATCGCATCTAAAACATACGATTTCCCCTAATCTTCAAAATAGGCTTTTGTTTCAACAATCCCTCATCGTTTGTGCCAATTTTTTTTTCGCCGAGCCATTTTTTCATATTCAGAAATAAGAATTAATCGCTAGGAGCTAAATCTGATGAATACGATGGATGCAAAAGCAATTCGTAACGTAACTTATGGAATTTTGCCGTTGCGATGACACAAGTGTGTACGAGTCCACTGCCTTGATGAAAGAGAATTTTTTTTTTGCCAAATGTTGACATTTTTCTTTTACAGCGTGGTTAAAACGATCCAATAAGTTGACATAGTACTCTCCAATAATATTTTTGCCCTTTTCAAGGTAACCGACGTAGATCATGCCGCGTGCATCCCAAAACACTGTGGCCATGGCTTTGTTGGCCGATAAAGTCACCGTTCCCTTCTTTGGCGCTTCTTCACTGCGGAAAACCCATTGTTTGGACTGTTCTTTGATCTCTGGTGTCCTGTGATAAATCCATGTTTCGTCAAGAGTTATTAATCGAGGCCAAAAATCATGTCGATTGCGGTTTAACATCGCCAAACATTCTCTTAAAGTTGACACACGTGCGTGTTTATTGCCAATTGTGAGCAATCGTGGCACCCATCTTGCGGAAAGCTCTCTCATATCCAAATGAGTTGTTAAAATGTCTTACACGTGTTCAATTGAGACGCCCACAGTCTCAGCAATCTCATGTACTTTCACTCTCCGATCATTTATCACTATATCATGAATTTTTTCAATTATTTCTGATGTGGTGACCTCATTTGGACGACCTAGACGTTCTTGATCAAAAATGCTTGTACGGCCGCCTTTGAATTCAGCTGTCCAATATTTTATGGTCGATAATGAAGGTGCAGCGTCCCCATAAACTTCGCTGAGTTCCGCTTTTATCTCTCTCTCCTTCGTTTTCTTTTTTAAAGATAAAATTTTATCACTGCTCAATATTCAATTTTTTCCATTGTTGTAAAATTACAAAAGTTGTTCTATTTAAACGGCTGCCACTCACAAACTAAATCACTCAGTGACTTGGAAATTTAACAGGATTCTTGTGAAAGGTTAGGTTTCCAAAAAATATAGTATTTTAAATAGTACTAGCGCCATCTATGGCCGAGGCCAGGTACTTATCATACAACCCTCGTATCTTTATCTCTATTCTTATCATATTTGTAATATGAAAAGATAGGAAATTTAAAGTTGATTAGGTCAGTACATTGTTAAGTCTTAAATGTAAGAGCGAAGCTCTTGTAAGATACACTTTAAGTGGCAATATATCTGAATTCAAGAGACGTATTGAAAAAACGACGAGGTGACTCAGCACAAGTAATATTCTATGGCGCACAAAATTTTTTATTGTATAAAGTAAAAAATATTATCCAGAATACATTTTTCTAGACATACCAAATTTAGAAGGCGAGCAGCAATAAAAAAATATTTGAAATATCTCTTCTATTAATTAAAAGTCGAAGTCTAACCAGGTACTAACGGAGGAAAGAAGAATTGGATGTAAAGGGCATTTCTTTTCAGGTAAAAAAAGAAAAATTGATGGATTAGAATGGGGAGAAACACATTGGGACAGTTGGAGGACATGCTTCCTTCGTCAAACTTTGGCTAACGCTACAGGTTAAAGAAAAGAAAAGAAAACTTAGAATAATCAAGACATTTTAAATACAGAGAGATCCAAAGGGCCTTATCATATTTTATTGTAAAAAAGGTCATTGTTAGAAAATGAAAAATATTTTAATTCATTAGGAATATCAAGCGATATACAACATTGCTGGTAAAATACGTATATATAGTAAAGGATTTTGCAACGAATATTTTGGTAGGCCACTGTCTTTATCTTTATTTGAAGCATGCGTCCACTGTTTGGAGCTTGAGCAATAGTAACGGTAAGAAATTAAATATAAGAAGAAATAAGGATTTCCCTTATCTAGGAACTTATAAGAAAGGTTATTTGAAATTCGTTATTCTAATCGCTATTATGGTAGGACCTGTTTTTTTTCTTAATACACTAAGAAAATACAGTAAAATTGAAATGATAATCTTTCATTGCAAATAACACTGACAACAGTTAATTAGTGTTCCGATTATGTTGGGATTTTGCAATGTTTTACACAGTATTACAGTGTGTGTAGTGACAATTTCAAATAAAATTTTATTTATCGCACACTCGTATAACCTTGAAAATATTGAAGGAAGTGATATTCCTTCGCGTTAATACTGCGCATGCTTGAGATAACAATAAGGACTAATGAATGTGAAAAATAAGCGTTGCATAATCTCTCTATTATGGTGTTCCAGTAAGACAGATTATATATTCGATCAAATGTAAAATGAGAAATTTTACATATAAAATATTATTTTATCCCGTATTATCTAATTTTATATATATTGTCGTAAATCGAAAATTTTTCTTTAACAATTTTTTAAAAGTATTTGATGTAACTAGCAAATTTTAAGACATACTATATATAATATATATTCAGCCTTAGAAATTACAAATTTGGTACGAGTGATATTAATTTCTAGGCCGAAGAGTCTTTTTTTGAGGAAAATAGAGTAGGCTGCAGACCAACTAATTGGCGCCGAGTGAAATTTTGAAAGAAAAAATTTGTTTACAAAGTGAGAACTTTTTTTGGGTTGTCACTATTTTTGCAGTAGAAAACTAGCCGGACGAAGTCTATCAACAAATTGATATGATGGAGTTTTTATATACCTGTTGCCCCTTTTAAAAACACTTACTTTATTGTAACGTATGTTATTACATTTTTATCTGATATAACTTAGGCTCACTATCCAAGTTACAGAAATAAAGTGTCTAAAGTGTAGAATGTCTTATGAGAATAAAGCTGCAAGATGTTTCAAAATATTGTTATAACTCTAATGCTTATCGAGAAAGTTCTGTAAAAATATACACGTTTGTCCATATTTCCGAACAAGGATGATTGGAGTACAAACGTATCTCCGAACAAGGAGTGATTGGAGTGACTACAAACGTTCTCGTTTTATAATCGTCATGACGATTGTCAAAAAAAGCCTATGTTGAATGTCAGTTGCTCTTCTGTCAACCGCAATCATGGGCATTATAAAAAAACAATGTCCAATATGTCCGCAAGTATATAAGCTATAATTTGTATAATTTCGACGTCTTAGGACACATATGCTACTTTTTAGTGTTCCGTACGGAACACTTATAAGATCACTTCGGTTTCTGTCCCTCCATCTGTCTGTCTGTCACACCCGATTTTCTCCGAAACTATTGGGCATAGAAAGTTGAAATTTGGTATATATAATGTAATACTTGCGCACACTTTCTTTGTATTATTTTTAAAACATAGCGAAAAATCGTTGTCCCCCCTTATCTCAAAAAGTTCTGATCAAAATATTTTTAAAAAATTCTGAAATATTCTCCACAGGGTGTAGTTTGAACGAAAATTATCATGACTGCAGTGCACCTTTAATAATTTATTCGGTATATGAAAAAAGAAAAATATCAAGGTCATCAGTTTTCAGCGGAACACTAATTGCGCACGTTCAACTTGCACTTGACCGGTTACTTTGTGATTAGGTCGCTTGGAGATCGTCAAAAGTAGTAACCAGCAGTTTAAGCCAGCAATCTATTTGCTGAAATCCAAGACTGATTCTAACGAATATACGGTTGTCGAAAACACTCCACACATTTACTAGCAGTATCTTGGAACTTCATGCGATTTGTCAATTACCCCAGATTGTTATTGTCAACCATAGATACGTCTAAACACTGTATTCTTCTCTGTTGCATGCATAGTAAAGAAAATATTATTTCATACCAAAAAACTATTCTTTAATATTTATACTTCTCCTAAATTTGGGACTGAACTCTCAAACATACTTAGTTTTCATTAAATTCAATCCATCTTGAAGACTCAGAACTCACCGAAAACCTAATTTTTTAAAAATATCGAAGAAAAGTTAATGACTATGAATTCTTCTATGAATACAGAAGTAAGCGATGGATGTAGCCCGCTCAATTTTTCCCAGAATGGCACATTCTAGAAAGACGTCACGCAATACATTGCACACGTATAAGTTTCAGCTTGTCGTGTTACCATCTTCAACCTCATCGTGTGGGAATCGCTTGCCAAGAACTCTTTTCCATCATGTGCGACTTACAGCGGTATTGTGAAGTGATTTATCTCCAGCGAGTATACTGGATAAATAAACATAATTTTTATTTCATTTTAGCTAGAAATGTAATCCCATTGATTTTTTCTGATCGTAAAAAAAGGTAAGATAAACAGTACTTGAGCTCTGTTTAACTTATAATAAAAAATTCGCCATGAACAAACTGTGGCAAAGATAAAAAAGATTCTCAGAAATTCACGGTAACTTTATAAATTCGTTTCAGAAGTTGCGACTAGAATGTGCAAACGCGCAAAGAAGATACAAACGCTTCGATAATTGAATCGACTGACTTTTATGCAGAAAGTAGACATACTATTCAACTGTTCTTCTTCAACTACTCAACTATACAACCATAAAATTCTTACAATAACCTTAAACCTTAAATTGGTACACATTTACCGTGGTGTGGTTAGAGATTATTGCGAAGACGCAACATGTAATTATGTCAGTCATATGTTAGGGCTGTCATATGTCAGGACTGTCAATGGTCGGTGAACAGAAATCTACAATTTACGTAAAACAAATATCTATTTGTAGAAGTATTCTGATGGTAACATATTGCCATATACCATGTAGAATATTGCCAAAAGATCGGAGTCAGTTATCACTTGATCGTGGAGACAGAGATAGAGAGAGACTGAGATAGAGAGATAAAAAATAAATAAATTTATAGTGTGTTTAGTTTAAAAATTTCTCTCTTTTTAGAGATATGCGAAGGGAAACATAAATTTATCGCTTTTAGGTTTACTGACACCCAGTTTTTCTATTATTTTGATTATTATTGAGAAATAATCAGAAAAATCTACAAGCACTTTTATAGGATCTATAATACACAAAAAATGTTGTATCCGATAATTTATTGGAAAAAAAATTTCCAAATGTTATGCTATATTGCTATTTATTTATATTTTACACTTAAGTTGGAGTTACTTTTTCATTTATTATAATTTAGTGGTTATGTTTAAATTTCTTCTCAGCACGCTATTCTTTCATATGTTAATACATTCATTGATATTTTCACATATCACAAGATAATAAAAATATTAGTCAATAACACGAAACAGTTAGAAAACAATTTGAAATATCAAAATTGGGCTTTATTGAAAACACGAGTATAAAAGTCAAAGTCAAAATTCAAATAACTAGCGCTTAAATACGGCAGAATTATAAAATTTGAATTATTGGATATTAAGATTTTTTAATGCAAAAAAGAATTTTAAAAGTAAGCCGTATTATGAACATGAAGAAAATAATTAAAATCAATGGCATCCCGGTTTGAGATATCAAAACCACAGCCGTGGAAAAAAATTACTGGAACTATTTATGTTGTACCACAATCTTTATCAGCTTAAAAAGGCTGTAATCAAAATCGTAGTATATTTTCAATGAATATTGTGATTGTGTGTTCCTATATTTGAACAAATTTTAGCTTTCTATGTCAAATAGTTAAATTTGCCGTGACAGACAGACTGAAGTGATTCCATAAGTGTTTTTTAATTTTGATACGGAATATTAAAACTGTTAATCCTGTGGACTGTACTAATTATGTTTACTGGAATATACTAATTAATTTCAGATATTAGTAAAAACAACCTCCCAAAAATGACACTTATTGTCAAATAAATAGTTTTTTCTTCCCATTATTAGTGTTCGACAATCGCAATAATGGCTCCATTAAAATAGGATATATACAAGATTCATTTTTACTTACCATCAGGTTATTAAAAAATGTAATTTCTCTAAACTATTATTGAATGACTAGATAAGTTTTAAAACTTACATGTATAAATCCCCCTATTAGGAAATACATTGAATATGATATTATTAGTGACGATAACAAGAAGCTCCATAAGTTCTGTAGTTTTAAAGTTTCTAGAGATAAATTATCCAATCTTATAGAATTATTTGTTGCATTATAATTATTATAATACCCAAACTGTTTCGCTAAATGAACCCATATATTAAGCCAGTCACCTAAAAATAAATATAAATCGGGTTTGTTATTTGTAGTATATATATATATATATATATATATATATATATATATATATATATATATATATATATATATATATATATATATATATGGATTGAGTGGATATTAATACTGAAAAAGGACAGAATTAAGATATCAGCTAGCTCATTTTAATTGGAGAGATATGAAGAACGAGGTAATTTTTGTACGCCTTTTGAAAATAGTCTCTATAGTTGTTTAAAGCTTGGTTGTACTGT
Organism: Pachyrhynchus sulphureomaculatus; assembly: GCA_019049505.1. NCBI lineage: Eukaryota > Metazoa > Arthropoda > Insecta > Coleoptera > Curculionidae > Pachyrhynchus > Pachyrhynchus sulphureomaculatus. The sequence continues at coordinate 105,596,558 of CM032454.1, read as the reverse complement.
TTTTGGGCATCATTCATTTTAGAAAAAAGGAATCTAATTTCAGCTCAAAAAATAAAAAAAATACTGAAGAGTTATTTAGTTGTTAAAATAAAATTAAATATACTACAACCTGTGCGTCCTGAAAGAAAGAGCAGGTAGTGCAGTAAAAGGCTGCATTAACACAGAGAAAAGTATATTAACAAAATAAAAATTCTTGCAGTTATTACACTCTTAAAATTACATTAATTAAATAAAAACCCCTTATGCTATGAGAGTGTACACATTTAAAATAGTTAGGAAGGATTTATCAATCACTGATTCTAAGTGCAAAAAAAAGGCTTTAAAAGACACGATATAAAAGTCTGTACAATTGATTTCTCGGATTACACGTGTTGACTTACTGCTTGGCTTCTCCTCGTGGGTTTTCCACAAACAGCTTGGCCTCTCTTGGTGAGATTCTCATCCAAAATATTGTCTTACCCGCTACTCTCCTATTTTCATTTGGGTAGCTAATCACTTTTTGACCCGAAATGCCTTAAGATGAGCAGAATATTTTTAGAACGGAAAAAGGCAACTGCACTACGGCAAGATGGAAGAATGAGCCTACTACGGCCTGACGAAGGGAAAAACCACTACTCTATCACTGAAGAAAAAGCCGTTACTGCATCACGGAGGAAAAAGCCCTTCTTCAAAGTGAAGTCTTTAAAATGGTTCACTTCTGGAACGCAAAATGAGACGGGAGTGTTAAACTCGCGACTTACACTTGATAGACAAGGACCGGTGATGCCCGTCTTCCTTATAAATCAGGCGCATTCAATGCATATAAAATAAGTTAAATCGGCAACATGCGTTACACACGGTTAAGTTACACTGCTCAAAAATTTAAATCACTACTTAATTAAATATAAAAATGTAATAAAATATAAACTATAGAAAGAAAAACGGTGTTGTAACATGATCTTAAAATCTAGGAAAAAATGAAACAACCGTGCTGATAATGGAAAAGAAATTATTTTCCTGGGTTTGCGGTCTAATGAAACAAAATTTTTTTTTATTCTAAGTCCTCTATATTTCGCCGATTATTTTTCAACATCATCAAGAGGCAATAGCTAAAAAGATTACTAAATCAATGAAAAGAGAAAAAACCAGGGCATACAAACCAAAAATTCTTCCCATTCATCAGGCACACAAGCAACGAACAAACTTCTTGGTTACCCCAACAATTCCAGGTCCTTTTGGTCAGTCGCTAAGGCAGTTAGTCAAAATTTCGCCAAATCCACTATACCAGTACTCATAGAGCCAAATAATTCTATTGTCACAACACCTGTTAAGAAAGCGAACTTTGTTGGTTGAACTCTTTGCTTCACATCCTACTGTCGATTTCCAAGGAAAGACACCACCTATTAGTCTCATAGTGCAGTCTAGGATGCGCGATATTATCTGCCGATAGCGTAAACTTTTCAACCTATCCTACAGAAAGAGAATATTTTCTTCCTGCTGGAAATGCGCCACAGTTGAGCCGATACCAAAAAAATGCAAGAAGACCTTGCTAGACAACTACCGATCAGACGCACTACTTTCAATAATATCGAAAATCATGATCTCCTAAAATATGAAGGATTCAATATTATTAGCGACCATCACTATGGCTTTCGTAAACAAAGATCAACAGCAGATCTTCTAACTTATGTAACACATCTTTAGAACAACGCAATGAACATTTTGGAGAATTTCCAGTAATTGCTCTTGTATATGCAAGGCATTTGACCGTGATTAACACGATGGATTGTTGGCTAAGCTAGGCTCTTCTGGTATATCTGAAAAATTCTGTTTGTGGCTCTCATGTTTATTTAAAGAACGTTCTTTACCAGTTGGAGTCGACGGATTTCTTTCTAACACCTTCACTATCAACGCTGGTGTGTCCCAAGGCTCCATATTGTCTCCTACTCTCTTTCTCATTTACATTAACGTTCTGCTAGAAAAGACCAGGAATCCAATCTACAGCTTTGCAGATGACAGTACGCTTATCTCTTTATTCACTTTGAATGCTCGAACATCGGCTACTCATGCAAGTATCCGCAGATAGAAGGAAGTCATTCACCTTAACGAAGACTTCAAAAAAAATTCTATCTTGGGGTGACAGTAACCAAGTAGAATTTAACGCTACAAAAACTTGGGGGCAGTTTTTTTCTAAAAAAAAAAGATGCTGAACCCGACATAGTTAAGTAGGGGTACTCCATTCCTCTAGCATCGACACTCAATTTGATGGGCGTTAATTTGGGAGCAAATATGTATTGGCATGAACATGTTGTAGGCATAGCAAAGAGAGCTTCTCCAAACCTGGGAATATTATTTCAAACTAGAAAACTTTATACACTCCACAACAACTGTTCAAAGCTCAAATTCGACCAACCATGAAATACTGCTCTCATGTTTGAGGCTCTGCTCCCAAACATACATTGCATTTGTTGTATTCTATTCAGAAGAGAGCTGTTTGCCTGGCCCCGAAATGGCCAGCAACCTTGATTCATTGGGACATCGAGGAACGGTTGGCGACTTGAGTCTATTCTACAAGTATTTTCATGGAAAGTATTCGATGGATGTAGCCCGCTTAATTCCTCACAGAGCTGGCTAGAAGTACACGTCGAGCTAATACTTCACATCCGTATGAGGTTCAGCTTGTTACTTTCGTACAACATTTTTCAAGCAGTCTTTTATATGGAGAACCTCATCCCTTTGGAATAATTTACCCAGGAATATGTTTCCAACAGGGTATAATTTCAGCGATTCAAGACCAACATGAATCGCTTTTTCCGCACACTTATCGCTCCTGTAGGGATTTCCCTACAGCATGTGTGCTAAGCCTATAAAAAAATAATGATTATGTGATTTAACTAGTAAATTAAGGCCTTTACGCAATCCCCAATATTGATGAAAGCAACAATTTAATGGTTTATGATGAAAATACTATAACTGTTATACCGCCAAGTAGCTACGAATTAAACGAAATATTTGCAAAATCATTATTCTAAGGATGGCATTATTTTAACATTTTTGCAAATAACCTTACGTCAGGATCGAACAATTGGTAAAATATTAAGATCTAAAAATAAATAATCAAAACCGAATGTAGAACATTTATCAGATAACCCTGCAGATATTAAAATAAATTCAATAAATGTTGATTGCAGTATCGTGGAAGGATCATATCTTAATTGTAAACCAGTTCATATAATACACAATTTTTTCCCAGTGCAGCGCTTGGTTTTAAAATAATAAAATCAACACAAAATTATATATTTTCCAGTGACTGCTTAGATAATAGATAAAATAACTATTAAAATACTAGATCAGAAAGGTGAACTTGTCAATTTTAGGGGAGAATTCATAACGATAAGACTTCATCTTAAAGAAGTAAATGAACGTTGGTAATTCTACATTACAAGAAACCGGATGGCATAAATTTTATTATACAGCTTAGCATAAAAAAGCTTAAAAAGAATGAGAAGACCCGGATTTTACTTAGTAATAAAACTCATAAATGTTAACACCAACAAGTCGATAATTTCTCCAAAATTTGGGGTTTAAACTTAAATAACAATGAATTCTTTAACGTTAGAAAAAATATTCTTTTAGATGAATCAATTTCCAGTTTCTTTCGATCCCTTTAATCTTACAAAACCAATGATGAAAAAAGAATTGTTCCGCAACTAACAGGAGAATATCCTCTACCTTGTAAAAGTGACATTTATTTAGAATTGCAACTAACTAGAGATGACAATACGCCATTAAAAACACCGCATTAAATGCGCCAGTCTTGTTATTTAAAGAATTACGTTAAGTTGTAAGTGGTGTTACTATCGATTCTGTTCGAGATATCGGAACAACTTCTACACTTAAGGGCTCCCTCTCTCTCTCTCTTTCTGTTTCAATCTTTTCACCCCAATAGGAGTATCGGTGACAGTAAGCAGTTGCTGCCTCAACAGTCAATCTCCTGACATCTCGATCCTGCGCGACTTGACTCGTGCATACCCATCCCACGGACAGATCTTACTTGTTCGGACCAATTTGTCGGAGACCGTCCCCTTGATCTTTTATCTTCTACCTTCCCCGTTATTACAAGCTTTTTCGTGGCATCCACATTCCTCATAGTGACCAAAATATTTCAGGTACTGTCTATAAATTCTATTTGAAAGTAGGTCATTTATACCAAGCTCTTCAAGAATAGATACATTAGTACGGTGTTCGGTATCGATACTCTGTGAATTCTTCGATATGCCCACATCTCAAACGCAACGATTCGTCTTTTGTCCGCTTGTTTAGTGGTCCATGTTTCAGATGAGTAAGTTGCTATGGGAAATATATGGCTGGATAGCAATCTTAACTTAGTATTTTTTGTGACAGCTGGATCTTTCCAGGCTTTAGTGAGTTTGATGGTCCAGTTTCTAGTCATTGCCAAACGTCTTCTTACTTCCGCTTCACAACCACCATTGTTAGTTATGAGGGATCCCAAATAGTTGAAATGATCTACAACAGTCAAACTAGCAATTTTATTTATGTGTGACAGATCTTCATTACGACTAACAATCATTACTTCGTTTTATTAATTGTCAATCCATAGTTTTTGCTAGTGTTTTCCAGGCGCTCCATAATTGATTATAGGTCTTGTAGTGAAGTTGCAAGTATAACAGTATCATCCGCATATCTTAGATTACTTAGCTTTTTTCCACCGATTGCACACCCACAGCCATCCAAAACAAAATTCATTATATGTTCACTATACATGTTAAAAAGTACAGGTGACAGGATACAGCCCTGTCTGGCGCCGGCTTTTTCGATAAAGGGATCGGAAAAAAGAATTATTCAGTTTTATTCTGCCATTTATGTTTTCATACAAGGATCCGATAAGGTTTACAAGATGTATAGGTGTTCCCATGCTGATTAGAATCGACCAGAGATTGTTCTATTGTATGCAGTCGAAAGCCTGAGAGTAGTCTATCAAACAAATATGGGTTTTTATTTGAAATTCCCTGACTTTTTCTATTATCTAGTGTATGTTGAGAATTTGTTCTCTAGTCTCTCTTCCTGGAATGAAGCCTGTTTGTCCGGTAGATATTTGCGGCATTAGAAAAGTTTTGAGTCTTTCATTCAGGATCCAGAAAAACACCTTAGCAGCGTATGACACTAGAGCGATGGTTCTATAGTTGCTGCAATCCAAAGGGGAACCTTTTTTATGCAAGGGTATAAATGCAACTTCGCACCAGTCTTTCGGTCATCTTCCAGTCTTCCATACCACATTACACGGTTGACGTAGCATAATCACGGCGATTGCTCCCATCATCTTTATTATTTCCGCAGTGATCTCGTCAGTAACTGTTGCTTTTCTATTCTTTAACCTTTGAATAGCCTTCCTTCTTTGTGTTTTAGGTTTGAATTCTTTCGATAGGTATTTTACCTTTTCATAAAGTTCTTATGGTCGATTGTTTGTAGCATGTTGTTCTAGCTCCTCACGTATATTATTCAAGTATACGTTTTTGCTCTTTTTACAAGCCACCTTGATGTCTTTATTGATTGATCTGATTCTGTCTCGACGATCCGATGTGTTGTTTATTAAAATCAGATTTCTTGCTAACCTTTAGAGTATAGTCGGTTATCCAATGTTTTTGAGGGTGTTTTTGTATTTTTGCCAAGCATTGTCTAGCAGCATTTGTTATTCACTTCCTAATATCTGTCCACGTTTTGTCTATATCTTCTGTGACTTCCGGAACATTAAAGTGGATTATTGTTTGGGAAAGAATACTGTCTGACACTGTAATTATTTTGTTTGTTGTTGTTTTTTTAGAGGTGGCTGGTTTTATTCTCATATGAGCCTTTAATAACTTGTGATTAGAACCACATAACGCGCCTAGGTGGGATCTTACATTCAATACAGGTGAGCTCCATCTACAGCTAATCAGGATATAATCCTATATAATAATATAGCTTAAGGGCTACATATGTTATAATTAGAATGAAAGTGCAAAGTTAGAAAATGGAGGATGGTATCCAAAAGCAAAATCAGGATTAAATATTATGACTAATAATAAGGGAAATGTGTCTTTATGTATCCTCTTAAAGATGTATTCAGAATTTGTTGAAGATTATAATAAAATAATCGTTAGTTCCCAACAAGAACTAATTCTAATAAGAAGCAACGATGATAGTAATTCCCACCGTTGAAGATCAAAAACATAAAATTACAATAACGAAACTTTGTTGGAAAATTCCTCATCCTACTGTAGCCATGCCTAGAGAGCTAGCTCTTACTAAACGTATTAAATTTTTCACTATTTTGCGGACATTATCAAGCAACTTACCCAGGACACACTGTTTGTCTAAATTAGAGTATATTAAAAAGTATTCATCTAAACCTTATAAATGAATAGAACAAAAGAAATATATTTATAAATGTTTTATTTTATAACATATTGTATAATGCTATAACTGCTGTAACAAAATAAATACTTATTTAAACGTATTTTTAATTAATATAATGTTTTCATCTAATCCTAACAATTCAAACTCTACCAATAATTTTGATAAGTTTCTTGTTTTTAACTAATCTTTACATGCTTGTACTGCTATTTGATATAGTGACAGGCGCACCTCCAACAACGACCCCCCTGACTAACGACCACCTCAGTTAACGATCCGTGAATAACGATCGCGACCAAGGATTTTCGATCCCAATGTGATTTACGACCTTTCATAACGACCGGGTACGGAAAAAATTTTAAATTTAGACCTATAATAACACCTATAATTACTATTACATATAATAATTTTATTACCACGTGTAATACAAAACCATGTGTAAAAATCACATTGATAATCAGTATTTTCTATCTGTCTGTAGACAGTACTGTTTTTGTTTACATTTTATTTTTCATAATTTTTAAATACACACGTTCTTTTCTCTAGATGTTGCGCAGTGAGGCATAAAAATATTCCTGTGACGGGTCCTATGATACAAGAAAAGGCTTTAGGAGTAACAGAAGCTCTAGGTCATTCAGAATTTAGAGCCTCAAATAGTGCTGATTTGTGGTGAATCAGCAAATGTTCCTCGAGAAACTGCACAGCTATAGAAAGCAAGAGTATGCACACAATGTGCTGGCTATTCACCAAAGGACATTTATAAGTGGTGGAAGATCGTCCGAGAAACTTTTAACTGTGTTTCTCTGTGCAATATGGAAGGGGAGTTTGAAAAACCTATAATTATTAGATAATCTGCAAAACCACGGTTTTTTAAGGGAGTTACGCTACGACATTTAAAAATGACCTCCAGGAATAATAAAACATGGTGAATGACTGAAGACACTATAACAGAGTTTCTGCAAGACTTTAATTGCAGAATGAAAAGAGCCAGAAGAAATATTGTTTTATTCTTAAATAACGCAACATGCCATCCAGACCTTATTCATTGCAAACGAAGCATCCGATGATGAAGAGAAGAATTTTTGCCTGGATGAAGAAGAAACTTCTTTCTGCATTGTTAAATGTACTGAACGCAAGAGAGAAATTAGAAAAAACATTTTGTCTGAAAAGGAGCGTAAAACTAAAATAAACCATTATTTAAAAAAAAATGAAACAAAAACACACTGCACAAAATGTTAAAAAATATATATATATATATATATATATATATATATATATATATATATATATATATATATATATAAATATATATTTTTTAATTTTGATATTTCGTGCCTCAACTAAGCAAATTTCGCAATCTTATGGGACCACATAGCCTCTGACTAGCGACTACCTCCTATAGCGACCATTTTCAAATTTCCCAGATGGTGGTCGCTGTTGGAGGTTCGACTGTATTTATTAATCCAAAATATAACGACCAATCTGGAGCTCCAGTTTGTTTAACAGCCAATGAGTAGTATCGAGATAATAATAAACTCTTAGTAAATTTCCGACACTTATTTCTCCATTTTTTACACAGAAAGTTCTAAAAGTTTTTCCTCACTGGTATGTTCTACCACAACTAATTCACAAATAGTTTTATGCAATTTATTAATTTATTGGTGCAAATCAATAATAGATTGGCCACACGGCCAGATCTCAACACCTGTTGAGAAAGAGAACTTGGCTGAACTCTTTGCTTCACATTCTACTGTCGATTTCCAAGGAAAAACACCTCCTACTATTCCAATAGTGCAGTCAAGGATGCACGATATTGTCTTCAGACAACACATCATAAAACGTATTTTAATGAAGCTAGACACCAAAAAAGCTTCTGGCGCTGACGGAATACCTGCCATAGTTCTCAAAAACTGTGCGAGGGAACTAACACCAGTTTTCTGTAGACTTTTCAACCTATCCTACAGAAAGGAAATATTTCCTTCCTGATGGAAATGTGCCACAGTTCAGTCGATACCTAAAAACGGCAAGAAGACCTTGTCAAATAACTACCGACCAGTCGCATTGCTTTCAATAATATTGAAAGTCATGGAAAAGGAATCTTCTAAAATAACTTGAATGATTCAACATTATTAGCGACCACCAATATGCCTTTCGTACATATAGATCAACAGGAGATCTTCTGACCTATGTAATACATGTTTCGAACAACGCAATTGAACACTTTGGAGACTGTCGAACGGTTGCTCTTGACATATCCAAAGCATTCGACCGAGCTACGCTCTTCTCGTATGTCTTCTTATGGTATGTCTGAAAAGTTCTGTTTGTGGCTCTCATGTTTCCTCAGAGAGCGTTTTTGCGAGTGGAAGTCGACGGATTTCTTTCTAATACCTTCACTATCAACGCCGGTGTGCCCCAAGGCTCCATACTGTCTTCTACTCTCTTTCTCATTTACATTAACGATCTGCTCGGGAATCCATTCTACAGCTTTGCAGATGACAGTACGCTTATCTGTTCATTCATTTTGAACATCGCACATCGGCTACTCAGACGAATATTCGCAGACAGCACGAGATCGTTCAACTTAACAAAGACCTGGAAGAAATTCTATCTTGGGGTGACAGTAACCAAGTGGAATTTAACGCTACAAAAACCCAGGCGTCAGTTTTTTATAAAAAAATTAACGTTGCTGAACCCGACGTAGTCATGTCGGGGCACTCCATTCCCCTAGCATCGTCACTCAATTTGTTGGCGTTAATTTGGGAGCAAATATGTCCTGGCATGAACATGTTGCAGGCGCGCTAATACTTCACATCCGTATGAGGTTCAGCTTGTGACTCCTCGTACATCCCTTTGGAATAATTTACCCAGGACTGTGTTTCCCACCGAGTACAATTTACAGCGATTCAAGAACAACGTGAATCGCTTTTTCCGCACACGAGTCGCTACTGTAGCGCTTTAGAGATTTTCCTGCAGCACGTGTGCTAGACCCACAAAAAAAAAAAGATGTTGACATTATATTTTTATGTGTCTAAATGCACCTAAGAGTTTAGAGAGTCTCTATATAATCCTTAGCTCTCCTCCCCTGCTCTTCACATGGATGCGATTTGGCCCATTTCAAGGTTATTTTATTGTGAAAAGTCACTTTGTGTATGTTAGAAGGGTGCATAATATTTAATTATTTTTTGAAAGAAAGAGTAACTCTGTTTTAAAATTGAAAGTGATGAAAAAATAATTATTTTTGCTGCTCCAAGAATTCTTAAAAGGACATATCACACGCTGTATACGAATTTATCGCCTCTCCCTTATAACTTTTACTATAAGTAATTATCCATAATATTTGTTTATTATCTTTACAAGAAGCCATAAAAAATTACCATATTATTGTTAAAACTATTCAAAATGTATCGACACCGACCGCTTTCACCCTCTTTCCATTTACCTATATCGCCCAAAAACTACAGATAATATTTTTCGTATTCTAGGATCTCTAAAACGTGAAGAAAAGCGAGTATCTTAAAGGGCGATTATTTGACGAATGCCATACTTCCTTTTAGTAAGGGAAGTAATAATATAATTTTCGGTTTCACAACATTGAGCATAAAAATTGATTAAGAAAATTCTAACATTGAAGTGTTTTATCTATTTAAAAAATATATGTTTCCTCTGTCATGAACATGTTCATAACAAATGACGAGTGTGATAAAGAAGCAGTACTACATATTGAAAACGCGAAAATCACAAGAACGAATTCATACGCATATCTCGGACAAAAATAGTAATATCCACAGAAAACTTGAAAGAGGATTTATAAAGGAGCATATCATTGGCTTGGTCGGCGTTTGGCAGATTGAGGAACATCTTCCTTTCCAATCTCCCAAATACACTAAAAGTGAACACATTTGATCAATGCGTGTTGCCAGTATTGACATACGGAACGGAAACGTGGGCTTTGAATCACGAAATTATAAATGGCCTACAAGTAGCTCAACGGGCGATGGAAAGGAGGATGTTGAGAATATCGTTAAGGGATAGGCTTACTAATGAAGAAATTCGAGGAAGGTTGAAGTATGGCTGGGCGGGTCATATCGCAAGACTCTTTGATAATCGAGGGACCCATAAAGTATCAACTGAAGGCCCTGGAATGAGAAAAGAAGTAGGGGACGCCCGCAAACCCGATTGTCTGACGACATCAAAAGACTAATGGGGTACAACTGGATAAACAAGGTCCAAAACCGAAGAAGATGGCATACTTAGGGGAGGCTTATGTCCGACGATGAACTGTATAGCTGATAATGATGATGATGTTTCCTCTATCATTATATATGTTTTTTTCTTTTAATTATATAATTTTTTGTGAAGAAGCTAAATATATCAAAAAATTAATTGGTAATCCTATCCCTGCATATTGTCTAACCATTAAAAAGCATTTTCGGTTGGTTTTAAAAATGTATATTATTTTTCGTCGTTTCCAAACTACGATTTTAATTTGATGGATACACATGTAGCGTATTATGGGAAAACCATTGGCCACCCCAGAACATGTTAACAATTCATTTGGATATGAGAAAGCTTTCCGGAAGATGCGTGCCGCGATTGCTCACAATTGACAATAAACATACAGGTGCATCAACATCAAAAGAATGTTTGGCGATGTTAAAGCGCAATCGGAATGATTTTTGGCGTTGATTCATAACTGTTGACGAAACAGCACACCAGAGACCAAAGACTAGTTCAAACAGTGGGTTTTCTATGGGACTTTATCGGCCAACAAAGTGAAAAAGGCAAAACGATTAATGAAGAGTATTATGTCACCTTATTGGCTCGTTTCAACCATGCTGTTAAAGAAGAACGTCCGCATTTAGAAAAAAATGGAGTTAGGATACGAATTGCTCCGCATCCACCATATTCGCCAAATTTAGTCCCCAGCGATTGTTTCCTATTTCCGAATATAAAAAATGGGTCGGCGGAAAAAAAAATTGGCTCATACGCCTAAGGGTTGGAGACATAGTATTTTTTAGATGGGATAGAAAGATAAAAAAAAAATTGGACTAAGTGTATCGAGCTAAAAGAAGACTATGTTGAAAAATAAAATAAATTTTACAAATAAAAATGTCAAGGCAGGTACTTATCACACAACTCTCGTATATGCCTACTTGAAAAAAGTGTGTTTCAAATATGATATACAAAGCTATTAATTTGAGTGATTTTTGATATTTTGCAAAACTTTTACTTAAATAGCCATTCTCGACATATTAATGGCTGTTTGTAACTATGAGTTAGATATGAAGTTTTTACTAATCTCAACTAAATTATTGAATATATTTACTAATGTGAACTAAATTATTACATATTACTATTAAGTGTAATCTTTAGCGTTAAATTGCCAAAGTTTTAAAAGAATTGAAAATTAACAGTGGGCTTTGAGCGCAAGAGTCAAATTTAGAATTTTCATTAATATTATTAACAAACAATGTTAATATGTTAATAAAGCAGCTATATATATATATATATATATATATATATATATATATATATTATATATATATATATATATATATATATATATATATATATATATATATATATATATATATATATATATATATATATATATATTCTGCCTTCTAAGTCTAAATTTGGGACTAAAGGGGCACTGTTGGGTATCCATATGTTGATCTAGAGATGTCACGATGTCAACCAGAGTGTGTTCCTTTGTTCAATTAACTGTGAAACGACCGGTATAGACGACAAAGACATTCTTATCATCGTCACTTTGTACTGGCATCAGACAGCTGGAGTACGGTTGAAGCATTAACTATCAAATGACATTAAAATCAAGCGGGGAGTGTGTCAGGATTGTATTCTATCGCCCTTGTTGCTCAACCTCTATTCGAAGGTGTGAAGCACTCATTGGTACCACTGAACGAATCAACGGCGTTAAAATAAATAACATCAGATACGGCGATGATACATTAATTATCACTAATAACGGAAAGGCTCTCCAAAAATTTATGAATAAAATAACTTGTACACAGTTTGGTTTAAAACTCAATGCAAATAAAACAAAATATATGATTATAAGCAAAGAATCTAATATTCAGTCAGTGGCACAAAATAGAGAAAGTTAATAAAATTGATGTAAGACCCGAGGTAGCAATATCGAACAGAGAAGGCCCGAGCCGCATTTCTCAAGAATAAAAAAATCTTAACTAGTTACGACGTATCATTGAAACTACGGATAAAAATGGTACGCTGTTATGTCTTTTCGGTTCTCTTATACGACATGGAAGCGTAGACGCTCACTGAAGCAATGCTTAACCGTTTAGGGGCATTCGAGATGTGGGTGTATCGACGGCTGCTGAAAATCAGTTGGATGCACAGATTTAGTAACAACAGCGTTCTCACTCGCATGGACAAGGACTTGGAGGTGATCACGATCATCAAGTGACGCAAATTAGAATATTTTGGCCACATTATGAGACATCAAGAAAAATACGAAATCTTGCATCTGATTATAAAAGATTCGAGGCAGACGTGATCCAGGGAGAAGAAGAACATCATGATTGAAAAATTTGAAGCAGTGGTACGGAAAGTCTACGGTTCAACTTCTCCGAGCAAGTGTCAATAAAACGATCATCATCAACATGGTAACCAACGATCATTGAACGGTCATAGTACCCGAAGGAGAAGAAGTCTGAAAATAAAATGCTTGCTTCCTTCAAGTAATCCCCAAATTTGAAGTAAAGCAGGTAGATAATCTGGCTCTCTCTTCCTCGTGTTAATTTATTTTTAAAAAGCGAAAAATATCTGCTATCTTCAAAGTACTAGTTCATCATCATCATCATCATCATCATCATAGGTCGTCGTCGTATATATCTGAACACTTGCAATGGATTATCGTTGGGATAAAATTAAGGATTACACGCTGACTGATTACAGGGTGCCCCATATGTATGAAATAATGATTCCACAGCATTTATTAATCAGTGTACCAAAAAAAAATGTTTAAATAAAAGTTGACAATAAAATGTTTTGAACTGTCAGTTCGAAGAAATTACGTCATATTGATTTTTTTTGGAATGGAAAGCCCTGTATATTATTTTATTTTGGAAGTTTTATTTGAACCTGTAAAAAGTGTCCCATATGTATGGAACAATGATTCCACAGCATTTATTAATCAGTATATCAAAAAAATGTTTAAATAAAAGTTATAAGGTCCACATGCTGACGTTGATAATAAAATGTTTTGAACTATCAGTTCGAAGAAATTACGCCATCTTGAGTTTTTTTTTAAATGGAAAGCCCTGTATATTATTTTATTTATGAGTCCTACAAAAAAATTCTAGACATTATTTGTCTAAATTGAACTGTTTTGGAACTATCATTTGAAATTTAAAATAAAAAAAGACAAAAAGAACTATCAATAAATACTCTTTATTTATTTTTAAGGTAACAATTGCTCAAAATGGCTACCGTTAACAGCGAAGCAATGACCCACTCTGTCATAAACAGCCTGAACAGAGTTTTGCAGAGAATCCAGGGTGATCTGTGCTACTTCAGATTGAATTCTTTGTTGTAAATCTTCTACAGTTTCAGGTCGACTTCAGTAAACTTTGGTTTTCAAATAATCCCATAAAAAAAAAACGAGTGGCGTAAGGTCGGGACTCCTTGCAGGCCATTCTACAGGATCTCTTTTGCCTATCCATCGATTAGAAAAAATCGCATCCGCATCTACGAACATTGATTTCATAGTGAGGAGGTGCTCCGTCCTGTTGATACCACAGATTCCTGTTAGGAGTATCCAAATTATTTTCAATAGGAAAAAGACTTGTACAAGTTATAATAACTTGCTCTTGGAGTAACTGTAAATACCGCCGCTGTCCTGTAAGATTTCCATCGATAAAAAAGGGACCAATGATATGACGGCCACAAATCCCCGTCCACACGTTTATTGTTTGTGGCCTTTGAGAATGAGGATTCTCAGTAGACCAGTACCGGCAGTCATGCCTGTTAAATTTTCTGTTTAGACAAAATGTGGCCCTGTCAGAAAAAACAATATTGTGAATTAGGTTAGGATTACTATTGATTCTTTTCATCATGACTCGCAAAATTCAACACGTCTATCGTAGTCATCTTCAGATAATTCTTGCAATAGAATGGGTTTGTATAGATGCAACTTTTCTTCATTCAGTATACGACTGAAGGTACCTTTACTTATGTTGTGGTCAAAGCTGCCGAATGGCTATATGGGGATTTTGTGTAATTTCCAATAAAAAATCTAACTTTTTATCATCGCTTTTTTTAACTTTTGGAGGTCCAGATTTAGAACGATCCTTAACATGACCTGATTGTTTAAATCGTTTTAATGTTTTGCTAACTACGGATTGGGTAATAGGTTCTCGATTCGGATATTCTGAGTTAAAAAGATCACGCACCTCCTATTGTGTTCTCCTACGGCTTCCGTAACCAACCATCATTAACAAAGTGATTCTTTCGGTTTCTGATAAATGTATCATTATGATATTACGCTCAAATTGTAGTTTCACAAAATGCAACAATAAACATTTTCGCCAATAAATCATTTTTTACGCGTTAAGTCGTTACCTGACAGTAAATGTTTGACACAAGCCAGCTTAAAAGAAAATTAATTTGATCTCCTTAATTTCAAATATCAATAATTTCAAAACAGTTCAATTTAGACATATGGTATGTTAGACAAATAATATCTAGAATTTTTAGTAGGACTCAAAAATAAAATAATATACAGGGCTTTCCATTTAAAACAAAAATCAAGATGGCGTAATTCCTTCGAACTGACAGTTCAAAACATTTTATTGTCAACGTCAGCATATGCGCCGCATAACACCCTATAACTTTTATTTAAACATTTTTTTTTGATACACTGATTAATAAATGCTGTGGAATCATTCTTTCATACATATGGGGCACTCTACATAAGTTCAAATAAAAGTTCCAAAATGCTAGTAACACAGGTAAGGACTAGTACGGAGAACCTATATTTAAATATTTTTCAGTTTTACTGCTTTATATATCTTAAATAATCAACTGACAGAAAACTAGAAACAGAATATCTCATCCTGCTAGTAATGGTAAATATAACTTCGAAGTTCTAAAAAAATAAATAACAACGGCCCATTCAGCTTGGCTAAATGACGTGTAAAATAAATCAGTCGTAACGAACAGGCTCTATTTTAAGTTTAGAATAGTTTAATTCGATTAAACTTTTAATTGGGAATATCTTTTTAAAATAAAGGTCTATAGAAATGTAATGAGTCTTAATATTTGGTGTAGGATAGAATAGAAAGTGTATAGTAAAAGTAATTTGAAATAATAACTACTTTTAGAATGTTTAAGACATTGGATTAACAAGTTAATTTGACATTTTTTAAATACAATTGTTTTTACAGTTACCATACTATCTATGGATGGATATGGAGACCTTGGGAGAACAGACGAGGTTTCAGAAGACCAATGAAAAGATGAACTGATGATATCAGGTTGACCGCAGGCAGTTGAAGGCTCCATCTTGCACAGGATAGAGACAATTGGAAGAAACTTGAAGAGGCCTATCTTCAGCACTGGAGAAGTTGTAGCTTATGAAAAAGACACTATCTATAACTTTAACGACTGCACCGACTGTTTTATATCCGTTTTTACACAACGAATTTTTTTTTTCGGTATACGAATCTAGAAGAATGTCAGAAATTTTTTAACATCAGTTTTTTAAGCTAGATTGAATAATGGTGGCCCGATATCGCTCCAGATCGTCAAACCGAAAATACCACAAGATATTTTAGTAACCAAAACTGGACTACAATATTTTATATTTATAGTAAATATGCAATAAAATGATAATCCTTTTTTATTTATTGTTTCCATTCATTATTTTAGTTACATTTCGTCCAGAGGTGTATGTATTCAACGAAAATGGGGGTCCAAAACAAAAGTATTATTTTAAATATTTTAATAAATAGAAGAGGGGGAACTCCAGAGGGGGGTAGATTTGATATTCTGCTATAGTGCTCAGTAAAAATCCTTTGAATAAAATTTCGAGAATTGTTTTCAGCAACCTCTAATATGAAAACTAGCATAATGGCTAAATATATAAAGCGATATAATTAATAAGCTGCTACTAGCAAAGAAAATGGAATGGCAAAAATGGAAAACATGAGAAAGCACTCTAAAGTGACTCTGTAGCTTAGAAACCAAATGGGATGTGCGATATATAAATTGAGCTGAAACAATAATCTCTATTAATGTTTCAATCGAGACAAGAATATTTTCTAACTGCAGTATTTTACATCAAATAAAATGCAATGATATTTTTGATATCGGGATTCATATTCATACTTCAGGAACCACTAAAACGTGCTAAGTAGAATGAAAAATGAGAATAATAATGGGCTCACATTTTAAAAAATGGACGTTACTGACGTTCTTTAATTAAGTATCTGTAGGACGTGATACGGAACGAATGAAATTAAAAAACAAACTGTTAAACGTGTAGAAATCGAAAGAAAATGGACAAACTTCAGTCTGTTAAATTTTAAGACTGTATAGGTAAAATATTAGCTAGATTTTATCAGACTAACTAACAGACTTAAAGATATAAAAAATATTGCTTTCACATGTAATAATTGACGTGATTCGAAAATTGAGGTCCCATTATCACTAGGTATAACGTGTTTTCTGATTCAAATTTTTTCCACCCATAGAATAAATACATCATTATAATCTGTAACTAATGAAAATAAGTATTAGGTATATGTTGATATGGGCGACGGGATGTAAGCGGAAACTTACTTCTCCAGGGAGCAAATCATAGTTTCCTAACGAATTTTATAATTATTTCAAGCTGATGTCAAACATAAACAACAAGAACAAAATACAATATTTATGACGTCATAAGATACAACGCCATTGTTACACAAATTTAAATGTAGGGATGGTAGAAATATTATATGTACATGTATTCCGGAAATAGCTTCGGACATTTTGACTAACACTCGGACACAAAAACATCTTGCCATCTCTTGTGATACAAATAAATACTAGCAAATATCTTATTAATTTTACAGTAAGGAGCCCCAAAGGTTATATATATATATATATATATATATATATATATATATATATATATATATATATATATATATATATATATATATATATATATAAAGAGTAAATTAAAGCAATTTCTTTTAACTTAGTTTTTACCTCTTTAAAATCATTTTAAAAAAAAGCTAATAAATTTAATGAAATTTTCTTACCATTTATGGATACTCCTAGCATAAAAACTGCTACAGTAGCAATAACTTTTCCCAAACTTTCTGGAATACAACTCCAAACCTTACTAATTTGCTGATTATATTTAGTAGTCCAGGTTAAAGCCATCGGATCATAAAAATTTTATTTTCTTGGGCAACAAAGCCATTTTTCTTTTTCATAGTTAAACTGTTATTTGATATCGACTTTTGTAACACACTTATGATCTAAATAGATTTATTTTCTGCTTTTAAACATTATAAATAAGAAACACGTAGTGATAACAACTTCGTATATCAAAATTTGCTGAAGTATTTAAATATTGATTAATTTATATTCTAGAGTTATTGATAACATATCCCGGAGTGTCAATTGCTTTGTAACAGATATTTTGTGATTTTATTTTCACAATTTATTGCGTTATCAAAACCACGTAAGTAAAGATTTTTTTAGCTTATCAACAATACTTGAATAACATCATCAATGTAAGTAAATACGACAAAGATCGTTGTAACACTCAAGTTTTTCAATAAAACATTTGACCTTTCCAAGAATCTTTCATGATCTCGTTCATTATTTATTGCATATTATTTTACGTTTATTTTAGTACCATTTTTTGTAGACTCTTGAATAAAATATAAATTCAGGTATCACTCTATTAAGAAGCTTATTCCAGTTTTATGAGAAAACAAAGTAAAGTACTCGTAATACAATTTAAACACATTCAGAATCGTCTCAGACACTCTTAAAATGTTTTATCAAGTGACGTTTTTTAAATCTCATTCCAAAATCAGATTTTATTAAATTGATGTTACTAGGATATTAAGATGTTCGCTTTTCTATTAAAAATTCCTCTACTCTACTAATTTAGTTTAATAGTAATAGATAAAATTTGAAACAGCTATAATTTTCAAAAAAATTGAAGAATGCAGCCTTTCACGACCAGTTGAATTAATGTGGGTTTCTTTCGAGAGTTGAGGCCGTGTTCTCCAGTTATTAACTTCCTGACGTTTTGTTGACACTGCGGTCAATATTTTCAAAGGCGATGTGGCAGTGGTCGGAGGTTTCTTCTTGGCTGTTCACTGTCAACTGTGTTCGACGATGTAGCGCTGCCTGGTTTTGTGTGTTCCGAGTAGGCGTGACCATTTGGACTCTCGACCAATCAGGCGCCAGCGATATTTTTCTGTTACGTAACGGTTTTGTTTGTCGTAATGCGGGAGTCCAAGTTTTACTGAGATTAAGCCCTTCGCCTTTTTTATTGAAATTCCGTTTGTGTTTGTGGATTTCAATAGTCTCTCTGTATAACCTCGGGTAGTAGCTCGATACGTTGGCTAGAACTTGAGTTTGGTCGAACAGTATTCTGTGGTCTTCCTGGGTCAACGTGTGGAGTGGCAATGGGAAGCCCACAAAGTCCAGTTGTAGCCAGTTTCTTTATAGAAAAATTCGAGCAACATGCACTTGAAATAGCTAGCAAGCGGCCATCTCATTGGTTCCGATATGTTGATGATACATTTGTATATAGAGCCATGGGGAAAAAGATATGAACGAGTTCTTGAATCACCTGAATTCAATTAACAATAGAATAAAATTCACCATGAAGAAGCAAAAAGACAAACAAATCGCTTTTCTAGACTGCTAATTGAAAGAGAGGAGAACGGAAAATTGGGTCACAGAGTGTATCATAAACCAACACACACACTGATAGATATTTAAACAAGGACTCGAATAATCATCCTAAATAAAAAAGAGGGATAATAAAAACTTTGACAGACCGAGCAATCCGAATATGCCAACCAAAACACCTAGCAAATGAATTAGAACATCTAAGAACAGTCTTATAGAACAACGGTTACTCTCGACAAGAAATAGAAAGAGCCACTTGTCAGAATAAAACTACAAAAACTGACAACTAAGACAAACAATCCACTGAATGCCAAAGAGTTGTCTTGCCTTTTGTGAAAAATGTAACGGACCGCATTGGAAAATTGCTACGTCGGCACGATATTAATACCACATACGAGCCAACACGGACAATAAAACAAAGTCTAAGATCGGTCAAAGACCAAAGACTAGAATTCCATGCAGTTATGGTTCAATCTATGTATACACGGCTAGCTGAACACAAACGGAATTGCCGTCTAGGACATACAGACAAATCTGCCGTAGCCGAGCACACGTTGACCCAGGAAGACCACAAAATACTGTTCGACCAAACACAAGTTCTAGCCAACGTATCGAGCTACAACCCGAGATTATACAGAGAGGCTATTGAAATCCACAAACACAAACGGAATTTCAATAAAAAAGGCGAAGGGCTGAATCTCAGTAAAACTTGGATGCCCGCATTACGACAAACAAAAACGTTAAGAAACAGAGAAATGTTGCTGGCGTCTGGTTGGCCGAGAGTCCAAATGGTCACGCCTACTCCGAAACACACAAAAGCAGACAGCGCTACGTCGTCGAACACAGTTGATAGTGAACAGTCAGGAAGAAATCTTCAACTATTGCCACATCCCCTTTGAAAATGTTGACTGCAGTGTCAAGGAAACATCAGGAAATTAATGCCTGGAGAAAATGGCCTCAACTCCCGAAAGAAACCCACATTCATTCAAAAAAACTGTTTCATAATATTTGTGTTAACAAATGGCAGGAACACATGAATCAATTTTCTAATGAAGATATTGTTGTACACACATACATTATTTAAATTACTCAGCACATTTTGCTGCTGGCCAAGATCTCGAACTTTTAACCAGAGTATATATTTTGCCATCTTTTAAAAAAATATAATGGATGAGTGACCAAGGATAAATTGAACGACGTTAGAATATACAGACATATGTTATAGTGACACAGGTGTCGAGTTTCCTCTACATAAATGTACATTTCTGTAAGTGGTATACTGTAGCCTTTGGACCCTCTGAATAATAAAACAGATAACTAAATAATATGAAAAATAAAAAGGCTCTTTTTTTAATTTTAACAGGTAATATTTTTAATGAAATTACTTTATTTTTTTCACTTAAGAAGCTTTTTCTTTTATTACTGTTATCGCCAGCCCCTGCCAGTAAATAGTGCCATTTTTTCTACTTGGCAATGAAGTGCTTGTCAAGAATGATAATCATTAATGTTGTTTTTTTTCGAGCCAAATTTGTAGAAAAACTAATTTAAAATTAAAATAATTAAAAAATAAAAATTTTGGAATTTTTGTCAAAAGAAAAAGGGCGAATTTTGCAGTAAAATCGAAAGGAATCATTTTTTGGGAATGTCTCGAAAAATGAGTCTTGCCGCCAAATTTCATTTTCATGATGATGATGACATTATTTGGGCCTGAGCGCATCGACAGCTAAGGTCATTTAGCGCCCCATATTAAGTTTATTGTGTATTAGACTTGGAAGTCAATTTCCTTCAAAATTTTTTTTATGTTGTCTTTATGTATTTCAAAAGATTCTAAGGCTAATTTCAGATTTGAAGGAATGTTATATTTGTCTCTTATGTTTTTGTGGTGTTCCGACTCAAAAATGTGTATGACAGATAAAGATGACCCACAGGTAGGACATAGAGGTGGTGGTTCGTTTTTTATAAGATGACCGTGAGAAGAAAACGTGTGTCCCACCGCCAGCCTTCTCAATATTACATTGTCCTTTCTTCCCATGGTGGGGGAGTTTAAAGGCGAGAAGGTACTTGATTTTATGGACCACAGTTTATTATTGGGGTCTTCCAGATCCCACTGTAATTGGCAGAGGGATTTATGGATGGTCTTAAGGAATATGTTGAAATCTGAGAAGTGATTTTCTCCTGTATTCATGGAACCTCTTTCAATAGCGAGTTTTGCATAAGTATCCGCTTTGTCATTGCCACTGTTGCCAATGTGGCTGGGCAACCAAAGAAAAGAGATGGACCGATGTTTGAGTTTTGCTGTGTACATTAGATCAGTGACGTGTCTGATGTAGTTATAATCTAGATTTCTTGATTTAATGGCAGTGAGAGCGTTCAGGGAGTCAGAAATAATTAAGGAAGGTTTGTTGGAAGTACTTGAGAGGGAATATCTGATAGCCTCTTTAATTGCAAGGAGTTCAGCAGAGAAGATGGTAGCATGGATAGGAAGTTTATACATTTTAATGATGTTTTGTGAAATAAAGGCTGCACCCACCCCTTTATCCGTTTTAGAGCCGTCTGTGTAAAAGAGACAGTGGTTTGGATAGTTTCTGGAGATTCTTTCTAGGAACAGTTTATTAGGAAATGCATTGGGGTAGTCAGATTTATTGTAAGAATGTAGTTGAAGGTATATGGAGATACGTGGTGAGAGCCATGGTGGAAAATATGTTTGAAAAGGGTAATTGTATTTTGGAGGGGAAATGTTATGGAGAGAGACCAAGTTAAAGATTCTTTTAGGGATAGATTCCGGTGGAAAAATTTGGTTCCGTTTGTGAACATTGGCTAGATTGAGAGAGGTTCTGGTATGGGAGCGAAATAAGGATGACGAATAGTATTTTAGGAGGAGAGAGCTGCCTTGAGACCTGTAACGGAGGTATAGCTGGTATACACTGAATGCTTGGGATAGGGAAGTACGGAATGCTCCAGTGGCAAGACGTAGGGAACGATTTTGGATGGGATCAAGGGATTTTTTAAGGTGGGGGCTGGCCGAATCATATATAAAGTCCCCATAATTAAGTTTGGAAAGAATAAGGGATTTATATATGTGGAGAAGGGAGGGAAAATCAGCACCCCAGGTCATTCCCGAGAGCATGTGCAGTAACTTAATGTCAGTCGATGTTCTGGTTTTAAACGTTTGTATGTGATTTTTCCAAGTGAGTCTGTAGTCAAAAGTCAAACCCAGTATGTTTAAGTGGTCAGATGAAGGGAGAATATTGTTAGCGATGTGGAGGGTATTTATTCTTGGGCAATTTCTGCGTTTGCAGAAGTGGATAGTTGTTGATTTTTGTGGGGAAAAAGTGAAGCCATTATCATTTGCCCAAACGTTTATAGAATTTAGTGTGCGTTGCATGGTATCAGTACACACCGAAGAGAGAGGAGAGGATGTGTAAAGGATAATGTCATCGGCGAAGATATTATATTTGATATGAGGAAAGATGCGTTCAGTTAGAGGTTTAAGTGCCAGGTTAAAGAGGGTGGGGCTGAGTACAGAACCCTGAGGGACGCCAAGGGATAGTGTGTAGGTCTTTGAGAGGATACCATTTGCTTTGACTCTAAAGGATTTGGGTTGTAGGAAGTTATAAATGAATTTTGGGAGAGCGCCTCTAAGCCCAATGGAGTGGAGTTGTGTCAGTATAGTAGTTCTGTCTGTCATGTCAAAGGCATATGTTAAGTCAAGAGACGTGAGTAGAAGATGGTTTTTGTGGAAAAATGTACGTCTTATGTCAGTCTCAAGTGATGCGAGGTGATCCATCGAAGACCTGTATCTATGAAAACCGTAGTGAAAAGGAGATAAAAGATTTTTGGTCTCTATTATCCCAGATAAGCGATGCAGCATCATACGTTCAAGAATCTTACACAAGTGATTTGTAAGGCATATAGGTCGATAACTGTTAGTGATGGATCTGGGTTTGCCAGGTTTGTAGATGGGGATGGTGATAGAGTGTAACCAGGTGGAAGGGTATTTGGAATTGATCCATATATGGTTATAAATTGTTAGAAGGCAGTCAAGCATGTTTTTGGAAAGTTGATTTATCATTTCGACGTGGATGTCGGGTGTGGGTGTAAAACCAAACGCACAGCCCAGGGGCTGTGCGTTTGGTTTTACGTAGAGCGTCATGTAGTTCAGGAAGGTAAAAGAGAGAGTTATAGTGAATTGCCTGGTCAGTATCAAAGCTGCTAATATCTGGAGGTGGGAGAGACATGGGATTGGGACTCTGCGCTTTTTGAGAGTAATGAGAGGCAAGTCCATTTGATATTTTCTTTTGATCGGTGATATGTATATTGTTTATGCGGAGGATAGGGATTTTGTTGGAGGATGAGCCCTTCATTCGTCTAACCGCAGTCCATAATGAGTTTGAAGATATTGGTGATTTGATGTTAGAGACAAACTTGTTCCAGGACTCAGCTTTAGCTTGTCTGGTGATTTTCCGAGCAATGGACCTCATTCTCTTGAAGGCAATGAAGTTTTCCGTGGTGAAATGACGCTTAAAAGTGTTGAGTGCTTTCTTCCTGTTTTGTATAGCTTTTGAGCATGAGGGAGTCCACCAAGGTACAGGAGGTTTATTGAATATCGGATTCAAGAAAGGGATGGCTTTGTTTGCGGCCGTTAGGATTGAGTTTGTGAAATCATGAAGATATTCATTGACGTCGTTGATGGGAAGGGGAGGAGGAGAGGCTAGAGTAGCGAAATATTCCCAATTCGCTCTTGTTAGAATCCACTTGGTTTGTCTATCGAGAGGAGTATGGGCTGAATGAGGGAAGCGGATGATGATAGGGAAATGATCGCTACTTCATTTTCATATTCCTAATATACGCCTAAATGTATATCCTGAAAAAATGACGACAATCGGCGAGGCATAGGATAATTATAAAATAACCTTCAAGTTACCTTCAAAAAAAATGAAAAAATACGTTGTTGTAAGTGGGTTGCAGTGGGAGGAGATTACTTTGAAGAAGATAAAATAGATTTGGACAAATAAATTGATAGCTTGTTTTATTTAAACAGTTTTCTTAATTTTTAAACATAGAATATAAGTTCTTAATCGATAATAATATAATTAAATTTACCGATATCTTGTGCTAAAACAATATATTTTAAGTGTAATGTTTTTAGAAAATTTTATCAACATAAACATCCTAAAAATACATTACTATTCAAAATTATATCCAATGTATTATCTGTTGAGGCAATTCTTCAGGCACTAAAGCTCTATTATTCATACAAAAACGTATTACACGTACCTTGCGTTCTCAAAATCTAAGTAGAGATTTTTCTGAGCAACTAAAGATCCGAACTGTCCCATCTTTGAATATTTTATCTGGAGTGGTGTGGACTAAACGAAAATCACACTTAATTGGTACATTTCTGCACGAATACACCCCTTACAATATCAGAGAGACATCTAATATTCTGATAACTGTGTTAAAGAAAATTGAAATATATAAAGGGTCAATGGGGTGGGGTACGGGGTTACTTAGTGAAGGGCTTTTTTTACCAAGGGCTTACCACAAAATAGGTCTGAGGATTTGGGACCTAAGGTATTTCGTTTTAACCCGGCGGCAATGACGCTGAGTCATATAGACCCGAGGCGATTTAAAACAGACATATTTTTTTTTATGCCGACCGTGCAATTTAAACGTTTGTGTAGCTGGAGATACAGCCTCACTAGAACCGCTGGTAGACTCAGTGCGACGCCGCCTGTGCAGCGAGATACACGTGCGTCAAGTCAAAACGGGTAAATATGACCCAGCGTCATCGTTGACGTAGTATTTTCGTGACTTACTTTCATTTGTTTATTTAGTGTTTGTTGCTAATTCACCTTATTCTTTTTTAGTTTTGGCAAAAATGACACTAAGAAACCATCCGGGGAGAATTTTGACAGTGTTAGAAGAGTCAGAATCCGACGAAGAAGAATCAAATGCTGCTTCGGACGTCGACATTGAAGACCACATTTCCGAAGGTAGTACCAGGAGCGAAACTGAACAAAATGCAAGCGATATGAATACGGACTCGGATTTGTCAGAAAATGTCGATCTTTTAACATTACGAAATCAACTATATCGACAGATTTTCAAAGGAAAGGATGGAACGATGTGGCAAAAATCACCAGCACGACCGAATGTACCTACAAGATCTAAAAATATAATAGCTGAATCATTTGGTGTAAAATATCTGGTTCAAGGTGCCAAAACTGAATCAGAATGCTGGAACTTATTCATAATCCATGACATGCTGTGTAAGATTCAAACATATACCAATTCACATATACAAAATAGAAAAGCATCGTGTGTAGATTTGAGAAATCAAAGATATGGTATCTGGATTAAGTTGAACATAGAACTTTTGTATACTGCTGGGTTTTACCGTTCTAGTAGACAAAATTTGAACGACTTGTGGCAAGCAGATGATACAGGCGTGGACATTTTTAGACTCACTATGTCAGCGCCGCGATTCTTCTTTATACAAAGCTGTCTACGCTTCGATGACAAGTCTACACGTGCTGAAAGACATTAACTTGATAATTTGGCACCAATACGTGAACTTTTTGAAGCGTATGTTGAACATCGTCAAAGAATGTATTAGCCGGGAGAAAACTGCACTATTGACGAGATGTTGATGGCATTCAGAGGACGATACCAATTTTGGCAATATATACCATCTAAACCGGCAAGATATGGATAAAATATTTGCCTTGCCATCATCTGCGTAATTATGAAGTAGATTCTATTACCAATGTATATATATATATATATATATATATATATATATATATATATATATATATATATATATATATATATATATATATATATATATATATATATATATATATATATATATATATATATATATATATATATATATATATATATATATATATATATATATATATATATATATATATATATATATATATATATCTATATATATATATATATATATATATATATATATATATATATATATATATATCGGCTACTTTTATATTTTAGATATAATATGGAAATAGAAGTACTTTCAATACTTATTTTTCAAATTCGAAAATTTTTAAAAAACTAAAAAAGGGAGAAAACTGCGTTTTGCCAAAACATTTAAAAAGAAATAATTTCTTGACAACACCCGAGAACAACTTGTTTTTAAATATAGGGGAGAGTAGGGCAAATCGACTCAGTTCGAAAAAATCGTAGATGAAAATATATTTTCGTCTACAAAAATATTTATCGTTGATGAAAGTGGATTTTCCACCGCTCAGAAAAAAATGTAGAATGTAGAATGAATATATATATATATATATATATATATATATATATATATATATATATATATATATATATAATATTATATATATATATTATATTATATATTATATATATATATACATATCTATATATATATATATATATATATATATATATATATATAATATATATATATATATATATATATATATATATATATATATACATATATATATATATATATATATATATATATATATATATATATACATATATATATATACATATATATATATATATATATATATATATATATATATATATATATATATATATATACAGTAATACCCCGCTTTACGCGAGGGATACGTTCCGAAAAAAATCGCGTTAACTGAAATTCGCGTATATCGAGGTTTATGATTAAACATAGTCAAAATTTAATACAAAAAAAATACAAATCATTTTAATCAATCACTTTAATTCTAAGAACACTTTATGCAATACATACTCTTATTTTTTACGGAAAAATACATCTATTGTCTTTTGGGTAACGTTTTGTTTACGTTCTTGTAAAATACGTTCATAACACCCAACACTGTTTTTAATTGTTTGACACACGGTCAAGACACGGTCATCATTATTGTCTATACTCTGCAATATGTCCAAACCTGAATAAATTTTTGAAAGTGCATTTTGTATTTCCCCTGAAGATAAAACTTTCTCTTCTACTTGTTCTTCCTCATCGTAGATAGGATTATTCTGTAACTCGATCAGATCTTCATTGCTAATAGGATCGTCGTGCGTTGCTACAAGTTCTACGAGATCTTCTACCGTGACATCTTCAAGTTCAGACCCCTCAATCATTGCAGCAATGTCTTCAAGCACTTGTCTCTGCATCTGGACAATTCTTCTAGGTGCTTCCACTACATCTGGCCAAAGATTACGCCACACCCCATTCATACAACTCATTTTAACTTCCTTCCAAGCCTCTTCTATGTTGTGAATAGACTTCATAATGTTGTATGACTTCCACCACTCTCGCATTAGACTGTCTTCCTTCCCCATCAGTTTCATAAATTAGTTGGCTAAAAGTGCGGCGATGGTAATAAGCTTTGAAGTTTGCTATTGCTCCCTGGTCCATAGGTTGTAATATTGACGTAGTGTTTGGTGGAAGGAACTTTACGTACACTTTTAAGTCTCTGGGCGTATCAAGTGAGGTTGGATGTCCTGGGGCATTGTCTAAGAGTAATATAACTTTAGGTTCAAGCCCATTTCTGTCACAGTATGATTTGACTGATGGGCAAAAACTATTAGAATACCATTCTTGAAAAATTTCCCGTGTAACCCACGCCTTTCTGTTTGATCGCCACACAACTGGTAGACTTGTCTTGTCTGTGCCTCGCATTGCACGGGGGTGTTTCTGAATGGTACACTAGTAAAGGTTTCAGTTTGAAATCACCAGTGGCATTACCACCCAGCAGAAGTGTTAGTCGATCTTTCGCAGCTTTGAAACCACTGGCTTGACGTTCTTCCTTAGAAATGAATGTTCGAGATGGCATTTTTTTCCAGTAAAGTGCGGTCTCATCAACATTGAAGATGAGACAAGCAGGAATTTTCTCTCGTCTAACGAAGTCTTGAAACTTGTCTGGAAACTCAGCTGCAGCTTGAATGTCCGCGCTGGCCGCCTCGCCTGTTATGTGGATATTGTGAAGATTAGAACGCTGCTTGAACCGATGGAACCAGCCTCTGCTGGCAGCAAAAGTCGGAGTGGCACTCCCTTCTCCTTCTTTTGTTTTCAGCATCTCATACAAAGATTTTGCTTTTGTGCATATGAGATCTTGACTTAGTGGTGTGTTCTTCTTATTCAAATCTTCGATCCAGACTGACAGTAATTTCTCCATTCTTTCTAAGATAGATGATCTCGAACGAGAAAGTTTTGTTGCACTTATAGGTGTTGAACCTTCGCTGGAGATTTTAATTTTTTCCCGATTTTTATAAATCGTTCTCACAGTCGATTCTGAGAGTCCAAAATCTCTCCCAACAATTGTTGCTTTGCCTCCATTTTCCATTCTTCTTAACACTTTCATCTTCAATTCCAAAGTGACGCTTTTACGCTCTTTTTTCTTTACAGGCGGCATTTTTAACGTAGGGTTAAATTATGTATGTATGTATCTCCAATAAATATTAAAACAAAACTGCCAGCCGACCGAACTAACATTACGGAACAAATGAACACACGAAACGAACGAGGAAATCCCCATAGAACAAAGTCGAAGGACAGGGAATTCCCAATTCTTCAAAGAGAATATTCAGAGAAAGCGGGGATCCCCCCGCGACCATAGAGAAGTTAATGACTACATGAGCGCGAAATTTGAAATTCGCGTTATAGTGAAACCGCGCATAACGGGGTCGCGCTAAGCGGGGTATTACTGTATATATATATATATATATATATATATATATATACATATATATATACATATATATATATATATATATATATGAGGCTGGTTTGAAAAGTCCGTGCAAAGTCCGAGAGATGGCACCACCGGCGCGTGTCGAGGTCATGTTTAGTTAGTAGCATCTCTTGAATGAACGCACATCAAGTTTCAGCCATATTGGTCTATTTCTTTGTGTTTGGCATTCGTGTGAATCAAGGAAGTCGAGTGATTTTCAAGAAATGGACGAAAAAGAATTTCGTGTGGTGATTAAACATTACTTTATGAAAGGCAAAACGCCTCAGGAGACTACAGAGAAGCTTGATAAACATTATGGTGACTCTGCACCTTCGATTAGAACAGTTTATAAGTGATTTCAAAATTTTCGGACTGGCCATATGGGCACAAGTGACGCTGAACGTTCTGGACGGCCTGTGGAGGTTACGACTCCAGAAATCATTGATCAAATCCATGATATGGTGATGGATGACAGAAGAGTTAAGGTGCGTGAGATTGCTAGTGCTGTGGGCATCTCGACTGAACGGGTACATAATATTTTGCATAAACATTTGGACATGAGAAAGCTATCCGCAAGATGGGTGCCGCGATTGCTCACGCTTGACCAAAAACGGAATCGTGTGAAGTGTTGCAAGGATGGTTTGCAGCTGCTCCAGAAGAATTCGGAGGACTTTAAGCGTCGTTTCGTCACTGTGGATGAAACATGGATACATTGCTATACTCCTGAGACCAAATAACAATCTAAACAATGGGTTACCAAGGGGGAATCTGCACCAAAAAAGGCGAAGACCGTTCCTTCGGCCGGAAAGGTTATGGCGACTGTCTTTTGGGATTCGCAAGGGATAATCCTCATCGACTATCTGGAAAAGGGTTTAAAACTATTACAGGTGAATATTATTCATCGTTATATATTGGACCGTTTGAAAACCGAGCTACAAGAAAAACGCCCGCGATTGGCCTACAAGAAAGTCCTTTTCCATCACGACAACGCACCAGCACACACCTCAGCTGTTGTGGTCGCAAAATTAATGGAAATAGGATTCCAACTCGTTTCACATCCCCCCTATTCTCCAGACTTGGCTCCCTCGGACTACTATTTGTTCCCCAATTTGAAGAAATGGCTGGCGGGACAAAGATTTTATTCAAACGAGGAGGTGATTGCAGACACTAATGGATATTTTGCAGACTTGGACAAATCCTATTATTCGGAAGGGATCAACAAACTAGAACATCGTTGGACGAAGTGTATAAGCCTAAAAGGAGACTATGTCGAAAAATAAAAAGGTTTACCCCAAACACATAAGTAGTTTTTATTTTTGCACGGACTTTTCAAACCAGCCTCGTATATATATATATATATATATATATATATATATATATATATATATATATATATATATATATATATATATATATATATATTTATGTATTTATATGTATGTACATATATATATATATATATATATATATATATATATATATATATATATATATATATACATATATATATATATATATATATATATATATATATATATATATATATACATACATATATATATATATATATATATATATATATATATATATACATACATATATACATACATATATATATATATATATATATATATATATATATATATATATATATATATATATATATATATATATTATATATATATATATATATATATATATATATATATATATATATATATATATATATATATATATATATATATATATATATATATATATATAGATATTATATAATATATATATATATATATATATATATATATATATATATATATTTATATTATATATATATATTTTATATATATATATATATATATATATATATCCAGTAATGAATCGATGAAGGCTGAAGGAAGAATTAATAGTAACTGCGGCAATGTAACGAGAATGCTCGGGTTTTTACTAATAAATTCTGGCGATTTTATAAATATTCATCCCATTTTTCATAAATATATTACTCAATTGGACACTATCCAATGAAAGTTTTTTAAATTTCTTGCATTTAAGAGAGATGGCGAGCATTCTTCTGCATAGATTGCAAATATCGTCTTTACTTAATCGTCGAAATTATATATGAGTTCAATTTTTATTTAAGGTATGTGGATCCCTTACAGATTACCCCGACATATTATCAAAAATAAACTTTCATCTTCCTTCACGAACTATCAGAGTTGTTGCTATATTCTACTTGCCTATACCTTCTATAACTTTCTTAATTAAATCACTAAATCAATCTATGGATATTTTAAATAAATCCTGTAAGGACTTTGATCTGTGCGATTTATCTTCTTCTCACTTTACCAACGCCATAAGAAGCAGATTATTGCAAAATCTATAAATAAGTGTGTTCTAAATAATTGTGTATTTAATTTTATTTTGTTACGTCTTTATTTTACATACTATATCATATTGTCTCATAAATTAATGTATTCTATTAGACAATAAAGATTATTATTATTATTTGAGGATAATTAAAAACAACAGTGCAAATGGTTCATATCAGAAGCTAACAGTTTGCATCATTTAGTTACCAGTGGCGCAAGATAACTATTAAACGATGCGAATAGTTAATTCGATCACTTATTAACTCCTGTAAATTTAATTCCGAGTGAAGAACCCCTGGCTATTGCAACTTGTGTATGTATATGTCTCCATTTTTAATATTGGCTTACTACAGACTGATATACCGATAAATTATATATATATATATATATATATATATATATATATATATATATATATATATATATATATATATATATATATAACAATCCTAAGTTTAACTGCTGGGAAACGCCCTTATAAGGAGAAGAGATGAGCAATCAAAGATCTAAAGGCTCTAGTATCTGCTTTTTATTTTTATTATCGAGCTTTCGCTGCCTAATGGTAGCTTCTTCTGGATTCTAAAAATGCAAACCAAGTACAGAAAATAAACTAAAACGTTCGTTTTTTAAAACGTGATTAAATAAATCGTACGACTGAATGTGAAATTACTTACAAAAATTTAGCAGTTAGTTCATCTCTGGTGAAGACAATGAAATTTGCATTTTTGTTGGCCAGGTGGTATGCATGATTACACAAAACATGATTAAAAGACACTTAGAGAGTTACACAAATTTTAAAAATAAAAACTTGGTCAATAAACATCAGTTAAAAACACTTTTAAAGACAGAAACACAACTGCAGGAAACCATGATGTTGAAACGGTACTCCATTTTAAAATTTTTTGACGTCGAGTTTAGTAACTATTTAGTGATATTTGAGTCCGAGCCGGATATTGTTGGTAGTCTTGTCGTCATCAGGTCGACAAAAAAAAGGATTAAAATTAGGAATGTGGTAAATTATTTTCGGTAGATGCGAATTTTAGATAAATTATTTATTATTAATATCTATTTTTTTAGTTTTAATTTTATAAAAAAGGGGGGACTTAAATTTGATGAAATTGACAAATTTAAGTCCCCCCTTTTTTATAAAATTAAAACTAAAAAAATAGATATTAATAATAAATAATTTATCTAAAATTCGCATCTACCGAAAATAATTTACCACATTCCTAATTTTAATCCTTTTTTTTTGTCGACCTGATGACGACAAGACTACCAACAATATCCGGCTCGGACTCAAATATCACTAAATAGTTTACTAAACTCGACGTCAAAAAATTTTAAAATGGAGTACCGTTTCAACATCATGGTTTCCTGCAGTTGTGTTTCTGTCTTTAAAAGTGTTTTTAACTGATGTTTATTGACCAAGTTTTTATTTTTAATATTTGTGTAACTCTCTAAGTGTCTTTTAATCATGTTTTGTGTAATCATGCATACCACCTGGCCAACAAAAATGCAAATTTCATTGTCTTCACCAGAGATGAACTAACTGCTAAATTT
Source organism: Pachyrhynchus sulphureomaculatus (assembly GCA_019049505.1). Classification (NCBI taxonomy): domain Eukaryota; kingdom Metazoa; phylum Arthropoda; class Insecta; order Coleoptera; family Curculionidae; genus Pachyrhynchus; species Pachyrhynchus sulphureomaculatus. The sequence continues at coordinate 105,563,599 of CM032454.1, read as the reverse complement.
TTTGTAAGTAATTTCACATTCAGTCGTACGATTTATTTAATCACGTTTTAAAAAACGAACGTTTTTAGTTTATTTTCTGTACTTGGTTTGCATTTTTAGAATCCAGAAGAAGCTACCATTAGGCAGCGAAAGCTCGATAATAAAAATAAAAAGCAGATACTAGAGCCTTTAGATCTTTGATTGCTCATCTCTTCTCCTTATAAGGGCGTTTCCCAGCAGTTAAACTTAGGATTGTTTGTTGCCAGTGCCCTGTTACTGTCCTTCCTCTTTCTTATTATATTATATATATATATATATATATATATATAAATATATATATATATATATATATTTACATATATACATATATCTATATATATATATATATATATATATATATATATATATATATATATATATATATAATATTATACATATATATATATATATATATATATATATATATATATATATATATATAATATATATATATATATATATATATATTATATATATATAGATATATATATTATATATATCTATATATATATATATATATATATATATATATTATATATATATATATATATTATAATATATATATATATATATTATATATATATATTTATTATATATATATATTTATATATATATATATATATATATATATATATATGTATATATATCTATATATATATATATATATATATATATATATATATATAT
>CM032454.1:105522804-105562794 GCA_019049505.1 Pachyrhynchus sulphureomaculatus | reverse complement strand
GGAGTGATTTGGTGTTTAATAATCTCAGCGACATCTGCAGCATGAGCATTGAGGGAATAAAATTGGCTGCAGTTAGTTACCCCAGTTCCAAACTAATAATAGTTTGCCTGTACAGACGTGGAGTTGGAAACTTTAATACTTTCGTGGAAAGGCTTGAACATGTGTTAGACTACATACATACAAACTATCCTAAATACAGAGTAATTTGTGCAGGTGACTTCAAAGTAAATTTTCTTGAACAGGAAGGTATTCGAATCAAACAACTGTCAGATTCGTTTTAATCACTGTATTTTTAAGGCAACTCGAGAAACTAAAGATTCGGCTACTTTGCTTGATAACATTTTCTGTAATTTTGATCACAAGTATTCATGTTACATGTTAAATTCGACACTCTCTGACCATCATGCACAGATTATTCACATCGAGTCTTCTGGCAGTGAGGATACTACCCCTCAATTCTATTATAAAGTATTATCAAATAATAAAATTACCTGGAAGTGTCCAAAACAATAAAAAATAAAAAGTCGGTCGCGGATGACAATTTGCCAATGCGTATTATTAGAGAGGTTACCGATTCTATTTCAGAGCCTTTATCCTATATCATTAATTTATGTTTTGATACAAGTGTATATCTAGAACTTGCCTTAGTAAAAGCAATACAAAAAAAGGGGGTTTAAATGAAGAAAAAAACTATAGGCCAATATCGCTGCCCTCAAACCTCGGTAAAATATTTGAAAAAATTATAAACAATAGGCTAATCGATTTTTTTGAACGCAACTCTTTATTTTCCAACAACCAAAATGGATTTCGAAAAAATATATATCTACAGTTAGAGCGGTTTATCAGGCATTAAACTCATATATTAAGTAAATAATAAGAGGGTCACAATGGCAATGTCAAAGGTGTTTGATAGTGTCAATCATAACACCCTATGTTCCAAACGGGAATGGAATGGTGTTCGGAGAAACGCGTTGAATTTGTTAGCATCCTACCTGAAAAATCGGACATAATAGGTTATGGAAAGTAATGATTTTGGTAGGCCTATAATTTTCCACAAGATTGGGGTGACGAGGGGTGTTCCTCGGGGATAAATATTAGGACCTCTCTTATACATTATATATACGAATGAACTCAGTAGAATATCTGGAGAATTTACTATAATTTACGCAGATGACACTACATTGATCTTTAGTGAGGAGAGCCCGCAAGCAATGCTGACCAGTGTGCAAGGGGCGTGCGAAGCTCTTGATGGATACGCTCAAAAAACACAATGCCTATTCTTCGGCAATAGAATAGAAAACACTTTATGTTTTACATATCGAAATATTAATATCCAATAGTCCGAACGTTTCTCTCTTGGAGGTGGAAATAAATCAGAGACTGGACTGGAGAACGCATGTTAAGAATGTGGTGTTGAATGCTTTAAGAATTATTTCTGAAAATGTTGGATTCGATGCTGCTCTGTCAACTTATCATGCCTTCATACAGTCAAGAATAAGATACGGTCTTATCTTTTGGGTTAATTCACCGGAAATTGAAAGAGTTGAAATTCTTCAGAAAAAATGTATTAGAGGTATATTTGGAATGAAGCTGCGTGATAGCTGTAGGAATGTGTTTAGAGACAGAAAGATCTTAACCATTATTTCTATGGACAGTCTTATGTTTATTCACACCAACAGCGATATTGTTGAGACTAACATGAACAATCACAGGTCTGCAACTAGACATAAATTAAATCTGCTTCCCGAAAAGTGTAATTACAACTACATACAGAAAAATATTAATTATGTCATATAAAAGATATATAATAGTTTCCCAGAGAGTGTACGTGCGTTATGTAAAACGGAAGTAAAGAGACTTTTAACCAAATATCTGCTTGAAGGAGCTATTACTCGTTAAATGAATTTTTTCTCAAGTACCGTTGAAATTAGCACAGGGATTTGATAGCTCTGTCAGCAGAGGTGGTTTCTTGTCTTTTCCGTTGTGCCTCTTATTTCATTGTGTCTTTGTTACTATATTGTAATTTTGTTCTTTCAGTGTTTTACTTATTTACTATTTTTTCTTTATTATAGGTTATTGTAGTCTTAGTTAAGATTGTTTAATGCCTATTGTTACATGAAAACAAATTATTATCTATCTATATCTATATCTATATATATATATATATATATATATATATATATATATATATATATATATATATATATATATATTTATATATATATATATATATATATATATATATATATATATATATATATATATATATATGTTGTACCCTATGAAAAGGTGTTTTAATCGCGCCCCACGTACACTGCGTCATTTTGTAAGGTGTGAAAAAGTGTTCTCAGTTTGAGGCATCTTGTTTGTCCCACGCTTGAGCGCAATTTTGTAACCTTTGAACTTACCCGCTTTAATTTCTGATACTGAATTGAGTGAACCCTGATTTTAAAAGAACTAAAGAAATTAAACACACACTAGCTCAGTTTTCCTTGGTAGAGAGATATGGGTAAGAGATAATTTTCTTACGTCTTTTTGGAATTAATTTCTATTTTTTTAAAAGGCTTTAGCTGTACCAAATTTTTGGGCACCATCCATTTTAAAATAGAAAGGATCTAACTTCAGCTAAAAAAATGGAAAAATGCTGAAGGAAAGTATTGTTGGTAAACAAAAAAAATCAGTTTGGTACAGCCGTTCTTGCCCTGAAAAGTAGGATAGGTATTCAGTGAGACACTAGCCTTAATCAACAAAAAAAGAGAATTTATTCATGTATTTTTTTTTTAAATTAAAAAGTTCTAACGTTTGCAGTTTTACCAAAAAAAAAAATTCTAGCCTATCTAGTAGTTGTTACATTTAAATTTTAAACTATTATAACCCCCGAAGACGAAAAGTCGTGCTTTACACTTCACTTTTTAGTCTGTTTTAAATTGTAGTTAAGGCACTACTCCGGGATAAGTCTATTGAAGGAAGTTTTGTTGACTTACTGTTCTTATTCCTGTTTTGATGGACTACGCCCGATTTCACACTTTTTCTTAGCAAACACTTAGAAAGCCCACTACGGCTTTTATTTAAGAAACTGGTACTTAGCTCGCATGATGAAAATTAGCCTACTTCGGCTAGATGGAAAATAGCCTCTCAGCTAGACGGTACTGCCTGGCTGCGGCTAGATGGAAAACAGCCTCGATTCAAGCTCTGCGGAGCCTTAAATAATCGTGCGACTTTTGCCTGTAATATCACGACGCTCCAATCAAAACTGCGGATCAAACATTTCACCAATCGCGGCGTAGCGAGAGGTTCGGTCAGGAACCCGCACAACACAGTATATACCGAACGTCTTGGAATCTCTGTTTAATATACCGTTCGATACAAAAATAAAAATAAGTACAATTTGAAATGGAAAAAAATCAGTAACATTACATGGTCTTAAAATCTAGGAAAAAATGAATGTTACATTTACCCCCTTCCAAAAAGAAATAGACTACACTAGTCTATTAAACTTATGCTACTTATGAAAAGGTACAAAGTGGTACACTATCACTTAATACTAAGGTCAGAACTTAAAACAAAAGTACAAACTCGGACCTTACTACTAGACTTAACTTAATTAAGCACTAATATTAAGTACAATGGAAACCAAATGAAAATCTTTGCAAGTACACAAGAATCTTATAACTAGACTTAACTTAATTAAGCACTAATGTTAAGTACATCAAAAAGTAAATAAAAATCCTTGCATGAACATAGGAAATACCTTTCCAAAATAACAATCGCGGTCTTCTTATATAAAAGAATCAGCTCTGTTATTGTTACCAAAACAAAAAATATAACTTTGTCTAGACTCTTGTCTAAATCAAAAAAGTGAACTGAAATAAAATATGAACACCCCCCTTAAAATCTTTTAAGGATTGTCTGAAAATTTTCTACTTCAGCAAAAGAAATTTATAAAAATTCTTAAATAAAGAAAAAAATAAAAAAAATGATTCTAGTGCAAACACTTACACTAAAAAGAAAAAGTCTTGTCAGACCATTTAGCACAGGCTAAGAAAAAAAAAATATCTGGATAAATATCCAGACAAACGCTCGGGAAAAATCGCTATCAATGCTCTAGCTCATCGCTAAGAGAACATTCCAAATCTAGTATCACTACTAGTCGCATCAGAAAATAATCGCACTCTATCGCGCAATGTCGACGTCCTAAGACATCCAGACATGCTAAAATCGCCAGGGAAACGCTCTGGTTGATCGCCAGATAACACGTCAGCTCATCGCCAACAAAACACTCTGGTATCGCCAGATAATCGCACTCTATAACGCAATGTCGACGTCCTAAGACATCCAGACATGCTAAAGTCGCCAGGGAAAACGCTCTGGTTGATCGCCAGAAAACACCTCGGCTCCTCGCCAAGAAAACATTCTGGTACATCGCCAGAAAAAAGCCTCGGCTCCTCGCCAAGAAAACACTCTGTAAATAGTCCTCGACTACACAAAGTCTGCGTTCTAAAAGAACAATCTCGCCATTAACATAGTGAGCAGCTATAAAAGCTAACAATACCACTATAGGCACAGTGAATAGCTATAAAAGCTAAAATTCACTCTAAACACAGTGAATAGCTATAAAAGCTAAAATTCACCAAACTGAATGATCCTGCTTCAAAAAGCAACGTTCACTAAGAACGGAATGATTAGTCCGCGCACAACTAACATTCAAGGAAACATTCCCAATATAACTATATGAGACAGCAAGTCTCGAAATAGGACCTCGCTAGAGTCATAATCCTATATATAGGAGTCCATAAGCAAAACGACTCAAAATCACACATTTTGAGCACATGCCCTCAGGCAACCAACATACACTGAAATATATACAGAAATATATACAGAAATATATACAGACATATATACAGGAGTTCAAATCCCAAACTCTTGGTTATGATAACTCCATACTGAGCTTGGTGAAAGCTCTTAGCAAAAGCTAATCAAATCTTCGGCACATCGCACCAAAGTGACAAATCTGCCTAGAAACATGAGCCGGAAAAAACGCCCTCCGTCATTCTTCAGGGTGGCTACACAGAGATATAAAACTTAACCAGCATTGCGCTTCTCCAAGTTGCATGAAGAACTCTCGTGTACTGGTCTCGCCCTAGAACAACAACGAAAAGAATTTAATCCATCCCACATAACAGGAGACAAACACCTCACCACGATATACTGAAAGGTGGAGACAATAAAATACGGAAATGGTGACCCTGGAGTCCACCAACAAAAGGGAGTAGATTATAGCATCCACTAAACTAAAACGGTGTCTACCACACCACCATAAGTCAAAAAAAATTTTATCAATAGGGTGTTCCGAAACACACTACTGCCAACAGCCTGTCACCACTAATAGGCTAATTGGAGCTGAGGTCGACTACAGTAGCTAGGCTCTCCTTTGGTTCAAATAGAAATAACCATTGGGTAACAAAACCCCTAAAGGTCCCAAAGGTCAAACGTTCACCCCCCATAGACTACCCTTCCAATCAGTCTGTTCCTCAGGAAGACTAACTCCCTGCCAAACGTCGTAACGGCATCTGTTAGCACCCGGTGCATCACAGCCTGTAAAAACAGATAACTCATGGGATACAACCTAAAAGGTTTACAAGGTTGACTTAACCAAGCTTCTAACGAAATTTTAAAAAAAAACGAAAATGAGCTTAAAAAGCTACATGAAGCAAAAATTTCTCAAATTTTTTGGTGGCAACGCAACAAAACTGTTGAAGACGACAAGAGCTTTTCCAGCTTAATCAGAAACAAGAAGAAAACATCGTTGACAGCTAAAATATTCGATCATGGTGTTAATCGTCTTCCTAGACAATAGCCTCTAGAAGAAACTGCTACAGGTATCAGGCATAACCATTTTCTCTCAGCCCAAACTTCTAGATTATCTGGTGAAAATCTAAAAATTCGGTTAGGAATCTTCCTTCACTGCGCTTAGCCTCTCTTGACAAGGTTCTCATCTCGGTATCAGATTTTGATCATTTCTTTGTGAAACGACTGTCTTACTCTGATCTCATCTCTTGTAAATGATCAGCCTTTAGTTCTCCTGCAGGACTTCAATTTTCTATCAATCTGATAGTAAACCGAAAAAACTCAACATACGCCTATGAGTCCATGCAAAAAATTTTTAAAAAAATTAGTGACTCAAAGGTAACGTTTAAACGGCTCACCCTCAGTTTGTCAATTCAGAAGAAGATCTAAATCAAAATAATCCAAGTCTTAGACTTACTGGATAAACCAAAATCAATTTACTCTTAATTGCACCCAAAATATACCATTAAGGTAATAAAAATACACCCACTCGGGTAACAAACTTTGAAATTGCCCATTAAATTTTTTGACTCAACATCATACCACGCGAGCTCCATCTTGCGCTTGTCCAAACTCAAGATCACCTTGGATTGCCTCTAATCAAAATTTCGCTTCCAAGTGTCAAGAACTGGATATTATTTGGGTCATAAGCAAATCAAATCCCGCGACCACCGACATACCAGTCTTATGATATATCCTGAGTGTGACTCCTTCGCAAGCTCGCAAAACTGAGCCGATGCTAAACATCAACCACAATCAACCTAAGTTTGGGATATGGCCAATACCCAAAACCTTAGCATTAAACAATAAAAGTAAGCTATTCTCTGCTCAACTTTTACAACAGTCAAAAAAAAACGAGGTCGTCACCTCTACAGAGCAACATCAAAAAAAATTAAGTTAAGCAATTAAGATAATGTAAATATAAATTATTCTTCTTCTGACAAACTTTCACTAGGGTTAGGTCTGTTGAATGGTTTTAAGTCTTTAATATGCCATCGTCCTACTTTAGTCCCATCTAAATTAACTAAACCATAAACTAAATCTGAAATCTTTTCTCTAATCACGCAATGCACATACTTAGGTACCAACTTAGATGTGAATTTATCTGCTGCACTGGAAAGAATTTTATTTTTTCGCCAAACGTGATCACCTATATTAAAGGCAAAATCCCTTTTTCTAAGGTTGTAAGACTTACTGTTCCGTTCATAAGCCTTATGTATCCTACTACGCACGTCGGTGAAAATATCTTTTAAACCCTTTAAATTTTCGGCGTACGCACCCCTGTTACCCGGAATTATTTCGCTGTCAACATTGACATCCAAATCTAAATTTTTATAACACGATCCAGATAGAGGTATCTGTCTGCCGTAAACTAAGAAAGACGGTGTAAACCCTGTTACTTCGTGTCTTGCGGTGTACACGGGATTAAAACGGATGTTAAAACTATATGTCCCACTTAAGCTCTTAAAACACACAGAAGTAAACTGAGTACCGTTATCGCATATCGAAAGCGATGAAACTCCGTGGATTAGAAAAATATCGTTTTCTAAAATTTTCAAAAAGCATTCGGCTTTAGAGCTTTTCAAAGGAAATAACACGGTATACTTTGTTAACCAGCAAGAAATTACGAAAAGTCATTTATTTCCCTTTTTTGAACGTGGAAATGGGCCTACTAGATCAGCTGCTATGACTTGAAAAGGGTAATTGACCGTTTTCCCCCTCCTCTTTTCCCATCAGTCCCATAGGTAGTGTATTTGGAGATTTCTGTGCTCCACATACTTCACAAGTCCTCACAAACTTTAAGATAACAAAACGCATTTTTGGCCAAATTAAATTAAATGTATGTTGTCTCAGCCTAATCGCCCAACGCGCTAGTTTGCCACTAGGGTTTTTAATAGAATTAAGCCACAATAAACTATAATGATCTGTTATGACCGTGAAAGGAACACCTTCTATGTAAGGTCGAAACTTTTCGATGTTAAAGAGTACTGCTAAACATTCTTTTTCAACAACCGAATAGTTACGTTCAGCCTTTGACAAAGTTCTACTGGCATACGCTATCACTCTTTCCTCACCATTGATTTTCTGTGTTAGGACGCCCCCTAAACCGGTATTAGAAGCATCACTAGAAATATAAAACTGTTCGGAAAAATCTGGTTGGGATAAAATGGGAGCTGAAACCAATAGCTCTTTAATCTTTATAAAAGATTCTTCGGCTGCCTTTGTCCAATCTATCGATTGTCCTTTTTTTCGTCCTTTCAAAAGATCATTAATAGGCGACAACAGGGTAGAAAAATTCTCAATAAAACGTCTGTACCATGAACACATTCCTACGAAGCGCTTAACTTCCGTAGTATTAGTAGGTCTCGCATAATTAACCATGCTTGCTACTTTATCCGGATCGGTACGTAAGGAATTTGAGCCTACAATATAGCCTAAAAACTTTAGAGAAGTTTTTGAAAAAAATCACATTTGCTCAAATTTATCGTCAGTCCGGCCTCTTTCAATTTATCTTTTACTTCCTTAAGTAAGCGAATATGCGATTCGAAGTCTTCCGATGTTACTAAAATATCATCGAGATAGGTAAAAAATATGTGGCTCATATTTCGGACCAAATATAGCGTCCACTAAACGTTGCTGAGTTTGAGCAGCGTTCTTTAGACCAAACGGCATAGTGACGAACTGAAATAGACCTCGGCCTACTACTGCAAAAGCGGTCTTTTCCTTAGAGGATTTGTCCAAAGGAATTTGCCAGAAAGCCTTTCTAAGGTCTATCGAAGATACATACTTAGCATTCCTGAGTGATGTCAAAATTCTGTCGATGCTCGGTAATGGATAGTTATCAAATTTGCTGACCTCGTTGAGCTTTCTACCGTCAAAGCATAGACGATATCACTCCGAGTTTCAACATTTCGTCTAACTCCTTACAAAATTCTGTCGATGTTCGGTAATGGATAGTTATATCAAATTTGCTGACCTCGTTGAGCTTTCTTCCGTCAAAACACAGACGATACTGTCCATCGGCCTTTTTCACCAATAAGATTGGAGAACACCAGGGACTGTTTGATTCTTCAATCACTCCGAGTTTCAACATTTCGTCTAACTCTTTATTTAATACTTTTGACATATAAGGAGACATGGCGAAGGGCCTTGTCTTTACAGGACTGGCATCAGCTGTATCTATAGATATGTTGATTTTATTCGTTCGGCCTAACCTATCTTTACTACTTATTTCATTGAAAGAGCTTATTACTTTTTCTGCTTTTAAGCGTTCCGTCCGCGAGAGATCTTCTAGGGTACATAGACGCGAGAAAAGGTTTTCTAAAGAGCTTTCTGAATAACAATCTTTATAACTTGTTTGAGATTTGACTTCTAGGGACTGTGGATACCACGAATTATTTTTAAAATTTACTAAAATTGCGAATTTTTGTGCAAAATCACATCCTAAAACCAAAGTATGTGATAGAGAAGGTACTACTAGAGCAGAGATTACTAAACAATGACCATTGCAGACTAGCGGCAACTCAACCGTACCTAAAACTTTTAGACGGCTGCTATCTGCAGTGGTAACACTTCTATTTTTGACGTGGCATATTTTTTATACTTAAACGACTTAAAATTTTAATACCATTCTGACCTATAACGGAGGCATTTGCACCAGAGTCAAATAAAGCCGAGAAATGGGCACCTAATAGATTTATCTTGATATGCGGTCTGTTATCTGAATATTTATGCACGAATAAAGGAGACATGTGACCATTTGGAGAAGCAGGAGTTTTAACTAGATAAGGAGAATTTTTATTAGACTTAAAAAATCAGAAACTTTTTGTAACTATTTAGTCCAATCTGATCTATTGGAATATTTCTTTACTTAAGATCCTCGTTAGAATCTTTCTTTTATCCGCGACCGGACGTTCTGAGAAAGTACGACGGATTTTCAGTTCATAGTCTAATTCATTTTCCAGTAGGTGATTGACTTTAAAATTGAAGGCTTCCATGATAATTTAGATTATAAAATTTAAAAGAATTGTTTAAAAAAGTCGTAAAAATATTTTTCCTGTGCTCCCAATAGTCTAAATAAAATCATGTAAAAGGCACTTAAAATATGTAAACTTCTTTACTAAACATTAAAAAAAAATTTTCAACAATTTCAAAAAAAATTTCTAAGTATCGCCTTGTATTAATATTCTTTTACCAAATATGTTAAGAATTTCTCAACAAAAAAAAAATCTCCAAATACCGTTTCGTATCAGCAAAGTATTTTTAATATTCATGCAAAATATAGGTGAGAAAAAAACGTACTGTTTTTTTTTTGTTCTCGGTTCACCGCAAAATAAATCAAACACTGCATAAATTAAAGTAAACCAGCACATCTGCTAATCTGAACTATAAAGGTAGCTTTTAAGAAAAAAGTAGGAATCTCTTATCTTAGAGTCAACAACAAAATTCAAATATCTAAACCACCATCTGATAAATTGAAATAAATAATTCTACAAATTTCCTGCTTTTGTCTTATTGCTATAGTGTAATTTCGTTTAATAAATATTATGAAATAAAAATATCTGCAAAGTTAGAGCTTTTATTTTGTTCGAAAGCTAGTACACTGAACCCTTTTTTAAAAAAATAAAATTCCAAAAGCCCCACGTTGGGCGCCATTTTGTACCCTATGAAAAGGTGTTTAATCGCGCCCCACGTACACTGCGTCATTTTGTAAGGTGTGAAAAAGTGTTCTCAGTTTGAGGCATCTTTTTTTTTTTTTGTACCCTGTGAGAAGTTGTTTGTCCCACGCTTGAGCGCAATTTTGTAACCTTTGAACTTACCCGCTTTAATTTCTGATACTGAATTGAGTGAACCCTGATTTTAAAAGAACTAAAGAAATTAAACACACACTAGCTCAGTTTTCCTTGGTAGAGAGATATGGGTAAGAGATAATTTTCTTACGTCTTTTTGGAATTAATTTCTATTTTTTTAAAAGGCTTTAGCTGTACCAAATTTTTGGGCACCATCCATTTTAAAATAGAAAGGATCTAACTTCAGCTAAAAAAATGGAAAAATGCTGAAGGAAAGTATTGTTGGTAAACAAAAAAAATCAGTTTGGTACAGCCGTTCTTGCCCTGAAAAGTAGGATAGGTATTCAGTGAGACACTAGCCTTAATCAACAAAAAAAGAGAATTTATTCATGTATTTTTTTTTAAATTAAAAAGTTCTAACGTTTGCAGTTTTACCAAAAAAAAAAAATTCTAGCCTATCTAGTAGTTGTTACATTTAAATTTTAAACTATTATAACCCCCGAAGACGAAAAGTCGTGCTTTACACTTCACTTTTTAGTCTGTTTTAAATTGTAGTTAAGGCACTACTCCGGGATAAGTCTATTGAAGGAAGTTTTGTTGACTTACTGTTCTTATTCCTGTTTTGATGGACTACGCCCGATTTCACACTTTTTCTTAGCAAACACTTAGAAAGCCCACTACGGCTTTTATTTAAGAAACTGGTACTTAGCTCGCATGATGAAAATTAGCCTACTTCGGCTAGATGGAAAATAGCCTCTCAGCTAGACGGTACTGCCTGGCTGCGGCTAAATGGAAAACAGCCTCGATTCAAGCTCTGCGGAGCCTTAAATAATCGTGCGACTTTTGCCTGTAATATCACGACGCTCCAATCAAAACTGCGGATCAAACATTTCACCAATCGCGGCGTAGCGAGAGGTTCGGTCAGGAACCCGCACAAACACAGTATATACCGAACGTCTTGGAATCTCTGTTTAATATACCGTTCGATACAAAAATAAAAATAAGTACAATTTGAAATGGAAAAATCAGTAACATTACATGGTCTTAAAATCTAGGAAAAAATGAATGTTACATTTTATATATATATATATATATATATATATATATATATATATATATATATATATATATATATATATATATATATATATATGTATATATATATATATATATATATATATATATATATATATATATATATATATATATATATATATATACCATAAATTCAATAAGTAAAGAGACAAATAGCTCTTGCTCAAAAACGGTTTATTGGATTGCTACAAAGCCTACCTTTCGACATAATTCCCTTCAACGTGAATACACTTGTCCCACCTTTCTGCTAGCTTCTTAATTCCTGTGGCAAAGAATTCTTTCGGTTGAGGTCGAAACCACTCTTGCACTTTGTGGCTTTTCAATGTCCCCCGCACATTGAGGCGCTATTTTTGTACCCCCCCTTTCTATACTTTTTTATAATTTCTGAGAATGGATTGAGTGGATATTGAAATTAAAAGAACTAAAGAAATTAAACATACACTAGCTCAGTTTTTCTTGGTAGAGTAATATGGGTAAGAAATAATTTTTGTACGTCTTTTGGAAATAGTCTCTATAGTTGTTTAAAATTTTTGGTCGTACAAATTTTGGGCACCATACATTTTAAATTAAAAGGATCTAACTTCAGCTAAAAAAATTAAAAAAACACTGAAGGTATTATGTGGTTGTTAAGGAAAGTTTTGATATGGTACAACCCTTTTGTCCTGAAAAGTAAAGTAGGTGGTACAGTGAAACACTAGCCATAAACAAGAAAAAAAGGTTTATTAATGACTAAACTAAAAGTTCTAATTTTGCGGTTCTGTTATTACCCTGTATTACAAAAAGTTAGCCTAATAGGTGGTATTGCTAAATAAAGTCCTCAAATCTGGATTAAAACTTTGCTACATACGATGTTGAAGGTTCATGAGGTTCACTTCACGAGTTATCAGTGCCGTACTATGTGAAACACACTTATCTGCGGGAAAATAGGTCTACGGATGGATATTCTGGTGACTTACGGTTTTCCTACGAGCTTCTATGCCTGTCCCGGTGGGATGTTCAAAACACAGATGTTTTCCCCTTGGTTACTTCAGTTCCCTTTGGGCTACTAAACCTTTCTTTGGCTCCTAAAAGTCTGGGAATAAACCGGATTCAAAGAAAAAGGCCTTAAAATGAGCACTAAAACCGTGTTCACACTACTCCATCGCTAATATCGATACGGCTATTTAATCGTGAAAGCCTACTGGCGGCTTTCTAGAAACAGAAGCCCTTACTTCTACATGTTGGAAAAAGCCTGCTACGGCTACTTGTTGGAAAAAGCCTACTACGGCTACATGTTGGAAAAAGCCTTGATCCGTGTCATCCGGGCCCTTAAATATTTTTCTCCCTTCCGTAAAAATTACGTCTTCAAGATGGCTACTTCCCGGATACAAGTGTCCAGCCAATCGACGCATTAGAAACGAATTAAATAAATCCGGTAGAAAACCAACAATGCACACTGTAATATAAACGGCTTAGAAATTCGAGTGAACTACACTGCTTAAAAGTTGTAAACACTGCCCGATATAAAAATGGAAAAGAATGTAAATTATAAGGAGAAAACAGTAACATCACATGATCTTAAAATCTAGGAAAAAATGAATGTTACAACTTTTCCCTTCACTTCTTCATTGTCGGTGAACTTCTTTCCACGTAGGGCATCTTTGAAAGATCCGAACAGGTAAAAATAACGGAGTCAGGTCTGGGCTATACGCGGGAAGAAGCAAGATCTCCCAACCAGGTTCTTAAAGCTTTTTTTGGCTAATGGGGTATGAGGGCAGGCATTGTAAATCGTTCTGAATAATATTGTGAACAGTTCTAACGCTTACCCCAACCTTTGAGCTCTCACGAATAAGTCCATCAATTCTCGATTAGAACGAGGGACCGGAAACTTCTACTGGGCATCTACTTCGCTGCTCATCACACACTCAGCCCCTTTTGAACCGATCTATCCACTTGTAAACGTTCACACGGTTCATGCAACTTTGTCCATACTGTAATAACATTCTAGAATGTATTTCACTTGGCTATTAAAAATATGATGTCAGAACGCTCCTCTTCTAAGGTGTAGTTTTCCAATGGATTCCCCAGGGTAAACTGGATATTTTAAACTCATCATAAAGTTGCCAACTGGCACATGGATATTTATAACTACTGAGTTTTCAGAACTTATTAGTTCCATCGGATGTTATTTCCACAAGTTAGAAATTGTTAGTATATTTAAAAATGCAAAATATTAGCACTTATTTTAAAAAAAGTGTACCTGTATGTATATAGCTGCACCTAACAGGGTCACTAATAATTAATTTTTCAAATTAAGGTATTCTTTAAAAGATACATACATATAACCGGTTTCGCAGTGAGTGAGGTCGCCTTCCGGTACCCAGTCTTCAAGCCTTTCGATTATTTCATTCTCCCTCATTAGGCGTAAGCTAAATTACTTTACACAATACTATCATATATTCCCAATTTCGTTTTCTTTGAGATATTATTTTGCTATAGAAACAACTCAAATACTTGATTATTGCAAGTAGTTGATTTCTATAGAATTTTATGGTACTAAAATTACAGAATTATTTTATATTTGTACAAAAATAAAATTATTGTATATGCAAGAAAAAAAACATTTTATATAATAATAATAATAAAAAAGACTAAGAAAATTGAGTACTCACCTCAAAAAATATTTTCTAGCAAATTTGAGGAAAATGTAAAGTTATTTCTTCCTAAAGGCTTCCCCAAAAATAATAATAATTATGAAAATGTATTAACATTAAAATCATATCAATGATTGAAGAGTATTGAGCCAAATACGAGGGCCATTTCTTTTCAACCTCCGACCGTGCCTGTAAACAGCCAATCGAGTGCTAGAAGGCAGAGATACTTGGAGAGCGACTGCACATCTCCACCACTATAACCTCTGCCACTTTCAACGTCATTACGCATTTTGAGCTGAGTTGCAGGCACGTAAACATGATTGCTACCATTGATTCTCCCGCCAAATGCGAATCGCCTAGTGCAATTCGGTTTCTTCAAGCAGGAGGGAATAGTGCACCGGAAATTCATCGAAGAATGAACCGAGTATATGGTGAAAACTTTATGAGAGATGGTATTGTGCGTGAATGGTGCAGGAAATTTAAAAAAGCCCGAACTGATGTCCACGATGAAGGGGGGACAAGGGCGCAAGTCTGTCGCAGCAGAAGACATTGTTTAACCAGTTGACCAAGTGGTTCAAGAAAACGGAGATTTACCCTAAGTGAACTGAAAAAGTGGCTAGGAGGGCAGCGCTTTTAGATTAATGAGGAGCTTCAAAACAACGTTAAGGCCCATCTCAACTCCCTGGCGGCAACATTCTATGAAGAGGGGGATTGGAACGCCTGTCCACAGATATGACAAATGGCTCAATCGTCAAGGCGATTATATCGAAAACTAACCATGTTTATGCATAACTTTTGATAATAAATTCATTTTATTATTTCAACTTGTCTTTTTTTTTATGAACCATCAGAGGTTGAAAAAAAAATAGCCCTCGTATTTCTGAGTTACTGTTATTGTAATAAGTTTTCTAAATTGTCTTTACCTATTTTATATATTAACCTATTCATCACGATCAGCATTATTAGATTATTCCATCCATAGTCGGATGTAAAAACCTCCCCAAGTTGTTTCCAATGAGTTTTGTTGTTTACTTTTTGCATCCGATCGTGTCCTGCTAATCTTTTTATGTCATCCGTCCATCTTGTATGTGGTCTACCTCTGCATCTTTTGTGTTCTCTAGGCCTCCAGTCACGGCGTGTCCATCTGTTATCAATCAGCCTTGCGATATGACCCGCCCAATTCCACCTTAATATACATATTCGTTGTATTACATCTGTCACTTTTGATCTTCTTCCTATTTCGATGTTAGGACTACTAATAATCTAATTGTTTGAAGATGGTCCAAATTGCTGTATCCCCGTCTAGACCCGCTTGTTCACGTGGTTGATAACTGTCTAATTTGTTCGTTAATCTATATGTTATGATTCTAGTGAGGATTTTGTACAGTACCGATAACTGGCTGATGGGTCTGTAATTTTCCAATTTAAATTTGTTTCCCTTTTTAAATATAAACACAATCAAGGCGTTTACCTAAGGTGTTGGTATTTTAGTTTCTATGAGACACCTGTAAGATAGAGCTTGAAGAGATTGTATTACAGATGCCCCTCCATACCTTATCATTTCCATAGTTATTTCATCGTCCCCGGGTTCTTTGTTGTTGGGCATATGTTGCAGGGCGTTCATTATTTCATCCGTTGTTACATCGGGAATTTCTTCAGATCCCACATTTCTTACTATCACTCTATTTCCTTCTTCTTTCCCGGGCGGTGGCGATATTTTCGTCTCATCTAGTGTTTGATAATATTTCTCTGTAGCTTCCTTTATCTCTTTGATTTATGCGATCTCTTGGTTATGTTTATAGTGTTTTATTATTTGATGTCTCCCTTCATTCATTGGTTTGTTTGTATTAACCTATTACCCATTTTTAATATTAGCTTGCTACAGATTGATATCTCGATATGTACAATATATATATATATATATATATATATATATATATATATATATATATATATATATATATATATATATATATATATATATATATATATATATATATATATATATATATATATATATATATATATATATATATATGTATCTATATATATATATATATATATATATATATATATATATATATATATATATATATATATATATATATATATATATATATATATATATATATATATATATATATATATATATATATATATATATATATATATATATATATATATATATATATATATATATATATATATATATATATATATATATATATATATATATATATATATATATATATATATATATATATATATATATATATATATATATATATATATATATATATATATATATATATATATATATATATATATATTATATATATATATATATATATATATATATATATATATATATATATATATATATATATATATATATATATATATATATATATATATATATATATATATATATATATATATATATATATATATATATATATATATATATAATATATATATATATATATATATATATATATATATATATATATATATATATATATATATATATATATATATATATATATATATATATATATATATATATATGTATATATATGTATATATATATATATATATATATATATATATATATATATATATATATGTATATGTATATGTATATGTATATATTGCCGTAACCACTGACTTGTGACACGGTGCATTGTATAGATGAAACAGCATTTTTTTCTTGTTCATTTGGCGCCGTTTCTTTACGATTTCTGCCTTCAAATGCACCAATAACGTTAGTAGTAGAACAAGCGGGGTTCTGGGACACCTCGATGGCCACATTTTTACCCGACCTTGACCACTAGCCGAAGAAGTGAATTCAGGAGGTTTCAGTCGTTTGGCTGAAATCTTCTGGAAGTTGTGTCTCGGAAGGTCGTTCTTCGTCCGCATAAGTGAATTAGTTACGTTTTCCCTGACCTTTGACCCTTTTACCTTTCTACCTGAAAATCCGAAGAAGTGTCGTCAATGACGTCACAGTCCAGTGGATGTTGATCAGTGCCCTTTTGGCATATTTCCTGAACCTCCTGAAGAAGTGTTTACCTGTGTCACCTGTTTACCTGTTTACCTGTACCTGTTGACACCTAATTACCTGTAATTTGCTGAAGAAGTCTTGAAGTCACAGTGGATGTTGCTCAGTGCCTTTTTGTCACTTTTGACCTTGAGGAATGAATTTGTCTTTAGAATGTAATATATATGTGTGTTAAATGTTGTGTATTAAATTAAATGAGTTAAAAAAAAGTGATGTCTGTAGTAGGATTAGAATCTGCATATGTTGTGTGTAGAACTGCAAAACTGGGGACTTAACCTACTTAGCCAAATAGGATTCGTAATAGAGAATGCAATAATTGGGATGACATAAAAAAGGATTGGTGAATAATATGTGAAATTCGTACAAGAAGTGTCGTCAATGACGTAATATGTCCAGTGGATGTTGAATCAGTGTCTCTTTGGCAATATAAGTTGTCGAAAAGGTGTTAAACTAGAGGTAAATAGGTGTAAAATAGGTGTAAATAGATGTGAATAGGTGTAAGTGTGTATCCGAAGAAGTCTGCAAGAAGTAGTCGTCAATGAGGTAATATGTCCAGTGGATGTTGAACAGTGCCTTTTTGTCAGGTTTAGATGTTGAAAATGTCTTCAGAATCGGTGTAAATAGATGTAAAATAGGTGTAAATAGGTGTGAATAGATGTCTTAAGAGCCTGCAAGAAGTGTCGTCAATGACGTAACAAGTCCAGTAGATGTGGAAACAGGGTATCTTAACTTCATTAAAACTTTAATAAACTTCTGTTAGAGGAGAAGTTGCATTAGCTGTTATTGGTCTCGTTGTACGAAAGTAGGCGTAACCTGATAAGAAAGGTGTTATTTTGATAGGTTGAATGTGTATGTAGTGTAAAAGGAAGATAAGAAAATAGTTGTTGGTTGGTTGACTAGGTAAAATGGATTCCATAAGGCATGTATTTGATTGGTTTGTAGTGTATAGGTGTGATAAGAAACTTGTAATTGGTTGGTTGAATGGTTGGTTGAATAGGTAAAATGGCTTCCATAAGGCATGTATTTGATTGGTTTGTAGTGTATAGGTGTGATAAGAAACTTGTAATTGGTTGGTTGATTAGATGGAATGTGTGTTGATAGCACTTGTTTGTTATTTTGACTAGTAAAAGCTATAGTGTAAAAACTTGTGTATGAAAAAGTAATATATTAGTTGGAAATTGTGTTGAAAAAGGCTTTATTAGGTAGTATATTTGATGTAAAATTTGTTAAATGTTCCACTATAATGTTGTTTGGCGTCTAAAAGTCGGTAAAAAAGCTTGAAAATGTAAACAAGTAAGTCTGTAAAAATGTGTGAGATAAGGCAAAATGTAAACAAATTAAAATAAATGCGAGAGAGTTCAACAAAAACAGATAAGAAAGGTTAAAATAAAACTAGTTGATAAGAAGTAGATTCGAATACATTGAGAATGCAAAATAATTGAAAGACCAATAAATTTAGGATATTTCGTTGTAGTTAAATGTATTTCGTTGTAGTTAAATGTAAACACGTAAAGATTGTTTTGTTTGTTTTAAAGATACTATCACTACTTAGTAATTCTGATATTTGTATAAATCAAAATTTGTTTCCAAAAGAACAAAGATTTAACTAATAATAAACTAAGATATTTGTCTACTAAAAAGCAAATTGGTTTAAATTATTGGCTTACTTAAATACTTAAACAATTCAAAATCTCTATATAAAATTAACTAAAATCTTAATACAAAAATTATTATAATACATTAATCATCCTGGTGGGAACGTTTCCGTATAGTGGAGGCTGCCATCTTTAGTTTAGCTGAATACGGGCCGCTCATTCCTGCTATTACATTAATTCTATTCGTATATCGAAGACATTTGCGACCCATATGATGTAGTGTGTCCCTGAGCCATTCATATTGTTCCTTGCCCATGATCAGATTTTCGTGTAATGGTCTGACCAATGCACAAGGCTTGTTTTTATAATAAGTTTGCATAATTAAAGTTTGTAAACAATTTTTACACTTTGTTTTACTTAATTGAGTTAACATCAGGGACCAGCTCTTCATTTGTACCATATCAGCACTCCAACAAAACTTTAACGTTGCACCACTTCGTGAACATTTTATGACTATACTATATAATGTACATTGAGAACTTGTCATCGTGTATGATTTGACAATTTATTAGATCTTAACTGAAAATATTTTTAAAATTTCCAAAGAGATTTTAATGAAACTAAAATTGTAATTGACTCGACATGTGTTTATATATTAAATACAAATCATCCGATATGCATTTTTTAGAAATATATACTAATTACACAAGTTTATCAGTATAAATGCAATTTAATTTGGAAAATTACCACTTAAGTAAATAATGATGTATGGAGTGACTAGTCGCTACCAACAAAAAATAACAAAAACAAATGGATTAATTTAGTTTATAAAATGATAAGAGATAAATGTCGAAAACATGTTTATAATAACAAATATCTGGTGATTGGAAAATTTGGTCTGACTTAATTAGCGCTATTACTTAAAAACAAACTGCAATATATAAAAAACAAAATCTGGTGATTGGAAAAACAGTAAAAGTATCAGAGAAGTCAATTTTAATACAATGTTAAATAAATGATAAATTGCTATATAAATATATATTTATTTTTTAAAACAGCTCGATAGATTTAACAACTAGTTTAGATAATTGTTCAATTAACTTATTATTCTTATTATGATTGCAATAAATACTACATTGAATGCATTTGTTTGATGTCGACAACGCTGACAATTCTTCATTGACACGTCTTAGTACCATACGAATGTGGAAACATTCACATGTATCGGGTCCTTCTCGAACTCCAGGATGTGACCATACACATGATACGTAATGTGTTTCTAAATTATTCGTAACTTGTTTGCGATCGATAAAAGGTGTTAAATATTCTCGATAAGATATTAGTCGAATCCTTGTTTCACAACAACATGATAATTTCTTGACAAAATCATCAATTTTTCTACAAGTTTTATATACTAAATCATCTTGACTGAATAAATTCATTTTGTAAATAAGATGAAATCTTTGACAATTTAATAAATGTGTTATACTGAGATGCTTCTATGATCAAGCTGAGAAGGGATAGGTATTTAAATTGATATGTTGTGTCTGGTGTTAGTAGTAGTAGTAGTCAGTATTTGATAAACATAAAATCAAATAAACAATGAGTAAAAATCGTCAACGAGAACAAGTATATGTAGTAACAAAAAGAAATGGACTTTGGATTAATGGTAATGCTGTCGAATTAACACCTGGTAAATTGTTAAGTGGAGTCGGTTTATATCAAAATGGAGGATGTATAGCATGTGGTGTTCGTGATAACGATCTGTTTTCAGGGGGACAACGAGGAATGCATTCGAAATGTCAGGATATCTGGAAGACTGGTACACATGATCTTATAGATAAACATGTACAATCAATAATTCCAAGACCGATTGGTGAACGAGAATACCAACAACAACAACAACAACGAGAACAAAGAGGCAACCATTAGAAACTCCTTGTTAATTCTTATTATCTTTTATATAATTTATTTTTTAAGTAATAGATATATGTATATTTGTCTTAATAAAGTCCTTATATCCTTAAATATTTAATGTTTTGTTTTTCTAGTATAATAAAGTCCTCATATTCTTACTAAATAAAACACACAGGTTTGAATTGAAAATATTTATTAAGCTAGCTCTTTCAATAATTTTTCTACAAATTATTCATTGTTTTTTACGAAAAATTTCAAAGTTTATTATGGGATGAATATTGATAGCCATGCCAATAGTGTCATACAATTTGTAGTACTACATTGAACTTTAGCATTGTATATTAGATTATGATCTAAACAGGAAGGTTTTGTAGGTTTAAATGTTGGCATGTTCCATACATTTAAAGTATCTATATCAATCATCTTGAAATTGGGATTAGTATGCAAATTAGTAGTAGAAGCAGCAATGTTGTCTTGAACGAATCGAAAAACATGTTTTCCTTTTACATACAATACATCAATATTGTCCAGTACTCTATCTAAAATTTCTCCAACTTGCTTGTAATCTACATAGCCGGAAGAATATCGTAAACCATGTTCCTTTTCAGCCTTGCAAACAGCTCTTTTATTGAGTCGAGATAATTGAGCAAAGGGTATTTTCGGTTTCAATACATAATGGCTTGTCTGTAAACCATTTGTTATCGTAATTTCTTTAGCATGGAATTCTTCCACATACACATCATGATTATCATCATCGGCAACAAATAAAAAGTTAAATCCCTGAATATCGAGAACAGCCAACTTCATCGTGTCACAGTTACTTTACAACTAATACAACTTTTACAAAGCACACATACATATTATAAAATATGACTTTGTCTCTCCACGAAACAAGTCAGAATTGACTCACTATAGAGAAAAATGTATTTGTTTACCTGAATTGATTTCAATCTTACTCTTGTTTTTTTAATAGTATTTGTAGTGAATAGAATAAGGTCTCTAGAGATTTTAATGTTAAAATATTAAACAAAAGTTTTATACGAGAGAAATATTTATTTTCTTCTTAAAAAAAACATTTATGTTACAAAATATAATCTAAACTATAATATCTGATATCCTAATTTAATTATATCCTCCCAACTTAAATATTCATTATCATCATCCACATCCATTTCACTCTCTGATTGTTCAATCATCTCTTCCTCATTTTCATCCTTTGTCTCCTTTAACCATTTTTGTTTTAAGATACTCAGAGGGATTTCATCATCATTTTCATCATCATCATCATCATCATCATCATCATTTTCAACTTGAACGGTTTGTTGTAATTTTTCTTTTAATATGTTTAAAGGTAAATTTTCTTCTTCCTCTTCAGCAATTTCCATTTCCCCTAATTCCAGTAGTCTTAGTAACTCTATATTTCGTTTAATAACGTTGTTGGCTTCTTCTTCATTAAAAAGCGACATTATTAAGTATTATTTTATCAAGTAACGACGAATGAATTTTGTATTGATTTTAATATCATTCTATACACCTATTATATAGGGGATTTAATCACATCATGCACAGTCGTCATGAGAGTTAATTACTGTAAAAATGTTGTCTGATAAGGTTTTAAGTAAACAACATATTATTAATAATATATTGCTCAAACTAGTCACATAAATTTTCCAAATATCAAATGACGTGATTTATTTTTTCCCTGTATTTACTATATAAGCATTAAAATTCTTACTCAGAGTCAAATTATATCTCAGTGTGTCGTTGTAAATCTCTGTGTGTGTCGTTGTAAAAAATAAAAATGGTTTTATACATATTTGAAACTGAAATTGTAAAGGTTCTTTCTAACAACATGTTATATATATTACTGAAAAATTTATTCAAGTGAGTATTTTGTTTTTTATTATATATTCTGGTGTTGGAGTGATTTTTACAACAAAGAATTTTCTTAACATTATCCAATATATACATCTCTCATAAGAAAGACATATATTTTAAAATAAAAAGGATATACTAAAAATTCTGTTTGTATTGTTTTATTACAACATGTGTGTATGTATTTATTTCAGACGTGGTGTTCAACACATTTGTATACAAAATGAGCAAGTCTATGTATATGTGGCTGAAGAGATTCCACAACCTAAAATAGAGGACATTACATGGATGATACCTGCTAAATATTTGAAAGTTGAAGCCTCGAATGAAGAAGAGGAAACAACATTTAAAGAAGCAATAGAAAAATATCCTAAAGTAAAAGATTATATATTAAATAATCTATATACATTATAAACAAATATAGTGAAAAAACAAAAAACATTTACTTTGTTTTATTTGATATTTCTTTTTATATAGTTAGATATAGGATACATATGAAAACAATTATTTAGTTGTTCATCTGATATTGGTTAGATCTCTTAGGAGATCATTTTATGTAGATACATGAATTAGATAGGAGTAAAATAATTTTGAATTGATTCGTTATATCAAAAAAAAAGTGAATTGTTTAGTAGAAAACGAGATAGAAATCGATAAAGAATGGATTCCTCATCATCGTCATCAACAAGTTGTCCTTCATGTCAAAGTAAAATAACATATTTTGGTCATAAATCTTATAATCAGAATACTTATTGTTCCAATTGTACTCGATATTACAAAGAGGCTTCATGGCAAACTGTACGTAGTCTAGGCTATATACCAAAAGATACTTTGGAAAGACAAAAGAACAAATTGGAAAATGAAACCAAGAAACAATTTACTAACTTAATGCCAAATAATCAATATAGATCCGTAAGAGACCGAAAGGAATCATCATAAAATGTGATAGATGTGTTTTATTTGTACTATTTAGTAAACTTAATAAAAAACATGTTATTACTTAAACATATCGTCTATTTTATAACTGAATACAATGTTAAATACACAAGTATTAACTAATTACATACTAAGAAATTTTTTAGCTGAGTTTATTCTTCGATAAGATACCAAATAGTCGTGCGTTCGCATTTATAACAATAATCTCGTAATCTGAGTCGAGGTCGAAGTTGTGTAACAGAATTGTTACGTCTAATGATTAAATTTACTTGAGCTATATGTGGTTGAAAAGGTATACTTTTCGATTCACTCCAACAACCACTACATAAATAAGTAAAGTTCGTGGTAGCAGTAGTTGTTGTTATTTCTATGACTATTTCCAAGATACTGATTTGTAATTCCTCCAAAAGATACCACATAGTTATACGAGCACATTGATTACAATAAATCCGTATTCGAGTTCGAGTTCTTTGATGATTTGGATATGGAACTCTGTGTGTTTCTCTCCAACAACTGCTACATAAATAAGTAAAAAATTCCATGCAGACTAGTAAGATGTCAACAGTATCACACAAAATGTTGTTTCTATTACAAATAAATTGTATTACTATGCAATGAGTAGTTCAAATGCACCAATATGATTTATGTGTGGTCTTTTTAACTTTCTTCTCCTCCTCCTTCTCGCAATTTTCTATTATTTTTTCTACAAATAGACAATCGAATAATATATTTGTCTTTCGATTCCAAAAGTACTTTTTCTCGTTCTAAACAGTCTTTTAGATTTACGAAAATTTTCGTTTCATCTTTCCTCTGTTGTTTTAAATCCTTTTGACATTTGGACAAATCGTTATCTAACTGATAGATTTCACGAGTGAGATCGGTCAAATTACTTTTAAAATTTTCAATTTCCTCCTTTAAATCGGCAATTACGATATATGCTACTTTGCTTTTTTCTTGACAAATTTGCAATGTTTCCGTTAGATTGGTTCTCAATAAATACAAATCCGATTTCAATTTGATATTTTCCTTGAGCAGAGCAATATGTTTCGTATAATTTAACGACATTGTTAAATTCACAATCAGGTATTCATATTCTAGAATTTTTCCCATACAAATATCATTAACAGCTTGTTCATTATCGTATAAATCCAAATAATTGTCCAGTGATTTAATACATTCCTGATACAAGTTTAAACTGGTATTATAAAGTGAATGATAATCCTCTAATAAATATTCGTAATTTTGATTAGAAGAATTATTAACATCAGCATCGTAGTTGTTTGTACTTTGAACAACAACAACAACGAGAACAAACAATAGATAGAACGTTGGTTAACATTATGAGCGAATGATTTAAAATGAATCAAAAATTTATTTAGCGTCTGTTTTATAGAGATCGTTTTCCTCCCGAAAAGATTATTGTTGTTTGAAATATGGAAAATGTAAACTTTAACTGTTTAAAATGTGGATGTAACGTTAACAAAATTATAAATAGTTACTATCGAGATCGAGTTAGAATACGCAAATATTGTACATATTGTTTAATTAATTATGTATATAGGAAAAATAGCCTAATTTCCATGATTCTATCAATTACGACGACAAAAATAGTTGTAGGGAGAGATAAGGATACTTGTAGAAAACATTTTTTTATACATCATATCAGTCATTCAAAATGCCAGTTATTGTACGAGTAAAATGTCCTCAATGTAAAGGTGAAAGTGAAATACGAAATCAAAAATGTTTGTCGTGTGTGGTCAAAGATCGAATCAAAACGAGAGATGGAGCAAAACACGTACCCGCTGAATTTCTTTCCTTTGGTAAAGAAGAACAAGGAATCGAGAGAGAAAGAACTGCTGCTGCAAGACAAGGAAACAGATAAATCCCTCTTATAAAAACATACATCAAGAATACAATCATATTATTTATATACTTGCTATTGACACATACATATATTATAAAATGGCTTGTCTAAGAGCTTGGTGGAATGAAATATCCAATTTTCCCGATTTACCAGCGAAATTTATCATTTATTTTCAAGATTTTGTCAATTGGAATATCATATCACGAAAACAACATTTAGACGAAGATCTAATACGAACTTGCATCAATAAAGTCAATTGGCAACTCGTTTCCCAATATCAGCAATTAAACGAACGATTTATGGAGGAATTTGCCGGAATGTTGGATTGGAATGCAATTAGTATCCATCAAAACTTGACTGAAGATTTTATCCGTCGACATAGAGAACAAGTTAATTGGACATTTATTCAAAAATTTCAACGAGGAATCAGTCCGCCTTTTTACACGAAATGAAACCCTACATTGATCGATCAACTTGAAAACTGTTGTTGTTAAATCATTATAGTTTTCTCTTTTATAATTAATAAAACCTTTTTCAGTACAAGTTGTTTTTGTTATTTTTAACTACATACTGCTAATACTTTTATCATTGCATAAAACACGAGTTATGTTAATTATATTGTACATTCAATGTATTTGAATTTATTCCTTATCTGCTAAATTTTAACCTTCTTATCTGTTTTGAACTCTCTCATAAAATTTTTATGGGATTTTGTTGTTATAAAAAGATTGATTTGGTTGGTGAACAAGCAATACAGTTGTCTTTCCTCTCTCATAACATATTCTGTTTTGTGTGTGTAATTACTTAATCAGGTAAGTTTAACAGGTTTTATATTTATACAACATTATATCTAATTTGAAGTATTGTTTGCAGTATGTCCTCTTTAAACGTTGAATCTACCATGCCTACAACATCATCATCTAATCTAATAATTGATATGGATGCAACAATTCCTACTACTACTACTACTACTAGTAATACTACTAAAGAAAAATTTCCACTTGCTAAAAATATATTTTTGGATGGTCTTACACATATGGGACTACTCAAATTTCTCAAGAGATATTCAAACGTACACCTCTATAATGATGTTAAACATGAAAATAGTAGGGAATCATTAAAGACTTTTAGACAAAACCTGCACACATTAACAATTGTGAATAAAATGCAACAACCACAAAATGAAAAATCTCTATTTGAACGTTCACCACTATCTCAATTGTATTTTTCTTTAATATTTGACTCGATTGAAAATTTTGATGAAAAGAATATCATTGACTGTATAAAGGGAATTCCCACAGAAATATTTGAACAATTTCCATCGTAATTGTTATCCCTAATAAGTACAATCTTAAGGACATTATTTGGAAAATTATGCAACTACAAGATCTAGATTTAAGTTCAGCCATAAAGTATGTAAAGACTCAATTTAAATTTTTCACCTTATTATCCAAATACAACCTTTTCAACCAATATGTCTTTTTACCCCATTATTCACAAATGTATGATAAAGCTTACTTTTCCGACTTGTATGTACGTATAGAAAGAGCAATTCAAATAATTAATGACGACGATGATGACAACTCGAAAATAATTATTCCGGGAAATAATTCTTGTTGGAAAGCATATAAATCAGATGCAGGTTTCGATCTTTGTATTAAACACGACACATTTTGTCCCGCAGGGAAAGCCACAAAGATTGAACTGATTGAAAAAGTAAATATTCCTATAGGATTCTATGGACAAATTGTTGCAAGATCCTCTATAAATTCTATAGGAACTATACGAACAGGTATCGTAGATGCAACCTACAACGGACCTCTAATTATTTATTTTATATCGGATGAAAATATCTTATTGGAAAAGTATAGAAAAATTGCTCAATTAATTATATGTCCTTTGGTAAATGCATCGATCGAAAGAAATACTACAAATCTAAAGAGGAGTCTTATCAGAGAATCCAACAATTTTGGTTCTTCGGGAAAATATAAGATTCCCGCTGCTGCGCTAGGTGGACGACAATATTGTGCACAACCGCAAACAGATATTGACATTGCCGAATTTAATCAATGCTTTAAAAATTTAGTCTATTCAGATTCTTCCGATTCTGAATAAATTCTTTACCTATATGTTTGTTGTTGTACCTCTAAGAGTCTTTTTTTACCTATTATAGTACAAACTGTATTAGATTTATCTATTATTAGTTTTTTAATCTATTAGTATATAAATTTTAACCTAGGAATAATTTGGTTATAAAATAAAACAATGTTTATAAGGTTTTTTGGAGTTTATTAAAGACTACATCTTTTTCATACAAAAAACTTTTTTCACAGGAAGCCTCGCAAGTTCATCCCATACTTTTTGTGTCGGTTCCTTCTCCAAACGCACATGAATACGTCTCCTTTTGCCTTTTTATTTCCAACGAAATATCTCTGAAAATAAATATATTGCTAGTAAGATGATCTATGAATTTTACTATTCATACTCACTTGAATAACTCTTGGAGTAATAATATATTTGTCGATAAGGCATTCAAATCATCAGATTCAAATATTAAAATCATATTTTTGCTTTCAAACTAACTAGAATCTTTACACACAACAAACAAAAGATTTTTTTCTCGAAAAACTGCTACTTTGATCAGACTTTCCTCTTCTGCTCTTTGCGATCTTATAATGTGTTAATATAAAAATTGAAAATGGTATAATTTTTCTCTCTTGAACAATTCTTGAGAATCAATATTAACTTGCCTTTCTTCTCTAATTGTAATTGAATCGGCATAAGACTTGTGTGTTTATATATATAAATACAGGCTATTAATCATCCGATACGCATTTGATTTTTTTTTTAGAAATATATATTTATCTATTATTAAGATTTATCTATTAGTATATATTCATAAGTTTAAACTCTAGTAATTTGTTAATTTGGTTATAAAATAAAGCAATGTTTATAAGATATTTGTATTATTTAAGAGACTACCTAAGAATTACATCGTAAAAAACAAATTCCACAGGTAACTTGTAAAATTCCTCCCATTCTTCTCGTGTCGGTTCCTCCTCCAAACACACATGAATCGTGTTCTGTCCTCTTCTTATTTCAAACAAATTATCTCTGAAAATCAATAATAATATGTTAGACAAGAAACAAGTAAAATTTTAGAAAGGTAAATAATACTCACTTGAAGAACTCTTTTAATAACACATACAACATGTCTAATGACATATCCTCATCTATTAAGTCGACTGCGAAAAAGATCATTTCGTTCAAACTAAATAGAATCTTTACGCAACAAACAAAAATTGTAATTGACTCTACATAAGACTTGTGTGTGTTTATATATTAAATACAAATCATCCGATATGCATTTTTTAGAAATATATACTCAAAACAGTTTAATTTGGAAAATTTTATCTAATAAACTTGCATCATGCAAAATTTTTGTTATTAAAAACATGTTTTTCGAGATTTATCTCGTAGCTATTAATCGCATTTGATTTATTTAAAAATATATACTAATTACACATGTTTATCAGTATAAATGCAACAAAACAGTTTTATTTGGAATATTTTAACTAATAAACTTGGATCAAGCAAAATTTTTGTTATTAAAAACATGTTTTTCGATATTTATCCCGTTATACTAATTAACTTGTTTTTGTTTTTGCAATAAATCAAAACTAATTAAGTAAAACAAATCTATAAAGTTTAAAACATAAATAGAACGATTTATTTAATATAGTCATAAGTTCAAACGTTTAACTTGAACAAAAAATATCAGTAGTCATTCAATATGATTGAATCAGATGTGTTTATTGACATTCAAGGATATAATTGCTCTTTTGGATATGTAATCAAAGAGTTGGCAATTTATGATGGTCATCGTTGTGCAAATTATTTATTTAAACCACCATTCTCAAGAACTATGATATCTAATGCTAAAGATCAAAAACTGATTGATTGGTCAGAAACATATCATGGCTTATATTGGGAAAATGGATTTGTTGAAATAAACGATATCGAACACATTTTACAAGATGTATTGAAAATTTATCAAACTCCATATCGAATTTACGTCAAAGGAAATGCAAAAGTAAATATTTTAAAGAAATTCTTAAATGAGGACTATATACACAACATTCCAATTGAACAAGAACCTAAAATAAGTCAATTTAAAATGATTCCAGAATGTTATTTTCATAAGGATATTAATCCATGGCATTGTGCATTATCCAATGTAAAACTACTATATAATTATCGAAATTGTTGGAAATAAAGAACGCTCTCTCTATTTAACTAAATGTCTTCTACCAACAACAGTAGCAACAAAATCAGTTACAAATTTTCCTTTTAGCTTTTTAGTAGACAAATAATATTGATATTATATTTACAACCTATTTCTTAATTTATTATTAGTCAAATCTTTGTTCTTTTGGGAACAAATTTTGATTTATACAAATATCAGAATTACTAAGTAGTGATAGTAACTTTAAAACAAACAAAACAACCTTTACGCGTTTACATTTAACTACAACGAAATATCGTAAATTTATTGGTCTTTCAATTATTTTGCTCAATGTATTCGAATCTACTTCTTATCAACTAATTTTAACCTTTCTTATCTGTTTTTGTTGAACTCTCTCGCATTTATTTAATATTTCTAATCAAATATATATAGTTATTAGTAAAGCATAACATTGCAATTTATATTTTATCCAACACATTTTACATCCTCTTATCGACAAATATTTGATCTTTCTTATCAAATTTGTTGAACTCTCATTTTCTGGTTTTTGTTGGTATCAGTTCGTACCAGGCAACATATTACTTACATCTTAAGATTTTAATTAGTTTTATTGTTTTATAGAGATTTTGTATTTTAAGTATTTAAGTAAGCCAATAACAATTCATAGTTTTCAATTTTTCCTGCTGTTTGCTTTTTAGTAGAGTAAATTTATTAAAATCAATGTATTCGAATCTACTTCTTATTTTTACTAATACAAGTGGTTTTTTATATCATCTCGTACCAGGCAAAATATTATTTACATCATTTTAGTTAGTTTTATTGTTTTATAGATTTTTGTACTTTTAAGTATTTTAGTAAGTAGTTTTTCAAATTTTCTCCAAGGTATATAAGAATAGTTGTAAAGATTTTTAATCAAATTAGACGAGGCTCTTTTATTCATTGGTATTAATATATTTCTCCATGTGCTCATACTTGTGTTTTATTCTCCTCTCATAATAATAACAACGAGTCCAGGCTAGGGCTCTATTTTACTTTTATTACAATCCAACGAAACCAAACTAAGCGCTCAACAAAATAACTCTTTGTGAAAAACAAACAACAACTTTTACAACGTTCCCACACATACGGTAAAAGGCTAGGCTCATTTAAAATTTTACTATTATTACAAGACAAAACGAATTCAAAAAACATTCCGACAAACTCCAAATAAACTCATTTAAGCTCATTATTTTACTATTCTTGACAAATATGTGATTTACTTTTGCTTTCTCTAACAAAATCTCCACAACGAGTTCACACAAAATTTCAACGAGCCCCAACTAGATTAAGCTCATTTCATATCATAAAGGACAAACAACTACCTTTGCGTTTACATTCAACTTTCCAACAACCAACTAAAATTTCTTGCTCTTTCAATTATTTGCATGGAATTTTCCTATTAATACAAGTTTTTGCTATTTCTTACATTCTCACATACATTCACTCATCTCTTATCACCTATTTTTGACCTTTCTTATCTACTTTGATGACCTAACGAGTCACTTGTTTACTCAATTTTACTTACAAAAAGTACCATGAATCACACATTATTCATACATTTTGTTTACGTTTTGCCTTATCTCACACATTTTTACAGACTTACGGCGCCACTTGTTTACATTTTCAAGCTTTTTTACCGACTTTTAGACGCCAAACAACATTATAGGGGAACATTTATCAAATTTTACATCAAATATACTACCTAATAAAGCCTTTTTCAACACAATTTCCAACTAATATGTTACTTTTTCATACACTTTTACACTATAGCTTTTACTAGTCAAAATAACAAACAAGTGCTATCAACACACATTCCATCTAATCAACCAACCAATTACAAGTTTCTTATCACACCTATACACTACAAACCAATCAAATGCATGCCTTATGGAAGCCATTTTACCTATTCAACCAACCAATTACAAGTTTCTTATCACACCTATACACTACAAACCAATCAAATACATGCCTTATGGAATCCATTTTACCTAGTCAACCAACCAACAACTATTTTCTTATCTTCCTTTTACACTACATACACATTCAACCTATCAAAATAACACCTTTCTTATCAGGTTACGCCTACTTTCGTACAACGAGACCAATAACAGCTAATGCAACTTCTCCTCTAACAGAAGTTTATTAAAGTTTTAATGAAGTTAAGATACCCTGTTTCCACATCTACTGGACTTGTTACGTCATTGACGACACTTCTTGCAGGCTCTTAAGACATCTATTCACACCTATTTACACCTATTTTACATCTATTTACACCGATTCTGAAGACATTTTCAACATCTAAACCTGACAAAAAGGCACTGTTCAACATCCACTGGACATATTACCTCATTGACGACTACTTCTTGCAGACTTCTTCGGATACACACTTACACCTATTCACATCTATTTACACCTATTTTACACCTATTTACCTCTAGTTTTACACCTTTTCGACAACTTATATTGCCAAAGAGACACTGATTCCACATCCACTGGACATATTACGTCATTGACGACACTTCTTGTACGAATTTCAACTTTGCAGACTTTTCACATATTATTCACCAATCCTTTTTTATGTCATCCCAATTATTGCATTCTCTATTACGAATCCTATTTGGCTAAGTAGGTTAAGTCCCCAGTTTTGCAGTTCTACACACAACATATGCAGGTTCTAATCCTACTACAAACATCACTTTTTTTAACTCATTTAATTTAATACACAACATTTAACACACATATATATTACGTTCTAAAGACAAATTCATTCCTCAAGGTAAAAAGTGACAAAAAGGCACTGAGCAACATCCACTGTGACGTCAAGACTTCTTTAGCAAATTACAGGTAATTAGGTGTCAACAGGTACAGGTAAACAGGTAAACAGGTGACACAGGTAAACACTTCTTCAAGAGGTTCAGGAAATATGCCAAAAGGGCACTGATCAACATCCACTGGACTGTGACGTCATTGACGACACTTCTTCGGATTTTCAGGTAGAAAGGTAGAAATGTCAAAGGTCAAGGAAAACGTAACTAATTCACTTATGCGGACGAAGAACGACCTTCCGAGACACAACTTCCAGAAGATTTCAGCCAAACGACTGAAACCTCCTGAATTCACTTCTTCGGCTAGTGGTCAAGGTCGGATAAAAATGTGGCCATCGAGGTGTCCCAGAACCCCGCTTGTTCTACTACTACTAACGTTATATAATATTCGCTATTGATGGTTTTTCCCTTTTCAGCATAGTCGTTGAAAATTATTTCATGCGCACCTAAAAATACAGAGGCCAAAACGTTCCCAGCTGACGGTTGTGTCTTTGATCGCTTCGGTCGGCTTTCACCGGCTGCTCTCCGCTCAGGTGACTACCGATTTGATTCCGGTGCGTAGTAGTGGATCTATGTTTCATCCATTAACACATATTGCGTGAAAAAAATCCTTTTTATTGCGCTTAAACAGGCCCAAACAGCGCTCACTATCATCAACAAGTTATTGTTTTTGGTCCACTATGAGTAAACGCGGTACCTATTTCGAACAGAGCTTTCCCATGCCCAAATGTTCATGCAAAATATGACTTTTGATATCTTTAGGATGTCGGCGATCTTACGCAATTTCATTTTACGGCCATCCAAAACAGTTTTGTGGATTTTTTTGATGTTTTCCTGTATAGCCACTTCATTTGGGCGTCCAGAGCGTTCACCATCATTTGTGTTTGTATGACTGCGTTTAAATTCAGTATACCAGTAAATGATGAGTAATTTTCCAGGTGCAGAGTCCCCGTAACACTTATCAAGCCATTGCTTTCCTTGAACGGTATTTTTTCCCATCAAAAAACAGTGTTTAATCAGTACACGAAATTCGATTTTTTTCATTGTTTTGAAAATATCAAAAGTAGTGTTACTAAAACTGTAGTTTGTAAACTAATCGTTGAAATGTTATGAAATTTTGATACGTACAGTTTGAAGGTTGGTACTTTCTAAAAATCATATAGATTTTTTGAAACGGGCGCACTTTTCAGCCTACATGTTTACTGAAAATTATTTGTAAAATGAATGAAATATTTTACAAGCGTCGTAAAGCCAACCCCCTGAAAATATAATGTTACTTCTGCTTGATGGAAATACAACGCATTCAAAGAACCTGGAAGCGTTAACTATAGCAACGCTTAATGTTATAACTGCCAGGCATTACTACTCATTGGCTTTAGTCACTGAACGTATCTTTTTTTTTTAACCCATGAGCAATTATATTCAAGCAATAGAAAAATAGTTGAGGACAAATCTCGGTCGACAACGCAATATCAAGTTGCAATTTTTTTTTTTTTGCGGTAGCTTACTAAAGAGCTGCTTTCATTGGCAACATTGTGAACAGATTTAAACCGGCTGAAGTTTAAGCTGTGGACAAAAACGTCTTTCTGAAACATTTGTTTAAAGCAACCGAAAATAGAAATATTATTTCTCTCTCATAGACCCAAGTAATGAAAGCACATCGTTCTTACAAGATGCTTCTAGTACTGTTAAACCACATTTAAATAGTGAACCATCTACTTCGGGATTTAACGCTAAAGCTTTAAAAAAAACGTCAAATCTTTATGGCCAATAATACAAAAAATGCTGTACAAAAAACTATGGAAATTAGATCAATATATCATACATATATATATATATATATATATATATATATATATATATATATATATATATATATATATATATATATATATATATATATATATATCATACATATATATATATATATATATATATATATATATATATATATATATATATATATGGGTCATTCTTTTTAAACCGGACCCCCCACCAAGACAAAATTTGGAGCCACGTAGAGCCGCTTACGAGGGCTTAAATTAAAGCTTAAAGACTCTAGCTTTGAAAGCCGTCGGGCATTTTTGAAAATAAAATGTTCTGCATGCGCAGAGGTTCCCGAAAGGAGACCGCTTCCCAAAAAAGTCATTAAAAGTGAAAAAAAAAACAGGTGGAATGGCATTTTTTTGTAATCTCACTATACTATTATCTTTGTTTCTGAAAAACTAAAAAAATTACCCCCCTGTGGGTTTTTTTTGGAAGTTCCAGAGTTACAACTGGTTTTGTTCGCGCAAATATTTAAAATTGGAAATATCGCTTGAAAAAATCTAAAGAAATTCATACGTATTCCTCGTAGCAAAACAAAACTTTTTTGTTCTATGAACCTGTATTCTAAAAATTATAATTTATATAATTTTATTTTTAATTTTATTAATTGTTAATTATTGTTTTTCCTATTTCTGATCTTATTCTTAAAAGCTCTCCTAGCATTTCTGTAATTTTCTAAGTCTCTTTCTGATTTGTTTTGTAAACATTTGTTGTATAGGTTTTGATTGTTACTTTTATCATTTTCCAACTCTTCGTTCCACCAGAAATTTCTTTTATGGTGTATGTTATTTAATTTTTTACCTACTGTTTCGCCTGCAGCTTGATGTATTGCACATATGATATGTTCATACAGTTCTTTTGTTTTATTACAATATTCTTCGTTAAGCTTTGATCTAATCTGCCTTGAAATAAGTACTGTCTTCCTCTAAACTCTCTAAATTATATCTCTTGTCTCCTTTTGGACTTCGTATCGTCTTGATTTTCTTTTTTTGCTTCTATGGACCTTTACATCATTTACGCGTAAAGCAGTTTGTTGTTTTGTAATAAAGATAAAATATTTAATTTAAAGAATTCTCTTCAGTTTTTGCGAATGGACTTGTGTGTTGATGGACTACAACCACACAGGAAACAATAGAGTGTCTATATATGAACACCCCATTGAGATTGGGCGCCAATATTACCCTACCCTTACATAAAAAAGGCTCCAACAAAACGTCTAGAAATTATAGCATAGTTTCTCTCATCTCCCATGCAAGCAAGATTTTGCCCTACGTAATCAACGAAAGATTAAAATCGTATCGATTCGTCAAGTGCCGAGCCACAAGGGAACGATTGTAAACATAAGACAGAGAAAGGCGAGAATTCAACACTTCTACGCTCTTGTGTTTTATCGACTACTCCAGAGCCTTTGACTGCGTAAGATGGAAATACCTATGGAAAATTCTCAGGAAAATGAGGGTGCCTGAATATGTTGTAGCACTCATATCCAACTTATATATAGATAGCGAAACTACAGTTAAATTTAATAACGTTACATCCAAACCATTTAAACTGTAGAAAGCAGCGATTTATCCTGTCGCCTATTCTAATTAATATTTATGTGGGGCATATAATGAGAAAGGCCTTTTGATGGATGGGGAGTGGCATTCTGGTAGAAGGTAAGAAGATTAGTAACTGCGATAGCTGACGACACCACAATATTGGCTACTAGTGAAAAATAAATGTCAGAACTCCTGAACAGATTAGGGAAAAAGGGTGAATCTGTAGGGCTTTATATCAACACGGCAATAACAAAAATCATGGTAATTTACAGAATTAAACTACTAACCCGTTCAGGAAAGCTGTCCATCCTGGAAGTGGTTCAAGAGTTTGTATACTTAAGATCACTGCTAACCAATGAGTGCGGATGTGCAAAGGAAATAATAGGAAGAATCCAGATGACTAAATCAGCAATGAATAGACTTACAAGAGTCTGGTAAGACTGGAACATCACAAACTAGACAAAAATGAGACTTGTACGGAGTTTAATCTTCAGCATCTTCCTCTATGGATCTGAATCATGCGCAATTCCTGCTGCAGAAAGGTAGAAGATAGACGCCCTCGAAATGTGGTGTTAGCAACTTATGCTTCGCATCCCTTGGAGAGCCAACAGAACAAATAAACCCATTCTCGAACAGCTGAATATTGAAACAAGATTGTTTGGTCACATATCAAGAAGAGATCCGGACAAATTGGAGAGGCTGATAATGACCGGAAAGGTAGAAGGGGTATACCACGTAGCCGATTACCTAACTGCTGGGTCAATCCGGTAAAATCAGTAACGGGACCTATAGTGACCGATTCCCTGAGGCAAGCAGAGAACTGAGACAGATGGCGAAAATTGGTTGCCAAAACTACACTAGAAACATTCAAGATGGACACGACCTTTAGTACTGAAGCATACGGCTGAGAAGAAGCATATACATACATACATATATATATATATATATATATATATATATATATATATATATATATATATATATATATATATATATATACATATATATACATATATATATATATATATATATATATATAATATATATATATATATATATATATATATATATATATATATATATATATATATATATATATATATATATATATATATATATATATATATATATATATATATATATATATATATATATATATATATATATATATATATAATATATATATATATATATATATAAAATATATATATATATATATATATATATATATATATATATATATATATATATATATATATATATATATATATATATATATAGTATATATATATATACATATATATATATATATATATATATATATATATATATATATATATATATATATATATATATATATATATATATATACATATGTATATATATATATATATATATATATATATATATATATATATATATATATCTATATATATATATATATATATATATATATATATATATATATATATATTATATATATATATATATATATATATATATATATATATATATATATATATATATATATATATATATATATATATATATATATATATATATATATATATATATATATATATATATATAATATATATATATATATATATATATATATATATATATATATATATATATATATATATATATATATATATATATATATATATATATATATATATATATATATATATATATATATATATATATATATATATACATATATATATGTATATATATATATATATATATATATATATATATATATATATATATATATTTATATCAATATATATATACATATATATATATATATATATATATATATATATATATATATATATATATATATATATATATATATATATATAATATATATATATATGTATATATATATATATATATATATATATATATATATATATATATATATATATATATATATATATATATATATATATATATATATATATATATATATATATATATATATATATATATATATATATATATATATATATATATATATATATATATATATATATATATATATATATATATATATATATATATATATATATATATATATATATATATATATATATATATATATATATATATATATATATATATATATATATATATATATATATATATATATATATATATATATATATATATATATATATATATATATATATATATATATATATATATATATATATATATATATATATATATATATATATATATATATATATATATATATATATATATATATATATATATATATATATATATATATATATGTATGTATATGCTTCTTCTCAGCCGTATGCTTCATTACTAAAGGTCGTGTCCATCTTGAATGTTTTCTATGTTTCTAGTGTAGTATATATATATATATATATATATATATATATATATATATATATATATATATATATATATATATATATATATATATATATATATATATATATATATATATATATATATATATATATATATATGTATGTATATATATGTATATATATATATATATATATATATATATATATATATATATATATATATATATATATATATATATATATATATGTATATGCTTTCTTCTTCTCAGCCGTATGCTTCATTACTAAAGGTCGTGTCCATCTTGAATGTTTCTAGTGTAGTTTTGGCAACCAATTTTCGCCATCTGTCTCAGTTCTCTGCTTGCCTCAGGGAATCGGTCACTATAGGTCCCGTTACTGATTTTACCGGATTGACCCAGCAGTTAGGTAATCGGCTACGTGGTATACCCCTTCTACCTTTCCGGTCATTATCAGCCTCTCCAATTTGTCCGGATCTCTTCTTGATATGTGACCAAACAATCTTGTTTCAATATTCAGCTGTTCGAGAATGGGTTTATTTGTTCTGTTGGCTGTCCAAGGGATGCGAAGCATAAGTTGCTAACACCACATTTCGAAGGCGTCTATCTTCTACCTTTCTGCAGCAGGAATTGCGCATGATTCAGATCTATAGAGGAAGATGCTGAAGATTAAACTCCGTACAAGTCTCATTTTTGTCTAGTTTGTGATGTTCCAGTCTTGCCAGACTCTTGTAAGTCTATTCATTGCTGATTTAGTTATCTGGATTCTTCCTTTTATTTTCTTTGCACATCCGCACTCATTGGTTAGCAGTGATCTTAAGTATACAAACTCTTGAACCACTTCCAGGATGGACAGCTTTCCTGTACGGGTTAGTAGTTCAATTCTGTAAATTACCATGATTTTTATTATTGCCGTGTTGATATAAAGCCCTACAGATTCACCCTTTTTCCCTAATCTGTTCAGGAGTTCTGACATTTATTTTTCACTAGTAGCAAATATTGTGGTGTCGTCAGCTATCGCAGTTACTAATCTTCTTACCTTCTACCAGAATGCCACTCCCCATCCATCCAAGGCCTTTCTCATTATATGCCCCACATAAATATTAATTAGAATAGGCGACAGGATAAATCGCTGCTTTCTACAGTTTAAATGGTTTGGATGTAACGTTATTAAATTTAACTGTAGTTTCGCTATCTGTATATAAGTTGGATATGAGTGCTACAACATATTCAGGCATCCTCATTTTCCTGAGAATTTTCCATAGGTATTTCCATCTTACACAGTCAAAGGCTTTGGAGTAGTCGATAAAACACAAGAGCGTAGAAGTGTTGAATTCTCGCCTTTCTCTGTCTTATGTTTACAATTGTTCCCTTGTGGCTCGGCACTTGACGAATCGATACGATTTTAATCTTTCGTTGATTACGTAGGGCAAAATCTTGCTTGCATGGGAGATGAGAGAAACTATGCGATAATTTCTAGATGTTTTGTTGGAGCCTTTTTTATGTAAGGGTAGGGTAATATTGGCGCCCA
>CM032454.1:105500304-105517804 GCA_019049505.1 Pachyrhynchus sulphureomaculatus | reverse complement strand
TAAAAGAGTCAGTCGATTCTGAACTTGCGTTGAAATCACGTAAAATCCAAAATGAGTCACTTGTTTGTGCGTCGGTTAGAGGCAGTTTTTCTCTGTTCCCAACCAAAGGGACCTAAAATGATACATTCTGCGGCGGCTAAATATATTAAAAAGTCAGTATCGTTTGTGAAGAAGTGGATAAATCATTTTAACGAGACGAAAAATGTCGACAACTTGCCAAAATGGAGCTCATGATGTCAAATTCTGAAGCACGTTGAAGAAACCTTTGCTGGGTGAAAATTACGTCACGAAGCGGCTTGCTTGGGCCTATGATAAGATACTAGAATGGCCTTCACAATCGCCAGACGCCAATCCTGTTGAAAACGTTTGGTTCCTTGTAAAGAGAAAGCTCAGAGGAAAGACTCTGAGTACCTGGCGAGATTCGAAAAATTTGTAGAATATGCAGAAAATCACGTCGACGGCATGTTTCGCAGATATCAGGCGATTATTAATGCAGGAGGCGATTGGACAACTTACTAAGGTAATTGCGCCGTTGTTAGCAAGCTAGAGAATATATTGATGGCAAAAAATTTTCTTAAAACACATTTCTTCAAGAATATGAGGGGTCACGTTCTTACTTGACAGAGTGTAGATATAATACTTTTCAATTTTTGTTGTTTTGGTAAAGGTATTATGCATGCATGCATGCATATAAAAGTACAGAGTTTCAATTTTCCAATATTAATAGAAAAAAAACTCCAAAAAAAATACAAACATAAGCAGCAGTTAAGAAATATATCTGGAAATTAAAATTTCTAAATTTTTTGGTGTTTTAGTTTGATTAAGAATCTAGTTTCCTAAATTTTAGTTCATTTTTTATCTCTTTATAGCTTCAAAGATTACAATACTGGCATCATCAAAATGACACATGCTCTATATTCCAAGAGCCATAATAAACTAGGTACTGTAAAAAAAATAATATGCCCCTAGCATTTCTAATGAGGCATAATTATTGTAAAAGAAAAACAAATTTTAGCATTCTATTCCTGGAAGTAAAGATAGAATTTATGATTTTTTAAAAGTTAGAACTCTTGATTTCATTTACCTCTAGTAGCCACAGAAAGCTAAAATTTTGATTTTTTTTCAATACTTAGTTCTTGAAAATTATAGAAATTTTTATGGTAGTAGAGCATGATTTCAGAAGAGCATCAGGCAGCTATAAAATATATACTACTTGCTTCTGAAAAACAAAAAATGTATCTTGTGCTTTAGTAATTTATTTATATTTATCTAAATAAATCCAAAGTTTTTAACTGACTATAAGAAAACAACTTTTAATCATTACAATTTGAATAAAACTAACCAAAATTATTAGGGTGAGTATAAACATCGAGTATATATTAACTTTAAAATGTGTTTCTTCTGCAACATTTCTATCCTTAGCTTCTGTAGATTTAATCAACTCCTGTAGAAGCCTTGCTTTATTTAAATGATTCCATAAACTGTTAACTATATCTTGAACTTCTTCAATTTTTACTTTTTCGATTTGATCATCATTGTTACCTGTAAAATTATAATTTTCTTTCGAACCCCATTGGTCCTCTACGGAATTGTTCACGATGAGAGCAAAAAACACAGTCTTAGTATTAAACGAGCTAAAAGTATTATCAAAACAAAATCTGAAGTCTCCATTCATCTCTACATCAAATTCATAATTGATTTCCGATTTTTTAAAATCAGCCACTAAAATTTGTCCTGTAGGATTTGCCATAATAAAAGAAATATCTAAGTCCCATGCCCCCCCACCAATCACTTGATATTCGACTTCCACAGAATCGGAAACCTTTAGAGACTGAAAAAAACAGGCCTGTTTTAAAGGCTCTACATTAATAGTTATTTCTTTTTCCCAACAACAAACCCTTCCTAAGCTACCACAAAAAATTAGAAGCACTAATAAATAAAACATGCTATTCAAAGAAAAATTGAAAATTTAAGTTTAAAACAAGAGTACATTGGCGATAGGACATTTAATATAACGTTAAAAAAAATTAATAAGTTACGTAAAAAGTAAGTTATTCAATTGGTTAATTTAAATTATCTCATTATCTATGGGTTAATTTTATAACCTCAATTTTCTTAACCGAAGGAAGGACATGATTCTCCCATCAGTGAAATCTCGTTCCTGAATCGTAAAAATCCGACTACCGGATCAGTATCAAAGGCATACTTTTCTGTTCC
The DNA here is from genome assembly GCA_019049505.1 of Pachyrhynchus sulphureomaculatus. NCBI lineage: Eukaryota > Metazoa > Arthropoda > Insecta > Coleoptera > Curculionidae > Pachyrhynchus > Pachyrhynchus sulphureomaculatus. The sequence continues at coordinate 105,515,587 of CM032454.1, read as the reverse complement.
CATCACATACGACTATTTGCTTTAAATATCAAACACTATGGGCATTTGTAATTAAGGAAAAACACTACTTAACGACACTGTAAACAAAAAAATTTGGACATGTTTATAATCAGTATTTGGCGGGATTAACATTATCAATCAAAACAGACAATTCTGCCATATTATATTCCCTGTTTTGGTAGATATTGTTAAGTCCGCCAAACTGTTGTTGCTATAAACATCTGCCCCGCTGTCTTAAGCCGGGTTTCCACCAAACGGACATAGCACGAAACACAAACAAAAACTGTTTTTCTCAACAAAAAGAGCCATGTTTTGTAAAGAATAAACAGTTCCGAAAACATGTTTGTCGGAGAACGATGTTTTTAGTGAACAAAACACTTTCCCATCTCGAGTCGGTACATCAAAGGAAAACAAATTTGTTCGTGTTTTTTTGTCGGTTTGGTTGGAGCACCTGAATGTTGTAGTTTTGTTCTCTACGACATTTGAACTACTTCTTTTTCAACTAGTTATCAACTTTTTATTAACTGTATGCAATTTTTATGAAGAGTTTGTCAACATTTAAAAAGTACCATTTTTTCTTTTTATTTGGTTAAACTTATTATTGAAATATATATATATATATATATATATATATATATATATATATATATATATATATATATATATATATATATATATATATATATACATATATATATATATATATATATATATATATATATATATATATATATATATACATATATATATATATATATATATATATATATATATATATATATATATATATATATATATATATATATATATATATATATATGTATATATGTACATATATATATATATATATATATATATATATATATATATATATATATATATATATAATATATATATATATATATATATATATATATATATATATATATATATATATATATATATATATATATATATATATATATACATTTAGTTACAATGTTGCTATGATTAAAAAAGTTGGTTGCAAAATAAATTTACTAAAACTGTAGTTTTAATTCATTGTTAGGCCATGAATTCCAAAAAGCAGTGGACTAAAGATCAGTGCAACAATCTAATTGAAATGTACCGTCAACATACTAACTCGTGGGATTCAAAAATTATGGATTACAAGAATAAAAATAAAAGATAAGATTCACTCAGGGGCTGGACACTCATTTATTTCAAAATGGTTTAGATATTATGCTATGAGTTTTTTGTATGATAAGAATAAACCGAGGAAAGGAAGGGAAGATGGTTTAAATTTGAATACGCAGGTAAGTTTCCAGTTCCAAATATTGGCATGTTCGAAAGTAAATATTTGTTATTCTTATTTATATAAACTGTAAATAAATCTTTGTATTATAATTACTGGTAATTATCTTGCCATGGTACTTGTCCCATTTGCGATATGAAATATTCGCTGAATTCGTTGCGTATTTCAATTGCCCGTGCACCAGGTTTTCTTGGCCGTCGTTTAATCGGTAGTAGAGACTGAAGTGGCTCTGCATCTTGTCTCCATGCTCCCTCTGTCACTATTCCTGTTTGTAAATCTTCTGTGTCAAATGAACCTGATGGAGAGTATATATCTCTTGAATCTCTACGCAAGAAGTTGTGCAAACATGTACATGCAAGAACTATTTTTTCTGCCTTTGCTGGTTCTAAGAGCATAGGCTTACGTAGAACTCTAAACACGGAAGCTAAAATGCCAAAGACATTCTCCACTACTCTTCTTCCCTTGAAAGGCGATAATTAAATATTCGGTTAGTTGATCCACGTTTGTGATGCCCAGGAAAAGGTTTCATTATATTTGGTGATAAGGCGTCGTCTGCCACTAAAACGTACGGTACTGGTACTGCTCGTCCAGGTAGGGGTGATTCTGGGGGCAAATTAAGTTTCACACCTAGCAGTGCCTTTGCGAATCCAGTACTTTTGAAAACACCCCCGTCTGAGATTCGTCCTTGAGAACCAACGTGAATGTAAGTAAATTTATAACTGCACAATGCTAAATGTTCCTTTATAATTAAAGAATTCACTGCCGCTAAACTTGGGTGATTGTATAACGACGTGTTTACCGTCCATGCTCCCCAAGCACATAGGAAAGTTCCACATAGAATTGTAGTCATCTGCAATTTCTTTTCATTTCTCAGGACCTGTGGGTACCTAAAAAATAATAGAAAACTATTAGTTATTTATATAATCTGTGCAATGAACTTAGGTCAAAATACCGGTTTCCATAATTTTTTTCTCTTTTTTTAGGACAGCGACAGCTCATCAGGCAGTAGTTTGAATGACACCCAAAGTCCAACTTATGATGAGAACTTAGACGAGGAAGGTAACGGGAACCTACCAGAAATGCCTTCACCAATTTCAGAAGAACAATCTTCATTATGTGACGGTCAAGCGGACATAGGGACACGGGATAATTCATTTACTGTTCCCAAAGCGATCCTCAAAAAAAACAAAACCAACTGCTACCAGTATCCGTCAAGAGGCATTTAATATGATGAAATCAGTATATGATAGCAGGAAAACAACGCGTGGTGATTACGAGGTGTTTGGTGAACTTGTAAATCAAAAACTACGAAGTTTAAAAACAATGTACGCAAAAGCTACCGTGCAACACTTAATAAACAATATATTGTACGCCGCAGAGATAGGCAAATATGATGAACCAACAACTATATATTATGCTGGTACATCTACATCATCAAGTTATGGCTCACCATTACCTCTTTCGATTCAATGTAATAACTCGAATAGTGAAACCAGTATAAATGAAGAACAAGTGAACAACAATATAAATACTAGTGGCTGTCAAGAAAGGGTGCCCCAACAGATTCGTGAGGACCTTTTGCGGTGGACTGCTACCACCTCCTTTGGCATCAACCCAGAAAATGAATAATAATAATAATAGCTTTGAGTTTCTTTAAATTTTGATTATAAATAATTACATGTTTTATCTGCTCTATTTTATGACCCCTTATTTATCTGATTAAACTCTAGGTAAATAATAATTGGGCTTACTTTGATATAATGTTGAAGAGCATCATACAGGGCCTCACATACATCCGGTATGATCCGTGATACAGAAGAATTTGAAATTTTGAATAAATATTTTAAAGATTGAAAACTGTTCCCAAGTACGTCAGAGTTACTGCCAGGCGATCCTTCACTGAAATTGCGTCCCGGTAATTTGTATTTTTCTTTGCGATTTTAGGTCCTGACAAATTAATTAACAATTCAAAATCGCTACTTAACATTCTGGTAAAATTGTGGAAGGAAGATCTCAATTCTCCATTTAACCCAATATCGTCGGTGCTTAAATCAGCCAATAATTCTGCTGTGCCGTAATTAACTCTCCTTTTTAATAGAGAACTGACCAATATCTTTGTTTTTTTTCTGTTTTGGCCATTAATTAAAAACAAACCACAGCTAATTATAAAAAAATCGTCGTCGGAGGACATTCTTGCGGGACTAAACAAAATGGGAAAAAGAAAACAAACACTAACAACAAAACTTTTAGAACAGTCTACAGAAACTGTTTGAAAAAAACAAAACATGTTTCGTTTTGTTTATTGAAAACAGAACTGTTTTTTTAAACTGTCCGTTTGGTGGAAACCCGGCTTTACAAACACCCATACTTTTCTGAAACTTTTTCTGTAAAGTATGACGTTACTGATTGCAGCGGAATAGCGAAAATATTCACTCCAGCACACTTTTTGTGGCAACAAACGTTAAAACGACGATTTATTTGTAGCTTTACAATTATTTATATTGTATTTATCATAGACATAGAGAATGGACTGAGCATTAACCTCACAAAATTGACCACTCTCTAGAAAGAGACAAAGCGACTGTGCGGCCAATACCTGTCTCTTTTCTGTAAGCCTGTAATAAACAAGCCGCAGTACCCCAAGACGAAATTCAAGGCGAGAAACGCTGCCACCCGATTTTAGTGCAAATAGAACACACACAGAAATATTATTTTCAAGAGAACCCTAGCTTAGCGGAATTCTAGAAAGAGACAGCTACTGGCCGCTCTATCGCTTTGTCTCTCTCACACTTTTGCGTCCATATTTACTTCACAGCGGGATACGAAACACTCAGTCCATCTATGTCTATAGTATTTATTATTGGTAACGGTGTTAGGGATGACGATCTTTAAAAAAAGATCGATTTTTGGATCGATTCGAATCGAAGCCTGAAGAATCGATTCACAAAAAAGTCGAGATCCAAAAGATCGATTTCTCAAAAATCGATCTTTTTGGACCTTCTTTACGGAAACATGGAAAATCCTAAATATTTACTCAGCTATAGTTTTAAAAAAATTAACTATTAATAAGTATGAAAAAATTATTTTCAATAAAACATGGTTTTTATTATATTTTTTTTTATTTATTCAAATAAAGAAGGTAAACTGTTAATCAATTATATATAATTTACAATTCCCAGTATTTAATATTTAAGCTTTTCAGGAATAAAAGTCTACTTAACTACTGGGATCCAACCGACTTCGTTTTTCATTTGCGATGTTCCCAGCGACCGAAAAAAGACGCTCACAAAGACCAGATGATCCCACAATACACATGTATTTAATGGCGGTTGAGCGAATGAAATGGTACATAGAGGTATTTTGTTCCTGCCAAAAAGAGATTGGGTCACACTTCAAGTGCACAACTGCCTGGGATAAATAGTGCTTAAATTCTTCATTTAAACCATGACCTTCCTGTACATGTAAATTATGTGCAGAGAGTTGTTTTTAACTAGTAAGTTCTGGACATCCCAAATGACTTTTTCTTTGTCACTTGTTCCTCCTTCTTCATCATCCACAATTTCGTTTTGAATTAATTGTTGTGCCTTTATACTTAAAATTAATGAATTTACTTTATCTATTGCTCTGGCACAGGCTAATTTGTCAGAAAAGTGAATTTTTAAAATCTAGGATTCAAAATTGTTGTCACTGCTAACAAATAGATTTCCTCTACAGTTCGAAGTCTCTTTTTTAATTCTTCAATAATTAAAATCTTTGTTTTAGCATCGAGTTCCGTTTGAGTTTTCATTTCATTATATGTTTCTGTGACAGAAGATACAATGGGTATGATCTTGCTGGCTATCACATATTCTGCTCCTGATATTTCTTTAGTTGTAGTTTCTAATAGTTTCAAAATATTTATGAGATCTTTTATACCATCTAACTGCCCTGCAATTAGCATTGCCGGTGGTTTTGAGTGTTGAAGTAATATTGGCGCTACAACTTCTGACAGTTGAACAAACCGTTCCAACTGATAATAGATAGAATTCCATCGAGTGCACACAAAGTGAATGAGTGCCAAAGGTTTAGTTTTGTTTTCTTGTGCCTTTCGAAAAGAATCTGCTGCATTTACTTTTTACTTGAAATACTTAGTTATATTTTACACTATCGTCAGCAAAATCTTAGCTTCTTCAACTCCATTCTTGTCGTCAAATGATTTTGATGCCACTAAATTAAATGTATGCGCGAAGCATGGCAAATGTTTGTTTTTGCCGCAAACTTAGTCGAATTATTATATTTTAATCTCATCTCACCACTAAATTTTTGTTAATTAGGCGCGAAACAGAAGTCGAATCGAATTTCGATTTTGGGGTATCTGAGATCGATTCAGAGGATCGATGCACTGCTCAAGATCGATTCAAAAATCGATTTTTTTCCCTAAAAAATCGATTCTTCGATTAATCGATCTCAGATCGCCACCCCTAAACGGTGTTAATAAGTTGTATTTTTTTCATAAATTAAGAGAATGAGCCACAGCTAAGAAATTCTGAAATATAACAAATATATAGATTTTCCTCCTCTGAAAACGATTATTATATAAGTTTGTAAGTTCGTTTCAGAGACTAACTAGATATATATTATATATATTCCAGGTTAGGGTTTTCCTAACTAATTATTAAACCACACAAAAATACCTACTCGGAAAGAAATGTTTAAACTTCCTGAAAAAAAAAGACTTTTATTGATAAACCTGTACTGAATGCAAGAATATTAATAAATTCTGGTTTAGTTGGGAGATCTAATGTAAATTCCACCTATAGGGATTACAGAGAAACTTTCCTTTTGTTGAAATTATGAGGGGAGGATGAAATTGAACAGAAATTCGAAGAGACTTCTTATGACGATTTTAAAAGAACATTCAGTGAAAACAAAGTGCACCCTCCATACTGCAGTGAGCTTAATAAAGTACTTGGAGGGAAAGACCAACTTCAAACGAAGCGCCTCATATAATTTTGATTGAACTTCACAAGTATGAAACAACTTTAAGCAAAATTTCTTAAATATTACCTTAAATTTTTAAATATTTTATATGCTAACTATATATATATATATATATATATATATATATATATATATATATATATATATATATATATATATATATATATATATTATATATATATATATATATATATATATATATATATATATATATATATATATATATATATATATTATATATATATATATATATATATATATATATATATATATATATATATATATATATATATATATATATATATGTATATATATATATATATATATATATATATATATATATATATATATATATATATATATATATATATATATATATATATATATATATATATATATATATATATATATATATATATATATATATATATTATATATATATATATATATATATATATATATATATATATATATATATATATATATATATATATATAATTTATATACATATTATATATATATATATATATATATATATATATATATATATATACCAGGTGTACAAGTATGAAATGCGGATTTTTTTCTAAAAAACATGTTAAATTCGGAAGAATGATAAAAAGTGCTTTATTCAAGGTATGCTCCATCGCTTGTTATACATTTTTTTCCATCTTTCGGGCAATTTGTGAATACCACGCCAGTAAAAATCTTCCCCTTTTGCTGCGAACCATTCATTGAGCCATTTTTTCATATCTTCGTACGGACCAAAGCGCTGCTCAGCAAATGCGTGACCCATCGATGCAAACAAGTGGTAATCGGAAGGAGCCAAGTCTGATGAGTAAACCGCATGGGGTAGAACTTCCCAGCTGAGTGCTTCCAACGTGTCGCGAAGGTTTTAACAGCTTATAATAGACCACGCCGCTCTGGTCCCACCAAACACAGAGCATCGTCTTTCTGCCAAAACGATTCGGTCTTGCGGTCGATGTGGATGGTGCGCCTGTATCTACCCATGATTTTTTGCGCTTGGGATTCTCGAAATAAATCCACTTTTCATCCCCTGTAACTATACGATGCAAAAACGACTTCCTTTTGTACCGAACGAGCAAAATGTCACACGTGTTTTTCCGCTTTTCCATTTGCCTGTCGTGCAACTCATGTGGTACCCATCTACCGGTCTTCTGAATCTTTCCCATCTCTCGTAGCCGATTGGAAACAGCTTGTTGACTAACGCCCAATTGCTCGGCGAGTTGTTTTTTCGTGTTTGCGGATCATCTTCGTCCAACAATGCTTGCAATTCCACATCTTCGTATTTTTTTGGCGGTTTTCCACATTCCTTGTATGCAACATCGAAGTCACCACTTTTGAAACGCTGAAACCATCGTTCACACATATCTTGCGATAGAGCATGTTCACCATAAGCTTCTCGAAGTAATCGGTATGATTCAAAAGCAGTTTTCTTCAAATGAAAACAAAAAATTAATGCTGTCAGCGAATGCTCTTTGTTCAGTATAAATTTCGACATATTGAACACAACACTATGCACACACTTTTCCAATTTATCACTCGTGTGCGTCTGACACTTGTTGATGACACAACAAAATGGCGCAGTGTCAAATCTTTATAGCACAAACTGCATTGGTGCACCATCTGTTGTCTGAAATCCGCATTTCATACTTGTACACCTGGTAAATATACATATACATATACCTAGGCATGCTTCTAATTAAATTTTGGATAAAATTTTGAGGAATTTGCTCCCCTTCTGTGATAACTGCATTTTCAAGTTCCCTCAGGTTTCTAGGTGCAGGTATATGACGTTTCACATTTTTCTTAAGGTGATCCCATACATGTTCTATCGAATTCAGATCCGGGCTTTTTGGTAGCCATTGCATAATCGGTATATCAACTTGATTAAGATAATCGAGTACCACGTGAGGTCGAGCGTTGTCTTGCATAATTGGGCCCCACAAAATGACCGAAAGGCATCACATGTTCTATTACAATATTCTCAAGATAGTAGTTAGCATTCATGGATCTCGTACGGACAGGAACCAACTCTGTGCGAGCATTAAAGTAGATGCCACCCCAGAACATAACAGAGCCACCGCCGAATGGAATCCTTGCAGAGATATTGCAAGGAGCAAACCTCTCTCCTGGTCTTCGCCATACTCGCTCACGACCATCTGGATGTTCTAGACCAGGGGTGCTCAAACTTGAACTGCTGGCGATCTACTTCAATATTTTTAGACTACGATCGATCGACTCTGAGAGGCTGCGAGTAAGTGTGATGCAGGATTGTGGTCTAGGTAGGGTGTATCGTGACAGAAATATTAGTTTTCCGCACAATATGCATTTTTTTAGTCAAGATAAGTGTAGGTCTGCTCTAAAATGTCAATGAAAAAACTCATAATTATTCAAAATTGCGAGTTTATTGGTTCTTACAAAACAAACAAGTTCTAGTGTCTAAACTTAACTAAAGAGTGACTTTGAATGTTGAAGCGTGGCACTGCATGTCCTCAGCATACTTTTCATAAGATGGTACGTAATTACCGAGTGCTAATCGCAAGCATGATGACATATGTTCGTCGGTTAGTCGATTGCGATATTTTGACTTAATTATCTTCATTTCAGAAATTGCAGACTCGCACAAGTAAGTTGACCCAAACATTGCCGTCAGTTGAAGGGCGATTTGCCTTAGATTCGGATATTTATCTTCAGACCCACCAGACCACCAGAATTTTGTATCAGATGCTGTGGCTTTGAGGGGTATATCTGATATAATCTGCACTAACTCATTTTCAACAGAACATGAGTCCATGTTAAACTGACTTGCTATTTCAGTAGCTAATTCCTCAATGTTTTTACACGAAAAAGGATAACTCATAAATGATGCGATATTTGCCAATTTACTGAAATCATAAAAACGTATTTCGAATTGTCCCAAAATATTTGATAATTCTGCCTCATAAATATCATAATTCAACTGAGGAATCCTTGCTTTCAAAGACAGAAAATTTTTCAGATCCTTTCTTTTCAGTTGATCTATCATAAGTTGCAATTTACTTTTGAATGCGTTTATTGCGCTAATCATCTCAATAATAGTTTTTCCTTTAGCTTGAAGCTCCAAATTAATCGTGTTTAAATGCATTGTGATGTCTGTCAAAAATGCCAAATCAGTCAGCCATTTTCCGTTTTTCAGCATCTGAATGTCATCACCTCTTTGGTCCAGAAAAGCTGTTATTTCGGGTAATAATTTTTGAAACCTTTCCAGGAATTTTCCGCGACTCAACCACCTGACGTCCGTGTGAAGAACTAAATCAGTGTGTTCAGCTGACTCACTATCTTCCAACTGCAATTTAAAGAACCGTCGTTGCAAGCTACGTGCACGGACACACGGGCAATTTTTATTGCAATGCCCATAATCTCCTCCATGTTTAGAACTTTTGAACACAAAACTTGTTGATGTATAATGCAATGGAAGGAGAAAAATGAAGGGAAATCATCATTAGCTCGACACAATGCCACAAAACCGTTTTTGTTTCCAGTCATTGCTGGTGCTCCATCGGTTGTAATGCACACTAGTTTATAAATTGGTAGCTTGTAGTTTGTTATAGAATTGAAGAAAACGTCATATATATCTTCGCCACAGGTCTTTCCTTTCAGAGGAATCATTGTCAAAAACTCTTTCTTAGCCGACATGTCATTGAATACCATTCGAATAAAAATACACAGCTGGGCAGTGTCTGTCATATCGGTGGATTCGTCGAACTGTAAAGAAAAGTATGTACATTCCATGATATCATGTTTTAGTTTATCTGCCATGTCCTGACTCATGACTTCAACACGCCTTGTGACAGTCGGACGAGATAACTGAAGTTCTCTAATAGCAGACATAATCTCTGTTTTATTTTTTAAAATCTCCAAATAAAGTCTCACGCGCTTCAATAAATGCTTCCTTCACAACTAATCCATTATCAAATGGTTTTTTGTGTTTCGCCAATATATGAGATATTTTAAATGACGCGATCGTTGCAGCTTTTGATTGTTTGGCTGGTCTTGTGAACATGGTTTGTTCTTTTTTTCAAACTAGTTATCAAATCACGTACTTTCGTTTTCTTAATTCACTCTGTGACGGAAAATCCTTTACATAGTTTTTATGAACCGTTTTATGATGCCTCTCTAAGTTCCCACGCTTAGGTATTGCAACTGACGCACGGCAAATGAGACAAATGCACTTATCCTTTACCATACAAAAGAAAAATTCTTCCTCCCAATCGTTATTAAAATGATAAGTTTTACTTTTCTTCGCCGCACTCATTTTGGACTATTTTTAATAAACTTTGTATCGATGTATCGTCCTTCAAGTTACAACTCAGACTGACTCCTATTCCTGCAGGCGCAAGATTTATATGGGCGCGAACGAAGTCTCGAATGTTCCCGTCAAACACGCCGCCCGAAGTTTCTAGAAAAATCGGCGGGAATCAAAAACGCGGCTTTTCTTTGACAAGTACGGCGCGTTCCTTTGATAAAGCCGCCTTTTGCGACTAGCAGGGGGTTATTACGATAAAAGAAAGTGATGAGGGGGTTATTCTGGCCTAATTGTGGATCGAATAAATTTTAGTAGTTTATTCATTACATTTTGTTTTAGTTACCTAAAACAAAATCTGTGAATAGTTCTATATCGGAATTTTTTCCTCGAGATTGATTCAAAAAGCACTTGCGATCGACTTGTCGATCGCGATCAACCGTTTGAGCACCCCTGTTCTAGACCAACCCTAGTTTCATCTGTGAAGAAAACTTGTTTCCAATCATCCACAGACCAGTTTTCGTGATTTCGAGCAAAACGTAACCTGGCAACTCTGTTCTCTCTAGTAAGCAAGGGCGCAGTGGCTGGTCTCCTACTGTTTAATCCAGCTTCATTTAACCGTCTTCTAACTGTTTTAGAAGAAATTGTGACATTGCGAACAGCTTCGAGTTCGTGTCTGTCTTATTATAGAACTAGTGACAGTCCTGTTTCTTAAAGCATATTGTCTTATAAAACGTTCATCTAGGTCGTAGTGCATCGCCCTAGCCTTCTAGAATACGTTCCTACTTCAATCAAGCACCTTACCATACGACTTATTGTGGAACGATGTTTGCCTAACAAATTGGCGACATAACTCTGACAATATACTTCGTCCAATAAAACTGAGGCTCGCACTAGCTCGTGTTCAGTTAAATTCCTTGTTCGATTCATTTTTCTAATTCCTCGGGTTCAAAAATAAAACAGTCTACCACAAAAACGTATTACTTTGAAAAAGGGAACAATTTATAAGCTTACTTTTATAGAAAATCTATAGCATTATTACAGAAAATTGTTTATCTTCTAAAAAATTCTTTAAAACTGTAAATCTAAACGAATTGTTTTGATTACTGTCATGAACAACGAAACAAAATATGCATAGCTTACTATTCAAATACTCGATAAACTTTAAAACTGACATAAGAAAAAGATAAATTAATTTTCTGATTGTTGCATATATAATATATATATATATATATATATATATATATATATATATATATATAATATATATATAAATATATATATATACATATATATATATATATATATATATATATATATATATATATATATATATATATATAAATATATATATATATATATATATATATATATATATATATATATACATATACATATACATATATATATATATATATATATATATATATATATATATATATATATATATATATACATATACATATATACATATATATATATATATATATATATATATATATATATATATATATATATATATATAACTAGCCGGGCCCGCGGCTCCGCTCGCGTGGACCTGATTCACTACTATCGTCACTGCTTATTCCTTATGTTACCCAACGTAATAAAATATCTCCCATTATTTCCCCTTATCTCCCAATATTTCTCCTTATCTCCCATTATCTCTATATAATTTTCATTATCTAGGCTTATCTCTGCTCATCTCCCATTATTTCTCCTTATCTCCCATTATCTCACCTTATTTCCCATTATCTAAGCTTACCTTGACTTATCTCCCATTATTTATCCTTATCTCCCATTATCGAGGCTTATCTCGACTTATCTCCCATTATTTCTCCTTATCTCCCATTATCTCACCTTATCTCCCATTATCTAGGCTTATATCGAATTATATAGAACATATGTATAAATTTATAAAAACATGTAAATCGGGTTCTCGAGTGATAAGCGCACTAACGGACAGACAGAAAGACAGAGAGACGTTGCATTTTATATATATTGTATTCTTTGCTACATGATATTGTTCCATATTTAATGCTTTAGGGAGTGTATTGCAAGAGAACGTGCTAGCGGCAAACTTTTCTCCGACTTGATTCACTATTATCGTCACTGCTTATTCCTTATATCACCTAACGTAATAAAATATATCCTATAACCTGGCCAGAGAACATACGTATGTTTAAAAAAAAGCACGTAAATCGGATAAGTGGTTCTCCAGTGATAAGCGCACTAACGGACGGACAGACAGACAGACGGACAGAGAGACATTGCATTTTATATATATTATAGATATTCTCTGCTACATAATATTGTTCCATATTTAATGGTTTGGACTGTGTATTGCAAGAGAACGCGCTAGCGGCAAACTTTGTCCGACTTCATTTACTATTATTGTCACTGCTCATTCCTTATGCTACCTATCGTAATAAAATATAGCCTATAACCTGGCCGGAGAACATATGTATGTTTTTTTTAAAAAAAAAAGTACGAAAATCGGATAAGTGGTTCTCCAGTGATAAGCGCACTAACGGACAGACAGACAGACAGAGATACGTTGCATTTTATATATATTATAGATGTAATAAAATATATACCTATAACCTGGTCAGAGAACATATGTATGAATTTAAAAAAATCACGTAAATCGGTTAAGTGGTTTTCGAGGGTTAAGCGCATTAACGGACAGACAGACAAACGTTGCATTTTATAAATATTATAGATATAGATTATTATTATTATTATCATTATATAACCTGGCCAAAGAATATATGTATGATTTTAAAAAAAGGCAGGTAAATCGGATAAGTGGTTCTCGCGTGATAAAAACGCACTAATGGACAGACAGACAGACAGAGAGACATTGCATTTTATATATATTATAGATTACAGATATTCTTTGCTACATAATATTGTTCCATATTTAATGGTTTAGGCTGTGTATTGCAAGGGCACGCGCTAGCGGCAAACTTATTTCCGACATCATTCACTATTTTACGTCACTGCTCATTCCTTGTGCTACCTATCGTAATAAAATATAGCCTATAACCTGGCCAGAGAACATATGTATGTTTTTAAAAAAAAAGTACGTAAATCGGATAAAGGGTTCTCCAGTGATAGGCGCACTAACGGACAGACAGACAGAGAGACGTTGCATTTTATATATATTATAGATATATAATATATAATATATATATATATATATATATATATATATATATATATATATATATATTATATATATACATATATAATATATATATATATATATATATATATATATATATATATATATATATATATATATATATATATATATATATATATATATAATATATATATATATATATATATATATATATATACATTTATATATATATATATATATATATATATATATATATATATATATATATATATATATATATATATATATATATATATATATATATATATATATATATATATAATATATATATATATATATATATATATATATATATATATATAGATATATATATACATATATATATATATATATATATATATATATATATATATATATATATATATATATTATATATATATATATATATATATATATATATATATATATATATATATATTTATATATATATATATATATATATATATATATATATATATATATATATATATATAACCCCGATAACGTGGGGGGCACCCTCCTCGGATAACTGAAAACTCGGATAATCCGGATTTGTTTTTTTTATTCATTCAAAAAATAAACACCAATACTTTAAAACGATGTATTAACGTTTTTAACATATAAATAGGTACATACGTTATAAAACAGTGAAATAGGTATCTATGTGCTTCTGTTTCATATTGCATCTTCTTTTTCTCGCTGCAATGTTTCTCAATCTATTAAGAAGAAGCAAATCCGCTGGCGTTGCCTCTGGTGGTTGTTCGATATACCTCAAAGCTTTTTCCAGAGAAGCAAAACCTTCTTGATGAGAGATCTTAGTGGGAGACTGTTCATCCACCGCCGCTTCGTAATCGTCATCTGATTTTTCAGTTTCCTGAAAGGAATTCGTTATTTCTTCAATACTCATTTCTTCTTCTAAATCATCTGCTGTAATCCATTCAACAACATCTTCTCTTGCCAGGTTTTCGCAACCTTTTGATTTTTGTATTAATTCAAATAAACTTTTTTCTTTTTCTTCTATCTCGCTATCAAAATTTGAACAGAACATTTCTCCATGGCTTCTCAATTTCAAAGCTAATTCATTTAATGGAGTATCATCTTCACTGTCATTATAGTCCTCAAAATCAATAACTTTTGCCCAAGATTCTTGAATAGTGGTAGTACGCACAGAATCCCAAGCTTGACTTACCCAGTAAATAACATTTTTCAGTGTAACTTTTCTCATCCCTTTTCTGTGTATTCTAACAGATATTCAAGATATAAACGCCTATAATTTTTTTTAATGTTTTAGAGGATGCCTTGATCCATTGGTTGCATTATGCTGGTTACATTTGGAGGAAAAAATTTTACAATTTCGCCCACATGAAGTCCTTCTCCAGGGTGAGAGGGGGCATTATCCATTAACAAAATTGCTTTAATAGGAAGACGGTTTCTGTTCAAAAATTTAGTCACAGATGGCACGAACTCTTCTTCAAACCAGTTAGTAAATAAGGTCACATCCATCCATGCGCTCTTC
>CM032454.1:105454680-105487180 GCA_019049505.1 Pachyrhynchus sulphureomaculatus | reverse complement strand
CCACCATAAAATATATACCACCTGCTTTTGAGAAACAAAAAAATGTATCTTATACTTTATTTATTTATATTTGTCTAAATAATTCCAAAGCTGATGAATTTTTGACTGACTATCAAACAAACTTTTAACCATTACAATTTGAATAAAACTAACCAAAATCATTAGTGTGAGTATAAACATTGAGTAAATATTAACTTTAAAATATGTTTCTTCTGCAACATTTCTATCCTTAGCTTCTGTAGATTTAATCAACTCCTGTAGAAGCCTTGCCTTATTTAAATGATTCCGTAAACTGTTAACTATATCTTGAACTTCTTCAATTTTTACTTTTTCAATTTGATCATTGTTACCGACAAAATTATAATTTTCTTCCGAACCCCATTGGTCCTCTACGGAATTGTCCACAATGAGTTCAAAAAACACAGTCTTAGTATTATAGGAGCTAAAGGTATTATCGAAACAAAATCTGAAGTCTCCATTCATTTGTACATCAAATTTATGATTATTTTCTGATTTTTTAAAATCGGCCACTAAAATTCGTCCTGTAGGATCTATTATACTAAAAGAAATATCTAAGTCTCCATGCCCCCCACCAATCACTTGATATTCGATTTCCACAGATTCAGAGACCTTTAGCGATTGAAAAAAACAGTCCTGTTTTAAAGGATCTACATTAATAGTTATTTCTTTTTCCAAACAACAAACGCTTCCTAAGCTACCACAAAAAATTAAAAGCACTAATAAATAAAACATGATATTCAAAGAAAAACTGAAAATTTAGGTTTAAAACAGATTGCATGGGTGCTAGGAAATTTAATATATCGTTAAAAAAAATAATGGTACGTGAAACGCAAGTAACTCAATTGGTTAATTTAAACTAACCCGGTCACGTATTTACGGGTGAATTTTATAACCACAATTTTCTTAACTGAAGGAAGGACGTGACAACTAGGTCATTGAATCTGGCTCTTAACTCGTAAAAATCCGACCACCGGATCAGTATCAAAGATATCTCCGGGTTCGACTACATGAGGCTATTCGCTTTAAATGTCAAACATTATAGGCGTTTGTAATTGTGAAAAAATCACCATTGAACAACACTAAAACAAAATAGCGGGGAAGATGTTCATAATAATGAGTATTTGGCAGGTTTAAGAATGCTAATCAAAATAGACAATCCCGCCAAATTTTATTCCCTGTTTTGATTGGTTTTATCAATCCCGCCAAATTGTTGCTATAAACATCTTCCATACGTATACCTTTCTGGTACTTTTTATAAAATATGACGTCACTGATTGTATCATAACTGAAAATATTTATTCTGGCAGCAACCAGCCTGCCAGGTAATTACTAATATTTGCAACACGGTTTGTGACAACCATAGACATAGAGGGTAGACTGAGCATTAACCTCACAAAATTGACCATTCTCTAGAAAGAGATAAAGCGATGTGCGGCCAATACCTGTCTCTGTTCTGTAGGCCTATAATAAACAAAGCACAATACCCCGAAACAGAATTCAAGGTGGAAAGCCCCCGATTTTAATTCAAATAGAACACTTAGAAATATTATTTTCAAAAGCGCCGTAGCTTAGCGGCATTCCTGAAAGAAATAGCTACTGACCGCTCATTCGCTTTTTCTCTGTCACACTTTTGCGTTCATATTTACTTCACAGCGGGATACGCATCCTCGATGTCTATGGTGGCAACACACATTAAACTGCATTTTATATTTCTGGGTTTAAAACTTAACCTAGGACCCATGCTGAGCTTAACCTGAATTTACATTCTTCTAATGTTGCTAGAGTGAGTAGGGTGATTCATCGTCTTCATCAGTTAGGAGTTCTGGCGGTCGCGGTATCGAAAATTCTGAAATGGAATAAACATACAGATTATACTCTACTGAAAATGAGTATTGTATAAGCTTGTAAATTTGTTTCGAAGACTAACTAGAAATATATTATTTATATTTTAGGTCAGTGTTTTCTTAACTCATTATTAAACTGCATAAAAGGACTCGAAAACAAATATTTAAGCTCCACAAAAAAGAAAAAGCAGTAACTTTACTTTTATTGAAATTATGAGGAGAGAAAAAAATTCGACGAGAATTGTTACGACTACATTGAAAGAACATGTATTGAAAACAAGGAACATCATTCGTACTCCAATGAGTTTATTAAAGTACTTGGAGGCAAAGGCTAACTTCAAATGATTCTGATCAACTTCTCAAGTTTGTTTTATAATATAATTTTTAAGGATGATCTTGGCTATGACAATTACAGCAAGAAATAATCCAATATTTAATTTTTTTATTTTTTATATACTTTACAAAAAAGAACAGATAATTTTTTTGTAGATGGGGTATTCCTCTTATTTTTAAGTCTTTATTATTGTAGGTTCCTGTACAAAATAAAGAAATTCTAGAATAAAATACTGGTCGTTAGTTTTTCTGCATTCAATAGAGAAAAAAATAATTTTAAAATGAAGTTTTTTAGTTAGATTGTGTTAAATGACCGAATAGAAGCAAACAGCTGACAACTTTAATTATGTAATTATGACATCACACTACGTCAACCAGTTGGCAACCAAGAACAACTAGGAATTCAAACATCGTACTGTAAAACATCGATGTATCGACGTTTTTAAAAAAACATCAATGTCAAAAAAAGATCGCTTCGAAAACATCGATGTATAGAAACATCGATGTTTTTTTCCAATTTTTTTTTTATTGTGAGCATAAAAGGGTAGTGTACACTTGTATATGTGTGTACACCGAAAAGTTTTTTTTTTAATGAAATTCATTTACAGTTATAGAGTATTTATTTTTATTAATGATAATCAGAAAAAACTTATAAATACAAAACTTCAATAATATTCGAAAAAAACTTACAAATACAAAACTATAATTTATATATTTAAAACTGAATTCAGAAACAATAATTTTGAAAGATATTTTTCTATCAATCGATTTTTTTGTCGACTCATGGCTTTGAAGAACAGTCGTTCTCTGGGGATTTGCGTCGCCACAATAGGTAGGTATTTAACAGGGTACTTGTACACTTCTGGGAACATACTTTACATGTCATCCCACATTTCAATGGGATTGAAGAAGATGTCTGTTTCGTCGTCATGTTACTGTAGACCAAATACTGTTGGTATTCCCAAATATCAAAGGCCTTTTCTTCTTTTTCCCACTGGTCAGAAGATTCTGATTTATCGGCATTATTAGCTAGTTTCGCAAATCCATTTAGATAACTGACCACTTTACTCTTAGCAAAGGGATCCTTAAAGTGCAGTAGCTTGAATCGCGGGTCAAAACTAGTTGCCGGCGTCCAAATTGCGTTGTGTTCCAGTTTTTCGAACTGTATACTCATTTGGTTTTGCAATTCATTTTTTAATTCGGTCACGATGTGATCTATTGGTAAATTATTCTTCAAGGCGTCTTTAAGCAACTTACTAGTGGTAGCACTTTGCTGATAGTCACGTAAGATTCCGTGAAAATCTCTTTGGTTTCTATTTCGTATGATTTTAGTAACTCGAATACTTCCTCGACATTATTCAGCTCAGAACCAGTAATCAAAGCAGGAGCTCCTGGAGGGGTAAGCAATATTTCGCTTACAATAGAAGCAATTGGATAAACCTCTCTAACATATAATAACAGGAGTTCCATTGCGTTTTGACATCGAGAATCCTTTTCTTCGCACTTCCTTCAGAAGATCCGGCATCTGTCTGTTTCTTGCACAATTCATCAGTGGCGTTAACTTAATATATTAACAATTTCGGACACTTTGCTGACCAAAGCTTCCGTAGACTTATCTATAGCCTGAGTGACTGTTAAATTAATCGTGTGTGTGAAACAAGGAATTATCTTTTTGTCGCCAAACAAGCTGCGATTCAGTTTCATCACTGTACTGTTGTTATCCCTGACACAAGCAGAAACTCTCTCTATGGAAACTTTCCACTCGTTGAGGACTGAGACAACTTTCGTTCTAAGTAATCAGCTGTATGGCTCTCGTGTAGCTCGATTACTCCCAGTATTACACTCGGAAGCTATAATTTGTTACTCCAAAAAATAATTTATTTGTTCCCGACTTTTCAATGCAACAAAACAACAGTATGTAAAAATAAACTACTCACCTTTTCTAAATTTACGATAAATCAGTCTATTTTTCACAAAAAGTCACCATATTTCACAGAGAAACAGTTTTACAGCACACACAAGTACAAACACACAAAGTTATGTATTGTAATTTGTATGTATTTTTTGATTAATTTTGTTTACTAAAACTAGGATAGGCAAAGGGTTCTATGCCATACGGCCAGCTTCTGCCAAGTCTTTTGTAATTTATATTGCATCGTGACTGAATGATAATTAAACCAACTGGACGAAGAAAGTGAGTAAAACATTCAAATTATTGTTCATTCATCTATTAATAGGAAACAGTGCCATCTATCAATCTCATTTTTAACTAGCTAGAGAAATATTTCGTGGGTCAGTCGATATCTTTAACAATAGTCGAAGTAGTATTAGAATAGATGGAGCTGTTTGAAATAGTGGGTATTTTCGCTAGACAAAAAACATCAATAAGAAACATCGCTTGAATTAACGTCAATGCATCGATGTTTTTCAATTTAAAACATCGATGGCAAGCAGCGATGTTTTTGACTAAAATATCGATGTATTTAAAACATCGATGTATCGTTTCCATCCCTAAGAACAACCAATGTTCCCATATAGTATGAGCAGGAAAGTACGCTTAAGAAATCCCTCCTGTATATTTTTTGTCTCTGTCAGTTATCTGTCATCTAAGCCGTTTTATTGCTGTCATTTATCACGTTTTTGGGGAATTTTGCCGGAATTCATATTTGATAAATTAATAATTTATTTTGATATAAGTTAAAAAAATATTCAAAGAAGATGATGGTAAGCAATAATCTTTATATAAATTGTATAAATTTTAGTAGGTATATAAAGATATATTTAAAATATTTGGTTATGGTTAGAAATTATGAAGAGCTTTGTACACACCTGAAAATTAAAATATGTTTTAATATTTTTAGCAACCACAAATCTTACTTTTGAAAGAAGGAACAGACACTTCACAAGGAAAACCACAATTGGTATCCAATATTAATGCTTGTCAATCTATTGTGGATGCGGTTAGAACAACACTAGGCCCAAGAGGCATGGATAAATTAATAGTCGCTAAAGGTGGTAAAGCAACTATATCTAATGATGGCGCTACGATAATGAAATTACTTGATGTTGTACATCCAGCAGCTAAAACATTAGTTGATATAGCAAAATCTCAAGATGCAGAAGTTGGGGATGGAACCACTAGCGTAGTTCTGCTAGCAGGAGAATTTCTTAAACATATTAAACCTTATGTAGAGGAAGGCGTTCACCCTAGAGTAATAATAAAGGCTATTCGTAAATCTTTGCAACTTTGCCTTGAAAAAATAAATGAAATATCTATAAAAATTAATAAATCTAATGCGTCAGAATTTCGCTCACTATTAGAAAAATGTGCTGCCACTGCTATGAGTTCTAAACTTATTAGTCAACAAAGAGATTTTTTTTCAAAAATGGTTGTTGATGCTGTTTTATTACTTGATGATCTTTTACCTCTTAATATGATTGGTATTAAAAAAGTCCAAGGGGGAGCATTAGAAGATTCAGTATTGGTTGCTGGTGTAGCCTTCAAGAAAACTTTTTCATATGCCGGTTTTGAAATGCAGCCAAAAGTTTATAAAAACTGTAAAATAGCTCTTTTAAACATTGAGCTAGAGTTAAAAGCTGAACGAGATAATGCAGAAGTCCGAGTTGATAATGTAAAAGAGTATCAGAAAATCGTTGATGCTGAATGGAATATACTATATAACAAGTTGCAAAAAATACATGAATCTGGTGCAAATGTTGTACTTTCTAAACTTCCAATTGGAGATGTAGCTACTCAATATTTTGCTGACAGGTAAGTTAGACCAGGTTAGGAAAATATTTTATTTATAAAAGTGAATTTACTTTGAAGAAATTATTGCTTGAATGTGTTACTTTTATATATAAAGGAGGGTTGGGCTGAAGCAGGAATTACACTAAGTAAAATGCCCTTTTACAAAGTGTAATTATTAGGGAATTGAAAAACTGACTGAAGAGAGTCCTGTCTATTTCGAGCATTTATACTGTTTATAAATATATTACGATAAAATAAAAATATTTTAATACTTAACATCAATGAATTTTAGTAATAAAAAGTTAATATTCACCATCTCCTCTTTTATAATTACTTGTGTATTATTTTAAGAAGAGTCGAAAATTTTGCATATGATGGTTTGCTAAATATAATCCTTATTGAACCTATACAAATAAACAGGTGGCAATTAAAAGGAATATAAGTGTTTTAGTAACAGTTCTAAAATCTATTTTTTCAAATATTAGTGCACCCTATTTAAGTTTTTAAAAATTTAAAACTTCTTAAGTATTAAATGATTTTTAATACTTAAGAACTTACTGTGTTAAAATCCCTATTATATAATTATTGTTTCTGTTCTTTCTCACATTTGGTCAATGTGGTTCCATATTTGACTAACGGCCCCAAGCCAAGGCAGCATAAATGCTATTACCATTGTGTATTAAGGAATGACCTGACAATATATGTTTTTAAAATGACTGACCTCTGAATGTTTTTGTGTATGTTTGTGTTGAGTTCTAATTGTACTAAGTGTGGTGTGAATGTTGGTGTAAGTCCTGTAGCTGATATGACGAGGGGGACAATGATGACTTTTTCTTGTTTCCATAGCCTTTTTATTTCTGTTGTAAGGTCTGTGTATTTGGAGATTTTTTTCTGTGTATTTCATTTGGAAGATCTATTTTCAAGTATGGATGTTGGTGTGTATTTGTAGTAGGAATCTGTTTTTCTATGAGTTTGGATGTTGTTGCCAGTGCTTGGTGAACTACTTTTGCCATTGAGTCATGTCTGGCTGTGTATTCCGTTCGGGCTAATATTTTACATCTGCTTGTTATGTGTTTGATAGTTTCTTTATGCTGGTGGCATTTCCTGCATCTGTCCTCTGTAACAGTTTGGTCTTTGATGACATGTTTTTGGTAGTTTCTGGTTAATATGACTTTATCCTGGATGGCAAATAAGAAGCCTTCTGTTTCAGGGAATAGCTGCCCATCCTGTAACCAGCATACTGTGTGTTATTTTGGTTTTTCTTTCTCACATTTGCTCAATGTGGTTCCATGTTTGGCTGGGCTGATGGGCCTAAGCCAAGTCAGCACAAATGCTATTGCCATTGTGTATTAAGGAATGACCTGACAATGTTACATATTTTCAAAATCACTGACTTCTGAAAGTTTCTGTGTATGTTTGTGTTGAGTCCAAATTGTACTAAGTGTGGTGTTAATGTTGTTGGTTTAAGGCCTGTGGCTGATATGATGAGGGGGACAATGATGACCCGTTCTTGTTTCCATAGCCTTTTTATTTGTGTTGCAAGGTCTGTGTATATTTTTTCTGTGTATTTCATTTGGATGTTTGTTTTGTTGGGGACAGCTATGTCAATTAGATAGGTGACCTTTCCTTTTTTGCACTAAAAAGTAATATCGGGTCTATTGGCAGAGACTGTTTTATCTGTATGGATACTGATGTCCCAGTAGAGTTTGTAATCTTTATTTTCGAGTATCGATGTTGGTGTGTATTTGTAGTAGGGATCTGTGTTTTTTATGAGTTTCTATGTTGTGACTAGTACTTGGTAAACCACTTTTGCCACTGAGTCATGTCTGGCTGTGTATTCCATTCTGGCTAATATTTTACATCCGTTATATGTTTCATCTTTCCTTTATGCTGGTGGCATTTCCTGCATCTGTCTTCTGAAATAATTGGGTCTTTAATGATATGCTTTTGGTAGTTTCTGGTTAATTAATATGACTTTATCCTGGATGGCAAGTAAGAAGCCTTCTGTTTCAGGGAACCATCCTGTAACCAGGTGTATGATTGTTTTTTATTTACGTGGTCTTGTTCTATATGGTATCTGTGTTTTCTGTGGAGTGTTTTTTCTGACCACGTTTTCATTTTGTAAGTGTGTTATTCCTTGTGTAAGGAAAGTGGGGAATGTGTGTAGTTGTAGAATGGCTTTGTTGATTTGGTGTGTGAGTGCTTTATGTGTGATGGTAAACTGTTTGTACCAGAAGTTTTGTATAATGTCTATTCCAGGGCATTTCCAGTTGTGTGTGTGTGTTTGATTGTCTCTGTAATTTCTTGTGTAGTTAATGTTGAATTTTCTTGTTCTGTCACATGTTTATGTTTGTCTTCTTCGGCTTTGTTCCAGGGGGTGTTATTATTGTGTAATTTGGGTTCTAACCAGATACTTTTCCAATAATCTGAGTTCTTGCTCGTTTGGTAGTTCCGTCACTGCTGTCTATTCGTTGTACATAGTTTTTCGATAGAACTGGTTTTCGCTTCTTTGGAAGAGGTTGTTGGTGTCTTTCCTCTCATTTAATTCTTTGTATCTACGGAGTCTTGTGGCATATACGAATAGTTTTTGTTTCAAAGTATCAAGGATTTCTGGCAGTGTTCGGTTGGCAGATTTGGATTTGATCTTGTCTACACCCTGTGTGACACGTTTGCACTTCTTCCCGTTTATAAACTGGGTAAGGTGTCCTAGATCTCTTCTGATGTAGATTTTGTTTTCTATTCTTATTTGCCATTTGAATTTTGGTTTTGTGCTGTTGAGGTTTCTTTTTCGTTGTGGGAGTTTTTGATTATTTTGTGTTAGACTGGTGATTGCTGTATGTATAGTATTGTTTGAATGTCTTCAATTGTGCTTAAGTCTGTTATGTACTGGGGTATTATGTGCTAATTTATTTTGTTGAGGATTGGTTGCATGCTCCGTCTGAAGATTAAATGAGGCATGGGATTTCTTGTTGTGGGGTCGTTGCCTGACCATCGAGCTAGATGTGACTCCATTTCTGCTTTGAGTGTTTGTATGAGAGGTAATTCGGGGTGATGTTGTGTAGATGTTGTTGAGGGTGGTAAGTCATTGATGTTGTTGTCTGTGATATGGTGTTGTGCGGTGATTGCTATTTGCCTCGTAATATTATTTTGAGTTATGCTCCTGTTGGGTGGTGGGTCTTGTTGTGTGTATTTTTGTGTTCGGCTGGGTGGTTCTGTGTGTGAGGTTGGTTCGAGATCCGCTCTATTGTTAATATTGTTTGGTTGGTCCGTGTTCAATTCAGCAACTACTGTATTTTTGATGGTTTGAAATTTGAAAGGTGTGAGGCGATTGTTCTTGGTAATAACTCCTTTTTGGTCTATTACTCTCTGTTCTGTAATGAGTAATTGCAGATGTGGATATTGAGCCAAGAAAAGTCCGTGCACTTCCAGTCTGTAGCCCGATATTATTGTTTCGAGTTGGGTGGCGGTGTAGTAACAGTGCATCACTGTTCTGTTCATGTCATCTGTCCACTTTAATTGCTGTCTTGGTTTGCCAGCCTTGGTAGTTGCATGTTGTCCTTGCAAAACATAAGTGCCTTAGTTTGGCTTTGGTGGTTATCTTTGTCCCGCATCTGTGTCGGTTGTGTTTCGAGTAATTTTTTTCTTGGTGATTTCTTTGTCAGGTTTTGTGATTTTATTATAACAACGCATGACGTGTTCGTTGATTTCTGTGGTGCAACTCATGCATTGCTTTGATGTTCCCGCCTTGGTGGGTGTCGGCTTACTCGCCGGCACAACACTTTTGGCAGGTCCATTTTCTTTTGCACTTTTGGTTGAGTTGCCATTTCCCGCGACGTCCTTGACCGTTACGTCGCTGGTCCGATGCTTCTTTCATTAATTTACTGTTGTTTGAAGCGTTTTCAGTGTTCTGTGGTGTTAGAAGCTCAAAGTGTCCTGACATTGGGTTGCCTGTTAGTAGAAGGTAAATAGTTTCGGTGTGTTTTCCTGTGCTTATTATTGTTGGTCTGTCCCTAAAAGTTATTTTTCTTGTTCGTTTTTTTAAGAAGATATGAAAATTGCTGTTTTGGGTTTCCGAGAGGGCGAGTATCTCTAGACTCGTTTCGTAGGTGCCGTTTTTCCTCATATAATTATAATAGTTATGTATGTCTTTCATATCGTCGTCTTCAATTAATGAAAACGTGTGAAGTTCCGACCAGTTTTGTTGTATATATCTTAGAGCTCTCTTACCTACCCTAGGAGTTTCTTATGATGGTTTTGGTGGCCATATAAGTGTAAGCTAACTGCCGGGAAAAGGCAGTTTCCATCACCTACAGTGTCAGATCTGGTAAAACTATCGGGAATAGTTTCGGCTGTGGTGGTTGTTTGGTTCGCCTGTGGTTGTTGTTGTGGTGGGGCTGTTGCTAATTGTTCGACAGAGGTCCGCCTCCGCAACACCCTGCCATTATTATTATTATTATTATTCGACATAGTGTTTCCACGACTATCCTAGGAAAGGGGGGTCCACTGCAGCAGAGCCTGGATGCCACAGCAAGGCTACTTCCGTTCACGACTCATAAACGCTGAGCCATTCATCTTCTTGGCACGGTAAACACCTTAAGGTTGCGTTTTTGTTACAAATAATCTGGACAACACACGACAGCACAAAATGACCTCGGTACCTCGGGATCGTCAGTGCCCGTACTAGGAGAATCCTGGGATTCCCCTAGCCCCTGAGGGGCATTATTATATAATTATTATTAGTATTATTAAGGTTATTCCAAAAAAAGTCTGATGTAACAAGTCCTGTAGTTCCGATACACACAGGCTTCTACACGATATATTCAGATAAAATCACGCCTGGCATCCGTTCGGATAATGTTCTTCACTCAAATTTAAACAGTTTGATAAAACCACTTTCTGCATTTTCTTTATAAGTGACTTGAGTTGAGATATAGTACCAGTAAAATGTCATTCGCCCCTTGTGCTTCAGCATCCCAAACTTTAAGATTTCCATACATATAATTTGTTCTTCAAGAGCTTCTTTGAGCAAACCAATTAAAATAACGCTAATGGAAGTGGAGAATCTCTCACTTCCAATTCATTCCAAAATTTTTTATACACAAATCTACACATGTTTGTCTTCAGCTTAATATGAGCTTAGCTATTTTGACTGTAAAAATCTTTGTTTAAATTTCTTCTCCGGCTTTCTAAGATAATCCTGTACATATCAGTAGACTACTGAAAACTGAAATATGTATAAACTGATATTAGACATGTAACAAAACTTCTAATGACCATAGACTGAGACGACGAATGCTGGGCTTATTACTGCTGCAGTCAAATCTATTCCAGCGCCTGTTCTCACATCCAAGGTTAGTTACAGTGGTCCGACCTGAGGTGTAGATTAACAAAAAAATAGTTAACATAATGATTTATTTTTAATTATGTCAAAGCTACTGGAAATCAGCAATTTGTTAAGTTATAAATAAGAAAAATGCATAAAAACCTAAGGTTTTAGAAATATGTTTTGTGAATGTTTTAGAGATATGTTTTGTGCGGGACGTGTTCCTGAAGAGGATCTAAAAAGAACTCTTAAAGCTTGTGGAGGTGCTGTTATGACTACTGTTCATGATCTTAATGATTCTGTATTAGGAAAATGTGATTTATTTGAGGAACGTCAAATAGGAGGGGAACGTTTTAATTTCTTTAGGGGATGCCCTAATGCAAAGACATGTACAATAATATTAAGAGGAGGTGCTGAACAATTTTTAGAAGAAACCGAAAGATCTCTGCATGATGCAATTATGATAGTTCGAAGGACAATAAAAAATGATGCTGTAGTTGCAGGTGAGTAATATACTTGGTGTGGTTCTCACATTTTATATGATGGAAAAAATAGAAATATATATATATATATATATATATATATATATATATATATATATATATATATATATATATATATATATATATATATAGCTGACCCGACAAAGGTTGTCCTGTCCAAATTTCAATAAATTTCTTTGTGATCGTTTTGTGAATTTGTGAAAAGCGATTGGAAATGTGTAAACAAAGTAAAAATGAGAAAAAAGACTTATTTCTGATCGAGCATTGTATCTGTTAACGATTGTGATCATGGATATTCAATTTGAGGAGGAATACATTCAGAAGTACGCCAATGGGAAATTTTACATGCAGGATGAATTCTATCGGCAGTACACCGCTTAAATGCCGTTCCAAAATTTAAGTCACAATTGAATAATGTTAACAAAATGATTTATTTTCTTCCATTAAATTTGAAATCACAATGAATCTCAAGGTGTTTTATTTACATTTCTATTGTAAGATCGATGTTCAAATAAACAATCAAAACAAAGAAATGCTTTGGTTCAATTGGTTTGCTGCATTTCGTTCATTGCAATGCTTTATGATACACGACATTTTTTGTTTTGTTGGCTGGCGCGTAAACAAATAAAGCTGATGGTTTTCCGACACGGGAACAGGCGACATACAATTGACCATGCGAGAAGCATGGATTTTCAAGGTTAATGCCGCAAACACGCAATGATTGTCCTTGTGATTTGTTTATTGTCATTGCGAATGAAATCCGCACCGGAAACTGCAAGCGTTTAAAGTCGAATGGCATGTCGGTCGGAATCATGGGAATGCGTGGTATCAAAACGTCTTCTCCTTTGTACTTTCCTTTAAGAATTGTTGCTTCGATGACGTTGTTCATCAGTTTCTTCACCGCAAGTCGGGTGCCATTACAAAGACGTGGTTGGTTGAAATTTCGCAACACTGTGATTACCGATCCGACTTTCAATTGGAGATTGTGAGGCGGCAATCTCGGTAGTTTCAGCGAGTTTAAAAATTCGGTTGGATAGTTGACGACATCATTTTGGCTAGTAACGGAATCCACCGATTTGTACATCAATTCGCCAGCAATTTCACTTTGAATCTTGAAATTCAACTCGTCGACATCAATGTTTTTCGCAGCCAATATAACACGTTTGCTCAACCAAACGTGATTTTTGTAATTTTGAGCAATGTTTGGGAACACCTTTCGGTTTTTGATTCGGTGAACTGGCTAAAATCGACGGGGAATGTAATGCAGCCATTCGAAATGTCAACGAGGATTTTGCCAATTACCTTGAAAGTGGGCATGAAATTGTCCCGAACCACATTTGTTGCGCCAAAGGAAGTCATTTGGAAGCAACTGTTGTATTTTTGGATTTGTGTCAGAAAATGTGTGAAATCTGTTCCTGTTTCAGAAACCAATGAGCGCAATGGCTCTGGTGGCGGGACCGATGGCGCCAATTTGATTTTGCCACGTGCGCAACACAATCCAGGGGTTTCATTTCTATATTTCAATGCCTTACAATGTGGGCACACAACGCTCATCGATCCAATAGCAACGGATTGGTCTGCACTGTAATCAATTGTCAAGTTGTAACGGAATGCAGCTCGATGAGTATTTAACGCAACTTAGTTTGTCTTCTTGCACAATTATTCAAATTCATTGTCATGAGATTAATTTCTATTGACCGATGATGTCTCATTCGATGCATATCATCTTCGTTTGCATTTTCTCTTTCTTCTTGTGTACGTGCTGAACGTGTTTATGATAATCGATTCCGTTCAATTTCATTTCGTTCTTCGCGTTGCTCTGCATTTGGATCGAAAATTCGTTTGGTTTGTAGCATTGCGAGTTCTGCGACCTAAATTGCTCCGTCTTATTGGCGGCATTGCAAAGCGATTAAATTGTGTCAATTCAATTAAATTGTGTCGATTACGATACAATGTACGATGCGAAGAATCACAATTCAACTGAAAATGGACAATGAACTCTGTTGTTATTCTATATGTATGTTTATATATATATATATATATATATATATATATATATATATATATATATATATATATATATATTATATATATATATATATATATATATATATATATATATATATATATATATATATATATATATATATATATATATAACCGTACGATATAATGTACGATGCGAAGAATCATAATTCAACTGAAAATGGACAATAACTATATTGTTATTCTATATGTATATATATATATATATATATATATATATATATATATATATATATATATATATATATATATATATATATATATATATATATATATATATATATATATATATATATATATATAACCGTTTTCGAGATATTGGAGTTTAAAGATTTTGCAAAAAAAAACATGTTTTTTTTGCTTTTATATCGATTTTTTTTATTAGAGGTTCTCGAGTGCGATTTTTTTGGTTATTTTTAGTTAGTCTGTATGTCAAGTATCAAAAATCATCAAAAAAATTTGAACTAGTTACTAACAGTTTCAAATGGCTGCTTGTTAATGTTTCTAAATTACGAATTTTTACCAAGTGTTTCCTACTTTAAATCAATAAAGAGAAAAAAAAATGTATGGAAGTTATTCTGCAAATTATTTTAAAAACTTTTACGTCTTTTTAGCTATCTAAAACGGTATAATATCTACCGGATCTATTAAAAATTCTAAGAAAATGAGATTTCAATAGGCCCAAATGTAGAGTAACATAATAATAGAATTTAGATACTACCAATTACCGGTTTACTACCTGCACCTTCAAACAATAAAAAGGGTTGGGTAAGCATTTTTTCCGGTCGAGGTACTCTCTGTGCGAGTGACATTTTCTGTTCACTAAACATTATTGAATGATTTTTAGTCTGCTCATGCGATTCGTCCGTGGTAGATGTGCTATACCGTGCTTTTCAAAAATATCTGTGTTTCATCTTCTGACTGTATGAATTGGCTCGTAACTGGATTTTGATCTCTGCTTGTGAATGTGGCAACGTATACCAACGAGGAATATGCTGACATCCTAATGTGTTACGGATTTTGCGAAGGAGTGTCGTCGCGTGCACGTGATGAATACATACTGCGATATCCTACTCGTATGTATATATATATATATATATATATATATATATATATATATATATATATATATATATATATATATATATATATATATATATATATATATATATATATATATATATATATATATATATATATATATATATATATATATATATATATATATATATATATATGTATATATATATATATATATATATATATATATATATATATATATATATATATATATATATATATATATATATATATATATATATATATATATATATATATATATATATATATATATATATATATATATATATATATATATATATATATATATATATATATATATATATATATATATATATATATATATATATATATATATATATATATATATATATATATATATATATATATATATATATATATATATATGTATATATATATATATATATATATATATATATATATATATATATATATATATATATATATATATATATATATACATCAACAATTGTGTCGTGCAGTAATATATTCAGAAGATAAAAATAATCTCTAATTACATAACAATATTCTGAAATACCCTTTGTAAAAAACTTTCATATTTTAGGTGGTGGGGCTATTGAAATGGAATTATCAAAAATGTTGAGAGATTACTCAAGAACAATTGCAGGGAAAGAACAGTTACTTATAAGCGCAATTGCAAAGGCTTTAGAAATAATTCCAAGACAGTTATGTGATAATGCTGGTTTTGATGCAACAAATATTCTTAATAAACTTCGGCAAAAGCATGCACAAGGACAGTGTTGGTATGGAGTTGACATAAATAAGGAAGACATTAGTGACAACTTTGAAACGTGTGTTTGGGAACCTGCAGTAATAAAGATAAATGCCTTAACAGCAGCAACAGAGGCTGCTTGCTTGATTCTTTCCGTGGATGAAACTATTAAGAATGAAAAATCGGGTGGTGGTCAACCACCAATGGGCCGAGGCATGGGAAGACCAATGTAACCGTTTTTACTTTTGTAATTGGAACTTTAAGCGTGCGTTAAAATTTAGTGCAGGTAATTTGCTTATTAGACGAAAATTTAAAAACTAATTTGGCATATTATAGATGTAAGAATTATTAAAACTGAAACTCGACAAAGGCGGCGCGACACGAGGTGAGACTATGTATTTGACTACTAAGGGGAATTCATCAGATAAGCAAATATAATAGGCACCTTTAAGGTTTTTACACTTTTATTTCTTGTTAGTTTTTGAGTTTCAAGTTTATATTAGTTCATTTGCCTATGATATAGTTACTCTCTGCTGACTATATAAAGTATAACTATACCGAAAAGAGTTTTATAGTCCTCGGGCATTCATGCAACTCCTCACGTTTAGTTTTGTAACGTTTTTCACTTCTATAGACCAGTAAAATAATAAAGATACTTTAAAATGTATGGAGTTTGCGGTCAGTTCTAGGTGAAACATCTTAATATGTACACTTTTTAAAATAAAATACAGTATAACTGTTTCACTGAATTTATTCAGATCACCCTATCTCTTCGAAAATTAGTCGTGAGACCGAAACACGTGTCAGAGTGATCTGAATAAATTCAGTGAAACAGTTATACTGTATTTTATTTTAAAAAGTTTAAAGATACTTTAATATATATACTATTTTATCATGACAACAAACGACACCTTTTGTATTTTGTACATGGGTAAAAAAAAATATCGCATATAGTAATAGTATTACTGGATGCAGCTAACGCGCGCATATCTCTTTTCATAAAAGAACTAAATGTAGTGGCAGTTTGTTGGCGTCTCACGATACGATAATGCGGTGGTACCACACATGCTTATCAATTAAAAGGTATCTACTTTAATAGCACTTTTTTCCAGGATATGGGCCTGTAGGCCAACTCGGCCAACAAATGAATACCTGTGGTAAAACCATAGGGTAATAATGGGCGGTGGAAGCTAAGTGCTGGCCACGTAACGGTATTCCGTTTGGGTCTAGTATCCTGTAGCTCCCAAGGCATTGTCACGCTATGACAGGGAAACCGTTATTAGTAATGTTATAATGTGCCCATGATATTTAAACTGAGCTTGAAGGTAATGTCGACTAGCGTTATTAAATATCTTATTGAATGATGTTCCTATTAGAGTCGGCCACTATAGTTTTCGAATTCACTTTCCTTTATTCACCCCGTTTCATTCAGAATACACCAGATCTACAACTTCTGAGTACCTAAAAATACCCAAAAAATGCTTAGAAACACATTATTAAAATTTATTAAAAAGAAAGGTTTAAACTGCTATTCCTGCTACAATTTAAATTTTAAGTTTAAAAAGTTAGAGTTAATATGCTATCCAGAGATAAATGAAATCATAGAACAATGTAATGTTTGAAAAGATATCAGTCTTAATATATAAAATAGAGACTTTTATTTTGCTTACAGTAATGAACATTATTTGATTTTTTAGTCCCTGATACAGTAAATTGTCTAGTGATATTTTGATCGTCAGTATATTACTTATAAAAAGAAGATAAGGGCCTCTTAATAATTACAAAATTATTCTTCAACAAGTTTATAAACAGCCGGTGAAATATTGTTTAAACTCCATCCCAACATGGAGGTTATAACATACAAACCATAAGAACGTCAAAAAACGAAAATTAATATTAATGTTTGACAAAAATAAACAACTACTTTATACTACACAACACTGAACACGTTATTTTGCAATCAACGCGCGTTCCACTAACCATGTTAGCTTCATCATCATCATTGACTGAATTGATCGCGTCAATCATCGCACCTGATGATGCTTGTATGGTTAGCAAAACGCGGGGTAGTGTCATTGTTCCAAAGACTCTAAAGTCCTAACGCAGTACTTTATAAATTATTTGTGTTCGTTAGATACTTTTTTCAAGTTCAGCAGATAGTAACTACACTTAGAAATATTTAAACCTATTTTTAAAATTTTTTACATGTTCTAAGATATAAAATAGAATTAAAGAAAATTGGCCTGCATTATAAAAATAACTTAACTGTAATGTTTAAAAGTAAAATCATTGAGATGCAACAAAGAATTATGTTTCACTTAGTGATCATGCAGCAGTTAGTCTTGCTTTCGTTAAAAGTTAATGTTTAGTTAATCTGCGTACAGAATATTCCCGCTTTTTATCTTACAAATCGAATTATTTGCACAGTGTTAATTTTAAAATCATTATTAATCATCATTACTAATTTTTAGTTACTTTTTAATTTATGTAAATTCTTCAGCATCAGTTTGTTACATATTGCTTTCTTTTAATAAATAACTTAATAACTCCTTAGTTTATGATTTTTCATTATCATTTCCTTAACTGTTTTAGCTAATTACAGAAATTAGCCAATTTAAGCTTTCAGTGGTTGAAAGTAAAATTAGTATGTAAATTACTTCCCTAAAGGAAAAGATAAAGCAATAGCCATTCGACTTTATAGTTATTTCAAGCTGATGTGAAATTCACAAAAGGTTTTTATTCAAATTTGCTACTCTAGTATGGTGGAGCAAAAATAACACCTCTGACAATATCTATATCTAAAATAAAATTTCAGCTGTACAGGCACTACAATCTTGCTGTTCAAGAAAGAAGATAAAAAGGTACCAGCAAACTCCAGACGGAAAACATCCTAACTACAACTCTGAAACTACCAAGGAAGGTAACAATATCAACGATCACGTCGCACTGGGAGAGGAATAATGGGGCTTTAGATCAGAGAGGTCTTGTACCAAAGCAAGACAAATTACCGAAAAATTGATAAAACCCAATAAGCCAGTACATTCTCTCTATGAAAAACACAACACATCATCAAAACCATAGAAAATATATAAATAGACAAGCTCGTAAACTGAAGAAGTTTAAAATAGGAGATAAATAGAAATATTGTGGTATGCCGGCGATGTCATGCTGCTAGCAAGGAAAGAAGACGATCTTTACAGGATACTCTTATCAATTTCACAAAAAATTTGGAATGACTATATTGGCAGAGAAACCATATTATATGACAATATTTACAACACCGTTAAGATCTAAGCTTGTTGACTAAAAAAATATCCAAGAAATAAATTGGTATACATATATCGAGTTTTGGTAATATCGACACAGAAGGGAAAAAAGTCACAAAGACCTATTTGCCGAGTTAAGGGCTTCTGAGCATTTGGCGAAGGATTAAGTATGCCCCCATTTTAAGACCTGCTGCTCAGTTAAATAAACTTGGGCAGAATTAAGCTATCAATGATTTATTTAATATATAGAGTGCTCTTTTCAGCCATGGCAGCAAATTCGAAATTTGATTTTTTTTTCTCATGGAAAACCGAAAGTTAACATTTTAATTTATATTTTGACCAACTTCGACCATTTTAATTATTTATTTAAATACCTCAAAAAATTGCCTAAATAATATAATTCTCGCTAAATTTCATAATTGGATCTGCAGACGTTTAAGAGATAGAGAATTTAAAGTGCTATGGCGCCGAGCTAAACCGCGCTGCTTGGGTCGATCGTCTTATGAGATAACATTAATTAAAACGTTATAATTTCAATACTAGTCTTATTATTGATATAAACGTAATTTTTTAAACACCCATATATATTTTTTCAAAGTCAAAGGGAAAATACAAACCACACTCTACATTTGCAATTCTATTTATTTTGTTACCTATTCGGTTCACTATGAGACCGTCATTCGTTGGAAAGAAGGCGTGGTATCTTTTAGTTCCTAAAATTGTTACAGCTGAATCAAAGCGAAGTTTCAAAAAAAGTCTTTGCCGCTGAATGTCCTATTTGCTGCAATAGATAATTGCAGTTTGAGGCAAAGACGATATTGCACATTCGTATAAACGCCTGAATGATGGCTCTATTTGCAGGTAGTTCCAAACTTGCACGAGTCGCTAACCACTTGAGGTTCCCGCCAAGACCGTCACATGGACCTTTTCCGTGAGACGTGGCGTGAAAATGAATTTCAGCATCCGTACCAAAATCCTCCTTATGATGAAAAAGGTTCACGAAGTTAAATCTATTTTTAAAGTGTTGTGAGGCTCCGTCTATAATGTAGATTATTTTTAATATTTTTACTCTGAAGATATTGGTGCAGTAGTTTTTGAAATGCGTAGAATGAGGCAGTATCGTGTTTTAAATCATCCAATATCATAATTACACTTCCATGTTTTGTATCCTGTCCTTCACTGAAAACACTGACGTTAGGAGAGTGGCTTGTTCACTATTCCTATAAAAAGAGTGCAGCTTCTTGTACTATAAAACTATAATTTTCAACAATGTCGCACTGAACGCACCTTCAGGGATTGTTTCTTTTAGTATTTTAAAATAGTGCGCTTGCTGTTCAGCAATGTAGGCGTGGGGTTTTAACATATCCAAAGCAGTACATAAGCTATCTACAAAATCATCAGTGGGAAGTATTTGAGTCGGTATCGTAAAGCGATCTGTACCAACCCATGCCTCAAACTGAACGCTCGTTACTTGATTGTCATCAAACAACATTTTCAAATGCTCACAAATCGCATCTAAGCGAGGACAACAGTTGCATCGTTTATTTGGAAGTGATATTTCAGTCGTTAAATGGCAAATTGGCGACGGATTAGTTCCAGCAGTAAGAGAGTCGATGTCTTCTCCACTTAACATCAGTTTAACATTTTGATGTAAGTACAAACACAAACAAGGTGCGTACCAGAGTCGCCAGTAAGTATACATTGTTTAGGACGTAAAGTAAAAAACTTTGTAAGCCCTAATTTAATATCAGGATATTCAATTTTGAATTTCTGATAGAGCTCATCAATGTTGCACTTCATTAGTTGTTTTTGCGAGTCCATTTATTATCGTCTAGTTTTGCAGACACGAAATCTTTCTTTCCAGGCATTATCCGACTATTATCTTCTCTGAAATAAAAAGATCTCACTGAAGTTTCAGTTTCAGGTAGCACTTTTCGGCCGCCACGTGGATTAGGTGATAAAATTCCGTATTTCTCAAGAAGCTGCTTTGCTTTTTTCGCTTGTCGTCTAGGTGCAATAGTAAATATCATAATTTTCATTGCGCTAGATGTAGATCATTAAATTTTTCCTTAAGCTGCTCCAAAATTTCTTGATGTCCGGGTGTAGTGTCGTCCGTCTGTGTTGTATTATTTCTGTACTTTTCTTCGGGAATAAATGGTTCATCTTGAATCTTTTACGAACCTTCACTAGACGATTGGCTGAACTGCAAAAGATCGTCATGGGCTGACGTCGGCGTTTCACATAAAAGTCGTTTTCTGCAGGATGCACACACGTAAAAACTATATGAAACTTTCCACTTTTCTGCTAACGTTTTTGATATTTTTTTTTAAATATTTTTAGCTTTCCGATTACAAGCTAAGTGAAACGGATTAAAGCATCGATCGCCATATGGAGCCATAACAATAAAGAAAATTCGTTCACTTATAGAAACGTTCCAGCAAGAACTGAAATTAAACAACGGAAAAAGTTTTAAAATGACACCTCGGCGTCGTCTACCTTTCACTTTCTAGTATTTAACTCTAGTAGTCAGTGGTAGTTTTAAAGAATAAGAGATGACGTTACTAGTACGATACGAATAAACGCACGTCTCAGTAAACCGAACAAGTACAACTGTGGTTTGTATTTTCCCCTTATTAAACACTGAAAAAATATTTATGGGTGTTTAAAAAAATACATTTATATTAATAATACTACAACACGTGATTTAAATTCTTTATCTCTTAAACGCGTGCGGCGGGAAGCAAACGAGAAGCTACGTTGCCACATTCATTGTTTCGTGTCTTTCTCATAACATAATGCTCTCTCTGCCTTCTCGTAAGAAATACCTTTAAACTGGAAAGAATTTGAACACGGTTCCAACTGAATAGCAGACATTCGCATAATAGAAAATCTGTACCTGAATCAAACTGCGGAAATTTTATGAAACAAAACGCCCGCAATAAATATTCAGAGCTAAGGTGTTTTTAGCCATAGCTGTCGTTTAACCTATATAGATCGCGTTGACAGTCTCTCTGGGATTTGACGTCTGATGTTAATTTGTCTTTAGCAGTTAAATGGAAAAGCTAGAAAGGCACCAACCTTTAAATATAATGACAGAAGAAAAAAGAATCACAAGAGACAGGCCAACAGTAGGCAAGAGAAGCGTGGCTAGACCCCGAGAACATTGGAGCTACAACGTTTCCAATGTAAGATAGGCGAAGACGGCAATAAACAGGCAATTGTGTCTATAAAAAAAATCCGACCAAACTTGCACAATTAGTGTTTAATTATAAACGAACAAAATAAAATTATTTTGTCTCGGTACCTATCCGTTGGTCACTAGTCATCTTGGAAATTTATTTTATCTGTGATTGGCCAAATGCTTAAAGCAGTAATGTACCGAAAATTATATGAGTATATTACTGGTTGCACCGAATAAGTATTGTCCAAGTTAAATTCACAACTTTCCCCGAAAAAAATCTCCACCATATTGTCAGGGCAAATAGCTTTTTTATACCAAATAAATTATCAAACTTTTGGAGAATATTCTAGAATTTGTTCAAAATTTTTTGATCAATACTTTTCGAAATAAGGGTGGGACAGCCGTTTTTTGGAAATTTTTTAAAATAATACAAACAAAGGTGTGCGTCATTATTACATCATATATATTTTTGAATTCACGTTTTAACAAGCTTTTATTTGACATCTCGCTCAATGACCTTAGAAAAAAATTCTTTTTTCACTTCTCCCTATAAACTAACCCCTTAAGTCAAAATTTAAGTTTTAAAACTACACGGCTCTAATTGGGCTATCAATTCCTAAATTTGTAGCAAATTTCAACTTTCTATGTCAAATAGTTTCGAAGAAAATCGAGCGTAGACACTGAAGTGATCCCATAAGTGTTCCGTACGGAAACTATAAAGGATAAAAAGAAACAAGCGAGACTTTAAAAAAGTAAGACAATAATATTTAAAACATTCCTTTATTAATATATAATTATCAAGTGCATGAAATAAGAAAATATAAAAATTTATGTTTTTTGGCCGGGATTCCATCTTTGTCGAGTGACTCAGTACCAAACCGGTAAAATGATAAATTAGATAATAGCTTCCCTTTGTTATCGAATTTTTTTATAAAGAAAATGTATTAACAACATTTATTACAAAATTTCGTATTAAAAGTCGTATCAAACATCATAAAAAAAAATATGAAAGATAATTGGAAAATTTTCCCAAGTATATAAATTCTATTCGAGTTAAGGAATAGAATCCCGATGCTGTTTTCAATAAATTTTATTATAACTTTGTTATTCACCACTTTTTCGTGCATTTAAGAGATTGTCGGCTAATTCAATAATTTCTTCATGTTTTTCACAATTCTGGCGTAGAGCTTCGTTAATTGATTCTTCTCCTAAATGAGCACCTGCAATGGCTCCAGTCATACAAGCTATTGTGTCAGTATCGCCCCCCAAAGTTATAGCATACTGTATTGCTCTTCTAAATACATTATTTGTCTACAATCAAGAAAATGGAGTGTCGTCAACAGAAAATATTTTGATTTTAAAATAAAGCAAGGACGAATTATTTCTTTTGGAGTAAACTATACAACACAAAAAAGGTATTTTGGTTTTGGATAGGTTTTTTTTTTTATCTGACCTTTGATCATTTTACTAACCGGCCGATCAGAGAATAAGGACTAAAGCTGCAGGCACATAAAACATTGCTATTGCTACAGAAAGACACTTGACTAAATTAAACTACCATGGGATCGTTAAAATGTGCCTCGCCGAGTTTTTCAGAAAGGCCGTACATATTTTTCCTTATTATTGTTACATATATTACTTCTACTTGCGCGGCATCTCTGACGAACTCGACGACGCATAATAGCTATATTTTCTGTGCTGCAGGACTATGCAACATTGCTTATATTAGAGTTGACAAAAATATGTCTAAGCCATTCCAAGTCGGAAAGGGGGCGAGGCAGGGTTGTATCCTGTCTCCACTACTCTTCAACATCTATAGCGAGTGGATTGTTCGGAAAGCGACGGAAGGGTGAAATGGAGGGGTCTCAGTAGGTGGCAAAAAGTTCTCGAACTTAAGATACGCCGATGATAATACAATAATGGCTAGCTCCGAGGAAGAAATGGTTGAACTGTTATAATGTATCAAAAAGGTTAGAGCAAATGTCGGTCTTTCATTAAATCGAAATCGAGCTAAAATTTTACCTCCTCTTAACAAAATCAACGATATACCACTGAAGACAGATATATATTTTTATATAATATAATTTCTAACAAAAGGGGCTGCAAAGAAGAAGTCAAAAGAAGGAAGCGATGGCCAAAGCTGCAATGACAAGTCTAAACAAAATATGGAAAGATCACAGAATAAATAAAATGACTAAACAAGGCTTGTCAATTCACTAATATTTCCTATAGGCACATATGAATACGAAACATGGTAGGACTATTAATGCAGCATGCTGTAAAAGAATAGAGGTTTTCGAAACTACATATTATAGGCGGATGCTCAGAATTTCCTGGACAGCTCAGGACAAATGCGTCTATTCTGAGTGATCTTGGTATTCAAAATGGTGAGCAGCTATTACCATTGATCGAGAGAAGAATAGCTTCATTTTTTGGTCACATAATAAGAAGGGATGGTATGGAAAAAATAATTATCCAAGGGAAAGTCGACGGCAGAAGAAAAAGAGGTAGATCACCCAACAGATACCTTGATCAAATCATGACTACAGTGCATACCAGAGGTAATGAGAGGTGTCGAAGATAGAAAAGCCTGGAGAGCTGTAATAAACTCTGTGTAAAAAAGGGCAATAGAGGTCACGACGCTCGGAATCGAGCAACGATGCGAGAGAGGGGGAACAGGGCTTTTTTTATGGGTCTAGCACACGTGCTACGGGGAAGTCCCTAAAGCGCTCCAGGAGCGGCATGTATGCGGAAAACGCGAATCACGTTGTTCTTGAATCGCTGTAAATTGTACTCGGTGGGAAACACAGCCCTGGGCAAATTATTTCAAAGGGATGATGTTCTCCATATAAAAGACTGCTTGAAAAGCGTTGTACGCGGAGTAATAAGCTGAACCTCATACGAATGTGAACTATTAGCACGACATGCATTTCTAACATGCACCGCTCTGGGAGGAATTAAGCGGGCTACATCCTTCGAACACTTTCCATGAAAATACTTGTAGAACAGACTCAAGTCACCAACCGTTCTTTGATGTTCCAGAGAATCAAGGCCGCCGGTCAGTTCCGGGTCTCCAATCAGACGAACAGCTCTTCTCTGAACAGAATCCAACAAGTGCAGTGTGTGTTTGGGAGCGGAGCCCCAAACATGGGATCAGTATTCCATAGTTGGTCGAATTTGAGCTTTGTAAAGAATTAACAGTTGTGGAGTGTAAAGCTTTCTGGTTCGAAATAATATTCCCAACTCCTTGCTATGCCTGCAACATGTTCATGCGTTAAATTCCACTTGGTTACTGTCACCCCAAGATAGAATTTCTTCCAGGTCTTTGTTAAGTTGAAAGACCTCCTGCTGTCTGCGGATATTCGCCTGAGTAGCCGATGTCCGAGCGTTCAAAGTAAATGAAGAGATAAGCGTACTGCCATCTGCAAAACTGTAGATTGGATTCCCGGTCTTTTCCAGCAGATCGTTAATATAAATGAGAGAGAGTACATGAGAACAAGAGAGGGCTATGCAGGAAGTCTCTGGGGTGAACTGAGTTTACAGTAAATGTTCACAAATAATTAAGTTCAGTATGAATTTTGTATCATTTACCATAAAACGATTGTCTAACCAGACCTTTCATTTTAAAATCAGACAAAATCTAAGGTGGCTCCACTTTTTCAAAAGAATGTGATAAATTAACTTAAGATTTATTTAGATTTGAATCCTGTTCATTGTTCTAGAACGATATGCGACTAGATTTTTAGATTTCATCTTTTTTACTTTGGCGAGAATTGGTTCAAAAATGGGATTAATCGAAATTTAATCTCAAGTAATGCTTTTATTATAACTATATGCTTATACCATATGTGCTCCAAAAAAACCTTGATTATAATTTGAGAAAAAAAAACAGAAGTTGAATTTGCCATAGGAAATTTATAAGCATTTTGATTCAATACGATCATATAATAAAATGCTGACTCAGACATACTTTTCATTAAGGGGACTCTAACCGTTTTTGGGTATTTTTTTTATTGTTTTTTATTAAAATATATGCGATTTTGCATCAAATGATATAAATTTTAAATCGATCTGACCACTAGAA
Organism: Pachyrhynchus sulphureomaculatus; assembly: GCA_019049505.1. Lineage (NCBI taxonomy): Eukaryota > Metazoa > Arthropoda > Insecta > Coleoptera > Curculionidae > Pachyrhynchus > Pachyrhynchus sulphureomaculatus. The sequence continues at coordinate 105,460,994 of CM032454.1, read as the reverse complement.
ATGGGTAAAATAATTTTTTTAAAGTTAGTCTTGAAGAGTTTTGCTAAAAAATGTTTGCACTTACCCACGCGATATCATTTTTATTGAATCAGACATAATTATCATAACAGTCAAGTCCGGGAGACACTTTGACAGAAGATGAACGAGAATCGTGGATCTCATTACTGAAAACAGAGGAGTCGGGTGTTGCTGGACTCACTGTCTCTCGGTTTAATACGGATTCTTCGTTTTTACGCCATAATGCCTTCCGTTTTTTAAAAATCTACATTAGAACGTGACATCACACAATAGAAAAAGTCGCAAATAAGGCAGTTTCAGGTAGCAACAGATGGACGGGTAGCAAGTACACATAGGTCATATAAAAACTTATCCCTGGGAATAGTTTGGTATAGTCATTGTAAAAACATAATAGATACTTTTTTCACTGTATACGAGAACAGAGAACTAAGAAACGAGCACGAAACCGGGAGTTTTTGCAAATTTGCTTGTCCTGAAATAGCACGTTTTTTAAACACAAATGTTCCTTTTCTGAGCTATCGTAGTAGATACAGTTACGATTGTTTTTTAGTAATTAAGGACATGTCCCTGAACATTTCGAGCGTCACAGATTTTTTCATAAGTCAAAAAATTCCGAAAAAAATATATCGGAAGAAAACAAATTAAGACGTACTTTGGTAGTTTAGTTTTTTTTTTAGAGCTGTAATTACGTAAAGCAAAATTTTAAAAATCTACCACGCTCAGATTGTTTCCTAGTAATCGAAATATAGCTAAAAAAAAGAAGTTGAAAATCGGAGCAGTAGAATTCTAGAAAAGGAACATTATGTGCCAAAAAATACAGATTTTCACATCCCTGTTACAGTCATGTTTTCTAGGTTACCACGAGCTTGACAATTGAAATTTTTTCATGGGACCGGAGTTATCAAAGCTTAAAAACAATGATTCAAACAAAAAAAAAGTTAGAATTTACGGAATCGAGTTGAGAAAGAAATCGGCATTTCCGGACGTGGCGCCAAACAGAAACGGTTAGAGTCCCCTATTTTTGAGGATATAGTTTGACTTAGAATAAAGCTAAGTTGGGAATGTGGAATCTTTGGCACAATGATACTACAATGACTAACAATCAACCAATCATCGCTCCTGATGAAGCTAACATGGTTAGCGAAACGCGCGTCGAGTGCAAAAATAAAGTGTTTGGTGTAGTGGTGATATATACTGAGTAGTTAGAATAAAGCATTCATTTACAAAATTAACAATTTGCGGCACTCTACTAAGGATGCCCTTCAGATGAGAAAATATGTCTAAGCATTATTGTGAATTTTTTAAGACATAAGTTAAAAAACTATGGAGTACAACCGAATCTGGTACGCTTGTCAGAAAGTTAAAATGGGGTGAGGTGCAGAGTCGTTTAAGGCTAACAAGTTAATAATGCAACGAACCAAACGCAGCATAACTTTGGGATTAAGGGGTATTCCAAAGGACAACCTAAAGGCAGCCAAGTTCTAGGAAGTCCGCTAATCTTAGCAAGCGTGGAATAATTATATGGAATCAGATTCGTACAATAAACTTAAAACTGTCTCTTTTTCTAGAATATTGAAGGACTACCATTATGTTTTCAATCAAACTGTATGTGTGTTAGTCTGTCTTGGAAGCACTCATTTCATTCTAAGTACATTTCCTTGCCAAGCAGGACAGTGCGCATTATTACTGCGATGTAAATATAACTAACCCCGGCGAAAAAAAATGACCAAACAGCCACTTAAATGACATTATAAAAATTTGCTTTTTTTATTATTTCATCAATGGACAAAGTGAATTTTGATTTATCAATGTCACTTAAGAGTTAATCTCTCAATTCAATCGTATTCGGTTTATTAGAAAGGTAATTAATTTTTGTTCACCATAATTTGAGAAGAACATTCTGTAAGACTCTCTCTAGGTAGATTTGTAGCAATACACTCTTTTGATTCCATCAAACACTTCAAAAACATCAGTTGAATAAAGAGGACTATTATTTAAGTTGGATAATAAATGTTTTACCTCAACTCTCGGAATTTCATTTTGAGCTCTTAAAAAACAATAAATTGCTGTAGCTACTGATTCATAGGCACTAATTCCATTTCCCAACGTATAAATAACTTCATCATCTAATTCATCCGTATATTTCTTTTGCAATAAATTCTCAATTTCCTTTATTTTATCCTGGTATGCTGTCATACCAGGCATATCTCTGCAAAAGAAAAAGTAATATTTTCAAATCTACGTTATGAATTGTTAATTAAAATATAAATTTTAGAGGTTTTAACACCTAACGGTTGCAACTTAGCCTGAAATTATACTCTGACTGTTTGTACACAGGCACAATTTATTTTGTAGTTTGTCCCAAAAGAAAAAGTTTTTTGGGGAATGATATACTACTAAACAGACCTGAAATATATAGAATGTTCTAAAAAATTTCGTTTTGTATAATTTTCATTTTTCTTAGTATATAAACTATTTCATCTTAGGTATTGATTGAAATCATAAAATACATTCTTCTTCTCAGTCATACTTCACGGCTGAAATGTCGTGATGAAAATGGGTAAAGGTAACGCCCTATAGTATTCTTCTACCGATCCCTATCTTGTGCTAGATGTGAAGCTACGTGTGCTCTTGAGCGTTTACCAACGATATGACCCCCCACTACTAGTCTCTCCAATCTGTCATCTCTTCTGAAAATATGACCAAAATATACCAGAATTTTAGGATTAACTTCAACTATTAATCTTTGTGTTATGTTCAGTTCTCTCAGAATAGAGACGTTTGTGCAATGTGCAGTCCAGGGCACGTGCAGCATACGACGCATTTCAAAGGCGTCAATTTTTGCACGGTCGCTTGCAGCTCTACAGCATACATAAACAAAGAGAATACGAGGGAATATACTAGTTTTATTTTTACCAGGTGTACAAGTATGAAATGCGGATTTCAGACAACAGATGATGCACCAATGCAGTTTGTGCTATAAAGATTTGACACTGCGCCATTTTGTTGTGTCATCAACAAGTGTCAAACGCGCATGAGTGATAAATTGAAAAAGTGTGTGTGTTGTTGTATTCAATATGTCTAAATTTATATCGAACAAAGAGCATTCGCGGACAGCCTTAATTTTTTGTTTCATTTGAAGAAAACCTTATGGTGAACATGCTCCATCGCAAGATACGTGTGAACGATGGTTTCGACGTTTCAAAAGTGGTGACTTCGATGTTGCAGACAAGGAACGTAGGAAACCGCCAAAAAAATATGAAGATGATTCGCAAACACAAAAACAACTCGCCGAGCAATTGGGCGTTAGTCAACAAGCTGTTTCTAATCGGCTACGAGAGATGGGAAAGAATCAGAAGACCGGTAGATGGGTACCACATGAGTTGAACGACAGGCAAATGGAAAAGCGCAAAAACACGTGTGACATTTTGTTCGCTCGGTACAACAGGAGGTCGTTTTTGCATCGGGGCTGAAAAGAGGATTTATTTTGAGAATCCCAAGCGCAAAAAATCATGGGTAGACCGAGGCGCACCATCCACATCGACCGCAAGACCGAATCGCTTTGGCAGAAAGACGATGCTTTGTGTTTGGTCGAACCAGAGGGGCGTGGTCTATTATGAGCTATTAAAACCTGGGGAAACGGTTAATACTAAACATTACCAACAACAATTGACCGATTTAAACCGTTCGCTGCTTGAAAAAAAAAAAAAAGCCAGAATACCGAAAGAGGCAACACAAAGTCATTTTTCTTTATGACAATGCTCCATCACATACGGCAAAACCAGTTGGCGACACGTCAGCAGCACTCAGCTGGCAAGTTCTACCCCATGCGGCTTACTCACCAGACTTGGCTCCTTCCGATTACCACTTGTTTACATCGATGGGTCACGCGCTTGCTGAGCAGCGCTTTGGTTCGTACGAAGATGTGAAAAAAATGGCTCGATGAATGGTTCGCAGCAAAAGGGGAAGATTTTTACTGGCGTGGTATTCACAAATTGCCCAAAAGATGGAAAAAGTGTATAACAAGCGATGGAGCATCCTTTGAATAAAGCACTTTTTGTCATTCTTCCGAATTTAACATGTTTTTTTAGAAAAAAAATCCGCATTTCATACTTGTACACCTGGTAGCTCCTATGGTGATGCTTTTATCTTTTCATACCCTAGTCATTCGCGTCATAGCTGTTTCCGCTACGGCAATACGTCTCTTTATTTCTTCTGTGTGTATTTTTTATATACAGAACGTTAATTTAAGCGTTTGTCATTTAAGATAATATATTAAACAAAATCTCCTAATATGAGCTGATTTTTCACTGCAACAAGTAATACCTATCTAATTTATGGTTAATATCATATAATTGATACAATTTTGAAATCGGTTAAGCAAAAAGGCGAAACAAAAACCACCTGAGAGAGTTTATAAAAGTTTTTAGAACAAATATTATTAACACATGGTGCCCAAAAAACTGTAGCAAATTAACACACAGTTACATCTCCACGTGATCCAACATTAACAGTGGACGCAAGAAAGGACGACTAGAAACGATAAGTTACAATTTGGTTGAATATAAGTGTTGTCATATTTCTAAAATTTAAAATAATGGTTTACCCGCTTTCGCGATATTATGATTTGATGATATATATATATCGTCCAATGATGTAAAATTATCGTGCATAATTTTAGCTAACAAAAAAAAGTCAATAACATTATATTTATAAGAAACAGCTGAATATTTTCTAAATTTGTACTTTAATAACTTATATATAACCACATATACTCTGCTATTAAAATTTAAAAAAAAAATGTGATAACGTCGGTACGCATTCCCAACAAGTGTTAGTAGCAAAATATGTACGATAATTCAGGCGTTACACGGACGCGAGATACCTTAAGTTTTTTTGTATAAAACAGCGTTGGAATTCTGTCCAGTGTTTCTACTAATCCTTACTGCACTCGCTGTAGTTTGTGATGGGTCATTGATTTGGCGAGAAACGATGTTGTGAATGACATATTCTGTCTATCCTTTTTTGTGTCTGGGTTACCTCACATACTTGGTTATTTCTTATCATTATTACTATATGCATAGAGTGTTGTTAATATATTTTATTATTTCAATTAATACTTGACTGGCAATTATCTGATTTTTGTGTTAAGAAAAAAAATTAAACAGGGTAAAAACTTGCACGTTAGTCATAATTTTTTTGGGCTTTATAGTCCAAAATATTTGAAAATATTTATTTTTAAAACTCTTCAGATTTGAGAGACCTTGGTTGGACAAACAGGTAAATTTTAAATCTAATTACTCCCGAAAAACAGAAAGTAATTAAATAATTTTCTAAAGATCTTTACTTTCAGGACACAAGACAAAATTTTATTAAACTCATGACGACACTGCGCCTTTGCGTCTCGTTCCTCCAAGGTGCTACGCTGAATAAAATATGTTCCCTAGTTTATCGTTTAAAAGGTCACATATGACTAAAGAATTTCTGAGTATATAAAGCTTGTTTATTATTTTCCTTAATTTTTTTTTTATTACATATCGTAATAATAAGCTTGTTAACTTTTTAAAGAGTGAAGATCAGGAAGTGCTACATTAAAACAGTAAGACGTGGTTAAATTATCTCTTTTTATCTAGTATAAATTGTTGCAACCATTGATTTTACGTATCGTTGTTTAGGCATGTAGAGATTTTAAAAATTTTGTATTTTGATTTGAGAGTCACCTGCTTAAAATATACTTACTTTATACAGAGAGTCATTTAAAAGTTTCCAAAATGCTATTAAAGTCTAGTATTATGCCCCACTCTAAAAAACACACTAAGGGCACAAATTGGGACCTAATTTCAGTGTCAAGAACTCTGTCATAATTGATAAAATAATTTTTTTAAATTTCAATGTAGGTAAATAACTCTGGACTTAACAGAATAATTCGAAATTCAAATTCATTTTCACAGAATCAAAATTCTTTAAATAGAACTTTTAGTATTCCTTCTGTCTAATAGAGCAACATTAAAAGAAACAGAGAGATTTTGCAATGCTTATTTTGGTAGGCCACTGTCTTTATCTTTATTTGAAGCATGCGTCCACCGTTTGGAGCTTGCACAATAGTAAAGGAAAGAAATTAAATATAAGGACTCAGCTGTTATTATTTGAAGCATGCGTTCACCATTCGGAGCTTGTGCAGTTTTGAAACAAAATAAGAGAATCCTTTAGTAAGGATAATGATTTTCCTTATTTATGAACTTATAAGAGAGGTTATTTGAAGTTCATTATTCTTATCGCTATTATGGTAGGGCCGG
>CM032454.1:105408954-105447080 GCA_019049505.1 Pachyrhynchus sulphureomaculatus | reverse complement strand
ACCACGTTTATATGTGGGAAGGGGCTGCAAATCACCTCAAACCAGTACCGAATGAATATCCCCCTAAAGACCTCTATCAATGACCCAATCTCAAAAACTATCTATTTTTGAACGATGGTCCCATGAAAGGTTTTGATCAGAAGGTCAAAACCTACAACGTATCCAATTTCTGACGAATTTGACCTAAAGTCAATTTCCGTAAAAAATGTGCGGGGCCCTTGAAGAAAGTGTTTTCAATCCCAGCTTTCATTTTACATTTTTTAATTCTCTTTCATGAAATTACAATAAAGATATTATTATTAATACTGTATAAATTATCATTTAAGGCCAAACATACTTTGGTTGCTAGATCCAGCTGTAAGTTTCCTCCTGTATATAAATTCTATAGCAAAAAATCTTGTAACACAGAAGATCTTTTACAAAAAGAAAATGACTGTGGGAACCCGCCTTCTTCATATGAAAATTTTGTTTAATCTGACAATAAAAAAAAGTAATGAAGATTATATTTCAGAAAGTGTTTTTTTTACCTTTAGGTATTCTGTTAAGTGTTAAATCATCTCTGACCCATACACGAAGTTAATGATAAAGTAACTTCCGTTTACATTATTGTTGTGTAGGAATGAATTTACATAAGTAGGTACTATCCGACTACAACCTACATTTTCTAAGAATTATTATTTAAAATTGGGAATAAATCCACAGTGCCAAATACAAATTCAAATTTTATAAATTTTTAACAACTCAATATTACTACAGCTGATCAATCTATATAAATAAATAGAATTTCCAGTCTATGGTGGGACAATAGCACTGCTAACTAATCTGTTGTGATTCTTCTATTCTCATATATCCTATATTCATTTGTATAGATACTTTGATGCAATAATTTATGCAAAAGTATATCAAAAAATTAAAAAAGAAATTACAAGAATTTTGTATCCTTGTCAAAAGGCAAAACTTCTCTAAAAGTAAAAAAAAATAATACCTTAAACTACCACTACCTTGTTTTAATTTACCACCAGCAAAAAAGCTTACATAAAGAACATGAAAGATAATATTATTCCTTTTTACCTTTACCTCTGATCGTCGAACCAGTATTGTATTTTAACTTGATTTTGATAACTAACTTGATTTCAATTTAGGTTAGAACGGATTAAACGCCGGTTTAATCAGCTGTATAGACATTTTCTTAAAAATAAACCTAACCCAAGACAGCTTGCTAAGCGGTATAAGAACCAGTTTCCTATCGGTGGACTTTGAAAAACATGGTATAGTTGCAGCGAAGTACCTCTGTATAAATGTGGATGTTTGTTGGAAACAAAAAATTGAAGATTAGAAAGAGAATTATTATGTATGGGTTAATATTTCAACAATCGGTACATGTATACTGTGTGTATCGTTTTACTATCTCCAAAGTAGCATAGAAAAGGAGACATAACTTGTCACTCCTAAAGAAAACGATATCCAAAGGAGCGTGTTATAATCGCCATCAATGCGCCAAAATTTGGCGGGATGGACAATATTAGTCGAAACAGACAATAGTTATCCGGCGAAATTCTGCGGCCGGTTGAAATTAAGGCAGTCTGGCAACATAGACGAAATAATTAAACATCTAAAACTAACACCGTTAGTTATGTCGCGAAGGGGGAGGAAGTTCTAATATCTTTTTTCTTTTAACATTTGTTATTTAAAAAAATAACTTTGCATACCATTAATAGTCATAAATATTACCTAAACAAAACCACTAAAAAATTGTCTTTAGTGGGTGTAAAGAACATATGTAAGATGTAATTCTGTGCAATGACTTAGGTATTTTTTAATTGTTTATAAAAATGTACTTTTTCCAAATTTCGTTTTCCCTCACAGAAAATATCTGTTAAAAAGGAATGGTTTTGGATTACCTTTGACTGCATTCATAAGAACAATAAAAAAGTAAGGTTATGTGAGTACCATTTTTGTTGTTCTTTCTAGATGATTTAAGCAGAAATAAAAACATACTTTAAGGTAAGTTTCGAACCAAACTGCTTATCGATTTCTATACTGTTAATCCCGCCAAATTCTGGTTGATATGTGGTTGTAAACATCTTCCCCCACGGTGAGTTGGTTTTGGTGCTGAATTTGTTGTCTCTCTTTTGTTGTTTTGTTAATCTCAACAAATTCTAGTTACTATAAATATCCCCCCCGCTTTTTTGTTTACAATGTTGTGAAAGAGTATTTTTCCTTAATTACAAGCGCCCATAAACACTTCCCTTGTTTTTTGTTTACAGTGTTGTCAAATGGTGTTTATCTTAACTATAAACGTCAATTGAGACAACGTCCATAAGTATCCGTAGTTCCTATTTTTGTGTAACCTGAAATTTCAAACATTATAAAATTGTAGAAAACAAAGCGTAATACCAAAACGGACTGGATTTTTTTTGTTTAGGTAAATCTAAATTTAAATACTTTCAAGAGGTCAAATCTCGTTTTAAAAGAAATATAAATCTAGTTTTTATAATTATCGATTTTGATATTTTTTAAGGTACTTAATTATTTTTACATATAATTAGTGCAATATATCGGAAGCAAATATGGCCGATGAAAATGATAATGAACGTATAGATAATGAAAATCAAAAACAGGAGAAAATGTTTGCCCTGAAAAAGTGGAATGCAGTTGCTATGTGGAGTTGGGATGTCGAATGCGATACTTGTGCTATTTGTAGAGTTCAAGTCATGGATGCTTGCTTAAGATGTCAAGCTGAAAGCAAAAAGGACTTATATGGAAAGCAAGATTGTGTAGTAGTTTGGGGAGAATGCAACCATTCTTTTCATTACTGTTGTATGTCCTTATGGATTAAACAGAACAATCGATGCCCCTTATGCCAACAGGAATGGTCTATACAGCGTATGGGAAAATAGTCATTAGGCAGAACATAACAGACACATTGAGAAAAATGTGCCAGTTATTATTTCAATTACCAAAATATCATAGGTAGATTAATTCGGTTGTAATGCTAACCCGAATACTTGATAGTTATGGATTGTTAATATATAAATCAATGAAACATGTTCATGTGTGAATGCGTAAATACATTTATCTAAATACATTTATCTAAGTTTTAAGTTGACCTGAATTAACATGTTTGTGCAGTCTTTGTAACTAGTTTAGCTTCAGCTAACAAAACCTAAGAAACTTATATTTATCACCCTTGTTCGGATATATGCTGAAGTAAAAATTGAAACAAATATGTTAAAAAAGAATTCCTAAACCATTGTGTTTAGTTTATATTTTTTTAATTATTATTATTAATGTTAATTTTTTGTTGCTCTTATATTATGATATGTATTCATAGTGATAAATAAATATGGATTAGATGGTAACATCTAACCTATAAAGGAAGAATTTTCTCTCGCAAAGTATTTAGTACTAAAAAAAAGTACAAATAAATTAATAAAATTAATGTTCAGCATCTTTGAAGTAAGCTGTATGTAGAATCCAATTGTTACAATATTTGTGTAAAATATTTGATTACCAAATGTCTAATTTAACTAGATGATCCAATGACAAATTTTTTTTGCGTTGTTTTGTTTTAATATTATTATTGACCGTAAATGTGAACTAGAGCGGTTAGTAATTCTATTACAAGACTTAAATTTTTCTTGTTAGATCAAATTTTAATTTGAAGTGTAACTGTAGTTTGTTGTTCAACTAAGATTAAAATAATTGGTAATACTATAAAAAAAATTAATAAATGTTTTGAATAATATTTCAGAAACAAAGCTAATGTGTCCATTTTTTTCCCTCAAAATGGGACAACTGATTTCGGGCTCCAAAGCTTCGATAATTCACGCATAGTCTTACATATAGATGGAGATTGAGTACCTATATAGTACAGTCAACAAAGCTATTAGGTAGTCTGGGCTGCTTAATATGATTGGATTTTTTTCTGAATTAAATAATTTAGATAAATCCATTTTAAATAAACTGTAAAATAATTTCCGAACTAAATCAAAATTTAAACATATCTTTACTACTTTTTGAAAAAGACTTCAATTGTATTCAGTAATCCAGTCTATCTACCTAAAACCTTGTTAACCGACAATCAACCACTGACCGGTATACACAGTTTGACAAGAAACTAACCTTATTATCAATGGTATAGAAGGAAATTGGTATTTTATTCATATTAATTTATTAAATGTTTACGTGAGACTGCGATAGACTACTATGGTATAGATACTTGTCAATAAAAATCAAATTTTACATTTTTAATGAAATATATTTGGAATAATCAAAAAACGGCAACCAAAAACAAAAGAAATCCGTGTTTAGTCCACAGATATTTTTCAGAACAATTTTTTAAGATATCTGGTCTGGTTTTTAAGAAAGAATGCAATTGCTGACGAGATTTCTTGGTATAATTTTGGTAATCAATATTGCTTTTAGTGTTTGAATTAACAACTGCGTTTTCTTACTAGTCTAGATTTTTATTCATTATTAAAAACATTTTTCCTACAAGCGCATTACTATCAGGTAGGCATAGAATGTATTCGTCGATAATACGAATGTTAATATAATTGAGATTATTGGCTGCAAAGTGTCTAAACGATTTTCTGTGGAAATTATTTCATTGTTCCATTCTTTCACTTTTTGAGCAGTAATATAAGTTGAAATCGGTGAAAAAACATCAAAAACTTGTGAATCTTGATTTCCATCAATAAATCCTATTAATACGTCCATTACTCTCTGCACTTCATCCTACGCGATCCTCTTTGTTAGGTTTGCCATTCAAATATTTCTAATTCTACACTCAACCGACACGGCCACTGTTTTCATATGTACTTCATCGATGGTACTGCAGCTGTCGGCTACAATTCTAAATTAGAGTTTTCCAAAAATACTTCTAATATATTTGGGCATTCAATCAATGCTCAAAAAGTATTTTTCAAGGCTGATTCAATTTTAAGATCCTCTCAATAGCAGGCATCAAAGCCATCTAGTTGTGCTGTAGCTAGCAGTTTTTGGTATTCTGTGTTAGCTTCATCACAGAATTCTTTGAGAGTTTCAATATGAATACTGTAGATGTAAAAAAATGTATAAATCTTCACAATGCATTCGAAGTCAATAGGCATATAATCTGCGGCCGTTTTAATCGCGTTGCGAATAGTGTACGCTCCACATCCAGTTCCTATTATATATCTTCCTAACATCGTATTTAATTTGGTGTAAACATTAATTCCTTTTCTATTTTTTCCTCCAAAATTGCAGTTTGTATTGTCTTCACAAAACGGGACCATTTCCAGAGTTGAATCATTGACTGTCAAAACATGTTTCAAATATTCCACAATAATATAGGATATCTCGCCTGGTGTATCTTGAAACTCTAAAATCTCGACCTGTATGCCTTCGTGTGGTAGAAGTAGTGGGCTAAAACTGGGAATAATTTTTTATTTTTACATAAATTAGTATTTTCTAACTGACCTGTATCTATATCTCAGTTTATAGATGTCGAAAGTTATTATACACCTTAAAATTGTTTACCAAATTTAAAAAAAAAATATAACATCTACGAGGCTGGTTTGAAAAGTCCGTGCAAAAATAAAAACTACTTATGTGTTTGGGGTAAACCTTTTTTTTTTCGACATAGTCTCCTTTTAGGCTTATACACTTCGTCCAACGATGTTCTAGTTTGTTGATCCCTTCCGAATAATAGGATTTGTCCAAGTCTGCAAAATATCCATTAGTGTCTGCAATCACCTCCTCGTTTGAATAAAATCTTTGTCCCGCCAGCTATTTCTTCAAATTGGGGAACAAATAGTAGTCCGAGGGAGCCAAGTCTGGAGAATAGGGGGATGTGAAACGAGTTGGAATCCTATTTCCATTAATTTTGCGACCACAACTGCTGAGGTGTGTGCTGGTGCGTTGTCGTGATGGAAAAGGACTTTCTTGTGGGCCAATCGCGGGCGTTTTTCTTGCAGCTCGGTTTTCAAACGGTCCAATAACGATGAATAATATTCACCTGTAATAGTTTTACCCTTTTCCAGATAGTCGATGAGGATTATCCCTTGCGAATTCCAAAAGACAGTCGCCATAACCTTTCCGGCCGAAGGAACGGACTTCGCCTTTTTTGGTGCAGATTCCCCCTTGGTAACCCATTGTTTAGATTGTTGTTTGGTCTCAGGAGTATAGTAATGTATCCATGTTTCATCCACAGTGACGAAACGACGCTTAAAGTCCTCCGGATTCTTCTGGAACAGCTGCAAACCATCCTTGCAACACTTCACACGATTCCGTTTTTGGTCAAGCGTGAGCAATCGCGGCACCCATCTTGCGGATAGCTTTCTCATGTCCAAATGTTTATGCAAAATATTATGTACCCGTTCAGTCGAGATGCCCACAGCACTAGCAATCTCACGCACCTTAACTCACCATATCATGGATTTGATCAATGATTTCTGGAGTCGTAACCTCCACAGGCCGTCCAGAACGTTCAGCGTCACTTGTGCCCATATGGACAGTCCGAAAATTTTGAAACCACTTATAAACTGTTCTAATCGAAGGTGCAGAGTCACCATAATATTTATCAAGCTTCTCTTTAGTCTCCTGAGGCGTTTTGCCTTTCATAAAGTAATGTTTAATCACCACACGAAATTCTTTTTCGTCCATTTCTTGAAAATCACTCGACTTCCTTGATTCACACGAATGCCAAACACAAAGAAATATACCAATATGGCTGAAACTTGGTGTGCGGTTCATTCAAGAGATGCTACTAACTAAACATGACCTCGATACGCGCCGGTGGTGCCATCTCTCGGACTTTGCACGGACTTTTCAAACCAGCCTCGTAATCTAACTTTTTATTATTTACAAAACATGGGAGCCCTACTTAGCATATTAAAACATATAATCTGCCTTCTAGAAGGTTTATGTTTCTAAGATTTTTCGTAACGAAAAAGAAAACAGTAACCAATTTATTAACTAAATTAACAAATTTGTACCTATTATTATTTTAATACATTTTGCCTTCATCACGCTTTTTAATTAAAACTAAAATTTCATGTAAAACTAATTTAAGTCTTTGAACTGTTTTCGAAGTAGTGCGAGTTAATTTCCTACCTTCCATAATATTACTTTTTTTTACGTCAGTTTAGAGGCGGAATCTATCTTTTTGTCAGAAGCGACCTCTCTTGCCAACGAGAAGAGGCTCTGGAGCCCCCAAACTTTGATGTTATGTGGTTAAAAATAACGACTCAACCAACCACAAGGTTCATCTGTATCCTCTATCGACCACCAAGTGATACTAACTTTAGAGCACTTTTCGCTTCTCTTGCAGACACCATCGATCATTTACAAATTACCTATCCAAGTGCCGAAATTGCCATCCTAGGCGACTTTAATGTCCACAACATCAACTGGCTTAAATATACAAATACTACCGACGAACAAGGTCGTGAAGCCGAATCATTTTCAATCAGTTGTGGCTTAACTCAGCTTACTGACGAACTAACACGGATCCCTGATCGAGACGGGGAGTTCGCCAGTCCTCTTGATCTGTTTTTAACCACCAATCCGGAGATTTACACGGTCAGCGTAAATCCGCCGTTAGGTTCTTCCGACCATAAACTACTTTCGACATCGAGTATTCTACCAATCAGTGACAGAGAGGCGCTTAAACCGCGCAAGATTTGGCACTACAAATCTGCTAAATGGGAAGATATCATGGAATATTTTCGCACTTTCCCTTGGTTAGACGTTTGTTTTCGATCCGACGACCCATCTGACTGCGCCAGGGAGGTTTCTGATATTATTTTGGCCGGTATAGAGTCTTACATCCCTTTTTCGAAGAATGCCCTTCCAACGGTAAGCCTTGGTTTGACCGAAAATGCAAAGAAGCTGTTACTTCTAAACATCTTGCATACCGACAGTGGCGTGAAAATTCTAACACCATAAATCGTAACACTTCTGTTCGTGCCAGGAACAGATGCAAAGAAATTATCGACGAAACCAAGGAGACACGCAATCAACGGATTAGAAACAAACTTCTCGCGTGTCCCAACAATTCCAGGTCCTTTTGGTCAGTCGCTAAGGCAGTTAGTCAATCACTACACCTATTGAGAAAGCGAACTTGTTGGCTGAACTCTTTGCTTCACATTCTACTGTCGATTTCCAAGGAAAAACACCACCTACTAGTCCCATAGTGCAGTCAAGGATGCCCGATATTGTCTTCAGACAGCGTATTATAAAACGTATTTTGATGAAGCTAGACACCAAAAAGGCTTTTGGCGCTGACGGAATACCTGCCATAGTTCTCAAAAACTGTGCTAGGGAACTAACACCAGTTTTCTGTAGATTTTTCAACCTATCCTACAGGAAGGGAATATTTCCTTCTTGCTGGAAATGTGCCACAGTTCAGCCGATACCTCAAAAAGGCAAGAAGACCTTGCCAAATAACTACCGACCAATCGCACTGCTTCCAATAATATCGAAAGTCATTGAAAAGGCTATCAATCAGCATCTTCTAAAATATCTTGAAGATTCAACATTATTAGCGATCACCAATATGACTTTCGTAAAAATAGATCAACAGGAGATCTTCTGACTTATGTAACACATGTTTGGAACAACGCGATTGAACACTTTGGAGAATCTCGAGCGGTTGCTCTTGACATATCCAAGGCATTGGACCGTGTTTGGCACGATGCACAGTGTGTCGACTAGTACAAGTTAGCTGGACAAAACTATTTTTTCACTTATTTCAATTGTTTATGTATATTCTAGGCATATTAAGTTATTTTAAGAAAAAATTCATCGCGTTGGTTTTTTTTTATGGGCGTGGCTAATTTTTTCCCCTAAATTAGTCAGCTACGCAGACATATTTAACGATAACTCGGAACAACTTGTCAGATTTTTATAAATAAAACATTAAAAAATGCGTAACAAAATTCTATTAAAGTTGATTGGATATTATTTTATTCTATCTTTTATCGTTTTGGAGTTATTTAGAAATTAATGGAGAGAAAAAAAAAAATTTTTCGTGTAAAATTCATTATTTTTTTCGGTAAAAAAGCGCAATAACAAAAGAAAAACAAAATATTATACATTTTTCTGACAGCTGCGTATCTGGAAAATAAAATAAGGTATTAATCATGAAAATCGGTTAATAAATGTGGGTTTTATTCACAATTTACCGCAGGTACTCAATATCGATAAAATTTGTGTAATACAGCCACCCTTGCATATCGCGGTAGGATTGCATCAGCTTAGCAGGTAGATAACGGAACTAAAGGGCAAGGGTATTTGGTATGGTTATTAGAATTAAAAATTATAATACAGTGTCTTTCATTTAGCTGCATTTCGCTTACCTGTATTTTTTGTCCAGCTGCACAAAACATTGTATAACAAAAACAAAATATTCTGCGTATGTGCACGAATTTTTCTACAAACTTGAATGTGCAACTAAATGAAAGACACTGTATTATTATTTTTAATAATAACCAGATGAAAAATCATTTATTGCATTTGTCAATTAAAAATAAAACAATTAATCCATATTACTCAGTTTTATTGACACAAAAAGGATAAACTCAAATAATACCTGCCTTTCAGGTAGGTAACTTGTGCATTATACATACATAAGTAGTTGGTATTTTAAAATGTTTTTGATTTTTTTAAGGTACATATTTCTTGCTGTTCGGTTCAAAAAAAAATTATTTTTGAAAATTCCAGTCAAAAATTGTTTTTGTTTAATTTTAAAATAAATGTTATAAATGCTCTGTAATAAATTTAGCATAATGACACTGACTGTAATTATATGTAAAATAAAAATACTCATTTATTGATAAAGAAAAAATTACAAGTCAAGGTTTACATGCTTAGTACAAGCACTACATAACTAAAAATAGTAGCTGAACCTAATAATCATCATCAGAGTCTTCTGATGAGTCGTTTACTGTATAATCGTCATCATTTTGTGGCATTGTGCGACAATATGATGACGATTCCAATCTTGACTCTTCTATGCTAGGGCTTACAATTAACTTTAATACATCCGTACATATTTTTTCCGGCTTTTTTTTTGGAATCTCTCGAAGGCTATTGACCAAAGGATCAGATGTTATAATTAACATGCACAGTAAGTCTCTATTCGTGGCAACACGCGAGCACTTGCGGGTGTTGTACTCCCTAAATCTGCGGCAATCTTTGTTCCGTGCTTCTTGAGCCTCTTCGGAAAGCTGCCCAATTGGAAGCAATGCCGCTTTGATGACTTCTGTGCTGTGAATTAATATTTTATGCACAGTAGCAGGCATACAGTACCACGAATAGAGACTAAGATAATGTTTTCTGGTTTCAAGACAAAATTTTTTGAATTCAACTAAGTTTATCTCGAATCCAGAAGACAATGTTCTCAAAATAACATCAAACTTTTTTATAATTGTAACATCCAACCCTGTGATCTGAGCACTCATCTCAGCATTCTTAAAAAAGCGACGGGCTGTATTTCCATCATTTGAAGAACCAAATCCTGGCTTTGGTTTATCTACAATGAGTCCCATCTCGTTCTTAAATTTCAATTTGATTTCCTCGGAACGAACCTTGATATCTGCTTTGTCTTCGTTGCTTCTAGCCTGCCATTTCTTAATATTCAACTTGTAACTGATATGTAAAAGACATTCGAAGCAACGAATCCAAGCATGAAGTGTAGATAAACCAAAGCCAAAATGTTCTTGATTGCTGTTAAACATCGCGGGGTCATCGTTCATCGTCTTGGGATGAACTAGTTTCCGTTAAGGCGTTACACACCTTTCCGTCTGTCATTGTCAGCAAAAGTTCGTGTTTTACAGAGATTTGAGAATCACCAAAGTTGATAAGTGTTGGAAGAGCATTTACTTCTTCCCACAATTTATTTGTCTCCACTAACGTGAAGTCGTTCGTTTCTTTGGCAAATATAAATTTGATTGGGCGACAATACAAAGTTAATGAAGGCCGAGGATTTTGCCAAATAATTTTGGACCCATCATATAACTTAAGGGGAACTAAAGAAAATGCGAAAAGAAACTCGTCCGTATATTCAGTGTTCTCAAATCTCTGTTTGTTTGTGCTGTGCCCAGAACTTCCATCACATCCCCATTTACTAACAAGTGTAAACGATGAACTTGTTGGGAGCACACTGCTGATAACTTCATTCTGTGCTAATACTAGACGTTCCACTGTTTTATTTAATAAGGCTTGCAAATTTATTTCAGCACGAGTTTCTATTATAGCAATGTGCTCCTCTGCAGGGTAACAGGCCTGTTTGGACTTTTTTAAACTAAAATACGACGGAAACACATTATGCCCCGCCTTCATGGACCACTTCCTAGTTTGTTTGTAAGAATGCGTTGTTGACTTAGAATCTATATAGTAAGCTAAGGGTTCGTCACTACTTAATTGCCTAGGATTAACGGAACTGGTATTTTTAGACTTAATAATATTATCTGGGCTCTCACTAATGTCTCTAATCACATTGGCAATTTTCCTTTGCCCTGCTGAACGCACAGCAATTTCGGCAGCAGTCACCAATTCACTGATTCGGGATTCTACGAGATCCACGACGCGACGTTTCTTCGTCTTAAACGATGATTCCTCGAAATCTTTGCGAGGTCTTCCTGCAGGAGTCACATTCTCACTTGATGTTGAAGGTTGTGGCGCAAAAGAACTCGCAGTAAACTGTATGTCTGCTTCATCCAACCAATTCTTATTTTTAATTAAAAAAACGCTCCTTCGACTTTCCTGAAGCCAACCATTTGGCACCAAACTTATTAGACAAGTTGGATATCTTCAACTTTATTTCTTTTTTGGCTGCTTTCAGTTGTAACATTCATTTTTTCTTAGATTTTAAGACCATGTAATGTTACTGATTTTTTCCCATTTCAAATTGTACTTATTTTCATTTTTGTATCGAACGGTATATTAAACAGAAGTTCCAAGACGTTCGGTATAGTGTATTGTGCGGGTTCCTGACCGAACCTACCGCCAGGCCGCGATTGGTGAAATGTTTGATCCGCAGTTTTGATTGGAGCGTCGTGATATTACCGGCAAAAGTCGCACGATTATTTAAGGCTCCGCAGAGCTTGAATCGAGGTTGTTTTCCATCTAGCCGCAACCAGGCAGTACCATCAAGCCGCTGCCGGGCTGTTTTCCATCTAGCCGCAGCCAGGCAGTACCGTCTAGCCGAGAGGCTATTTTCCATCTAGCCGAAGTAGGCTAATTTTCATCAGAGCCGCTAAGTAAAAGTACCAGTTTCTTAAATAAAAGCCGTAGTGGGCTTTCTGAGTGTTTGCTAAGAAAAAGTGTGAAAATCGGGCGTAGTCCATCAAAACAGGAATAAGAACAGTAAGTCAACAAAACTTCCTTCAATAGACTTATCCCGGAGTAGTGTGCCTTAACTACAATTTAAAACAGACTAAAAAGTGAAGTGTAAAGCACGACTTTTCGTCTTCGGGGGTTATAATAGTTTAAAATTTAAATGTAACAACTACTAGATAGGCTAGAATTTTTTTTGGTAAAACTGTAAGGTTAGAACTTTTTATTTTAAAAACATGAATAAATTTTCTTTTAGTTGATTAAAGCTAGTGTCTCACTGAATACTTATTTTTCTTTTCAGGATAAGTTGTACTAGACTAATTCTTTTTTGTAATACCCATAAAACCCTTCAGCATTTTTCCATTTTATTAGCTGAAGTTAGATCCTTTCTATTTTAAAATGGATGGTGCCCAAAATATCGTACAGCTAAAGCTTTTTAAAAAAAAATAGAAAATAAATCCAAAAAGACGTACAAAAATTATCTCTTACCCATATCTTTCTACCAAAGAAAACTGAGCTAGTGTGTGTTTAATTTCTTTAGTTCTTTTAAAATCAGGGTTCACTCGATTCATTATCAGAAATTAAAGCGGGGCTGCAAGAAAATTGTGCTCAAGCTTGGGGTGTCCAATATTCAAACGGTACAAAATGACGCAGTGTACGTGGGGCGCAATTAAACACTTTTTCATAGGCAACAAAATTGCGCTCAAGCGTGGGACAAACAACTTCTCACAGGGTACAAAAAAAAGATGCCTCAAACTGAGAACACTTTTTCACATCATACAAAATGACGCAGTGTACGTGGGGCGCAATTAAACACCATTTCATAGGCTACAAAATTACGCCCAAGCTTGGGGCAACACATTTTTTCATAAGTTACAAAATAGCGCTGTCAACGCGGGGCTTTTGGAATTTTATTTTTTTAAAGGGTTCAGCGTACTAGCTTTCGAACAAAATAAAAGCTCTAACTTTGCAGATATTTTTATTTCATAATATTTATTAAACGAAATTACACTATAGCAATAAGACAAAAGCAGGAAATTTGTAGAATTATTTATTTCAATTTATCCGATGGTGGTTTAGATATTAGAATTTTGTTTCGACTCTTAAGATAAGAGATTCCTACTTTTTTTCTTAAAAGCTAGCTTTATAGTTCAGATTAGCAGATGTGCTGGTTTACTTTAATTTTTTGCAGTGTTAGATTTTGCGGTTAACCGAACAAAAAAGAAAAAACGGTACGTTTTTTTCTCACCTATATTTTGCATGAATATTAAAAATACTTTGCTGATACGAAACGGTATTTAGAGATTTTTTTATAGGAAATTCTTAAGATAAATTGGTAAAAGAATTTTAATACAAGGCGATACTTAGAAATTTTTTTTGAAATTGTCGAAGATTTTTTTTAAGGTTTGGTAAAGAAGTTTACATATTTTAAGTGCCTTTACATATTTTTTATTTCGACTATTGGGAGCACAGGAGAAATATTTTAACGACTTTTTAAACAATTCCTTTAAATTTTATTCATTTATCATGGAAGCTTTAAATTTTAAAGTCAATCGCCTACTGGAATATGAGTTAGACTATGAACTGAAAATCCGTCGTACTTTCTCAGAACGTCCGGTCGCGGATAAAAGAAAGATTCTAACGAGGATCTTAAGTAAAGAAATATTCCAATAGATCAGATTGGACTAAATAGTTACAAAAAGTTTCTGATTTTTTTCGTCTAATAAAAAATTTTCCTTCTCAAGTTAAAACTCCTGCTTCTCCAAATGGTCACATGTCTCCTTTATTCGTGCATAAATATTTAAATAAAAAGACCGCATATCAAGATAAATCTATTAGGTGCCCATTTCTCGGCTTTATTTGACTCTGGTGCAAATGCCTCCGTTATAGGTCAGAATGGTATTAAAATTTTAAGTCGTTTAAGTATAAAAATATGCCATGTCAAAAATAGAAGTGTTACCACTGCAGATGGCAGCCGTCTAAAAGTTTTAGGTACGGTTGAGTTGCCGCTAGTCTGCAATGGTCATTGTTTAGTAATCTCTGCTCTAGTAGTACCTTCTCTATCACATACTTTGGTTTTAGGATGTGATTTTGCACAAAAATTCGCAATTTTAGTAAATTTTAAAGATAATTCGTGGTATCCACAGTCCCTAGAAGTCAACTCTCAAACAAGTTTTAGAGATTGTTATTCAGAAAGTTCCTTAGAAAACCTGTTCTCGCGTCTATGTACCCTAGATGATCTCTCGCGGACGGAACGCTTAAAACGCCGAAAACGTAATAAGCTCTTTCAATGAAATAAGTAGTAAAGATAGGTTAGGCCGAACGAATAAAATCACCATGTCTATAGATACGGCTGATGCCAGTCCTGTAAAGACTAGGCCCATCGCCATGTCTCCGTATATGTCAAAAGTATTAAATAAGGGGTTAGACGAAATGTTGAAACTCGGAGTGACATCGTCTAAGCTATGACGGAAGAAAGCTCAACGAGATCAGCAAATTTGATAACTACCCATTACCGAACATCGACAGAATTTTGACATCACTCAGGAATGCTAAGTATGTATCTTCGATAGATCTTAGAAAGGCTTTCTGGCAAATTCCTTTGGACAAATCCTCTAAGGAAAAGACCGCTTTTGCAGTAGTAGGCCGAGGTCTATTTCAGTTCGTCACTATGCCGTTTGGTCTAAAGAACGCTGCTCAAACTCAGCAACGGTTAGTAGACGCTATATTTGGTCCGAAATATGAGCCACATATTTTTACCTATCTCGATGATATTTTAGTAACATCGGAAGACTTCGAATCGCATATTCGCTTACTTAAAGAAGTAAAAAAATAAATTGAAAGAGGCCGGACTGACGATAAATTTGAGCAAATGTGATTTTTTTAAAACTTCTCTAAAGTTTTTAGGCTATATTGTAGGCTCAAATTCCTTGCGTACCGATCCGGATAAAGTAGCAAGCATGGTTAATTATGCGAGGCCTACTAATACTACGGAAGTTAAGCGCTTCGTAGGAATGTGTTCATGGTATAGACGTTTTATCGAGAATTTTTCTACCTTGTTGTCGCCTATTAATGATCTTTTGAAAGGACGAAAAAAAGGACAATCGATAGATTGGACAAACGCAGCAGAAAGATCTTTTATAAAGATTAAAGAGCTATTGGTTTCAGCTCCAATTTTATCCCAACCAGATTTTTCCCAACAGTTTTATATTTCTAGTGATGCTTCTAATACCGGTTTAGGGGGCGTCCTAACACAGAAAATCAATGGTGAGGAAAGAGTGATAGCGTATGCCAGTAGAACTTTACCAAAGGCTGAACGTAACTATTCGGTTGTTGAAAAAGAATGTTTAGCAGTACTCTTTAACATCGAAAAGTTTCGACCTTACATAGAAGGTGTTCCTTTCACGGTCATAACAGATCATTATAGTTTATTGTGGCTTAATTCAATTAAAAACCCTAGTGGCAAACTAGCACGTTGGGCGATTAGGCTGAGACAACATGCGTTTAAAATGCGTTTTGATATCTTAAAGTTTGTGAGGACTTGTGAAATATGTGGAGCGCAGAAATCTCCAAATACACTACATATGGGACTGATGGGAAAAGAGGAAAACGGTTAATTACCCTTTTCAAGTCATAGCAGCTGATCTAGTAGGTCCATTTCCACGTTCAAAACAAGGAAATAGATGACTTTTCGTAATTTCTTGCTGGTTAACAAAGTATACCGTGTTATTTCCTTTGAAAAGCTGTAAAGCCGAATGCTTTTTGAAAATTTTAGAAAACGATATTTTTCTAATCCACGGAGTTTCATCGCTTTCGAGATGCGATAACGGTACTCAGTTTACTTCTGTGTGTTTTAAGAGCTTAAGTGGGACATATAGTTTTAACATCCGTTTCAATCCCGTGTACACCGCAAGACACGAAGTAACAGGGTTTACACCGTCTTTCTTAGTTTACGGCAGACATATACCTCTATCTGGATCGTATTATAAAAATTTAGATTTGGATGTCAATGTTGACAGCGAAATAATTCCGGGTAACAGGGGTGCGTACGCCGAAAATTTAAAGGGTTTAAAAGATATTTTCACCGACGTGCGTAGTAGGGATACATAAGGCTTATGAACGGAACAGTAAGTCTTACAATCTTAGGAAAAGGGATTTTGCCTTTAATATAGGTGATCACGTTTGGTGAAAAAATAAAATTCTTTCCAGTGCAGCAGATAAATTCACATCTAAGTTGGTACCTAAGTATGTGCATTGCGTGATTAGAGAAAAGATTTCAGATTTAGTTTATGGTTTAGTTAATTTAGATGGGACTAAAATAGGACGATGGCATATTAAAGACTTAAAACCATTCAACGGACCTAACCCTAGTGAAAGTTTGTCAGAAGAAGAATAATTTATATTTACATTATCTTAATTGCTTAAATTTTTTTTTTTGATGTTGCTCTGTAGAGGTGACGACCTCGTTTTTTTGACTGTTATAAAAGTTGAGCTGAGGATAGCTTACTTTTATAGTTTTTGCTAAGGTCTTGGGTACTGATCATATCCAAACTTAGGTTGATTGTAGTTGATGTTTAGCATCGACTCAGCTGTTGCGAGCTTGCGAAAGAGTCACACTCAGGATATATCATAAGACTGGTATGTCGGTGGTCGCGGGATTTGATTTGCTTATGACCCCAAATAATATCCGGTTCTTGACACTTGGAAGCGAAATTTTGATTAGAGGCAATCCAAGGTGATCTTGAGTTAGGACAAGCGCAAGATGTAGCTCGCGTGGTATGATGTTGAGTCAAAATTTTTATGAGCAATTTCAAAGTTTGTTACCCGAGTGGGTGTATTTCTATTACCTTAATGGTATATGTTGGGTGCAATTAAGAGTAAATTGATTTTGGTTTATCCTGTAAGTCTAAGACTTGGATTATTTTGGTTTAGATCTTCTTCTGAATTGACAAACTGAGGGTATTTTCTGTTTTTTTCAGAGCCGTTTAAACGTTACCTTTGAGTCACTAATTTTTTTAAAATTTTTTTGCATGGACTCATAGGCGTATGTTGAGTTTTTCGGTTTACTATCAGATTGATAGAAAATTGAAGTTCTGCAGGAGAACTAAAGGCTGATCATTTACAGGAGATGAGAGCAGAGTAAGACAGTCGTTTCACAAAGAAATGATCAAAATCTGATACCGAGATGAGAACCTTGTCAAGAGAGGCTAAGCGCAGTGAAGGAAGATTCCTAACCGAATTTTTAGATTTTCACCAGATAATCTAGAAGTTTGGGCTGACAGAAAACGGTTATGCCTGATACCTGTAGCAGTTTCTTCTAGAGGCTATTGTCTAGGGAGACGATTAACACCATGATCGAATATGTTAGCTGTCAACGATGTTTTCTTCTTGTTTCTGATTAAGCTGGAAAAGCTCTTGTCGTCTTCAAAAGTTTTGTTGCGTTGCCACCGAAAATTGAGCAATTTTTGCTTCCTGTAGCTTTTCAAGCTCAGTTTCGTTTTTTTTGGAAATTTCCGTAAGAAGCTTGGTTAAGCTAACCTTGTAAACCTTTTAGGTTGTATCCCATGAGTTATCTGTTTTTACAGGCTGTGATGCACCGGGTGCTAACAGATGCCGTTACGACGTTTGGCAGGGAGTTAATCTTCCTGAGGAACAGACTGATTGGAAGGGTAGTCTATGGGGGGTGAACGTTTGACCTTTGGGACCTTTAGGGGTTTTGTTACCCAATGGTTATTTCTATTTGAACCAAAGGAGAGCCTAGCTACTGTAGTCGACCTCAGCTCCAATTAGCCTATTAGTGGTGACAGGCTGTTGGCAGTAGTGTGTTTCGGAACACCCTATTGATCAATTTTTTTGACTTATGGTGGTGTGGTAGACACCGTTTCAGTTTAGTGGATGCTATAATCTACTCCCTTTTGTTGGTGGACACCAGGGTCACCAATTCTGTATTTTATTGTCTCCACCATTCAGTATATCGTGGTGAGGTGTTTGTCTCCTGTTATGTGGGATGGATTGAATGTTTTTCGTTGTTGTTCTAGGGCGAGACCAGTACACGAGGGTTCTTCATGCAACTTGGAGAAGCGCAATGCTGGTTAAATTTTATATCTCTGTGTAGCCACCCTGAAGAATGATGGAGGGCGTTTTTTTCTGGCTCATGTTTCTAGGCAGATTTGTCACTTTGGTGCGATGTGCCGAAGATTTGATTAGCTTTTGCTAAGAGCTTTCACCAAGCTCAGTATGGAGTTGTCATAACCAAAGGTTTGGGATTTGAACTCCTGTATATATGTCTGTATATATTTCTGTATATATTTCTGTATATATTTCAGTGTATGTTGGTTGCCTGAGGGCATGTGCTCAAAATGCGAGATTTTGAGTCGTTTTGCTTATGGACTCCCATATATAGGATTATGACTTTAGGGAGGTCCTATTTCGAGACTTGCTGTCTCATATAGTTATGTTGGGAATGTTTCCTTGAATGTTAGTTGCGCGTGGACTAATCATTCTGTTCTTTGTGAACATTGCTTTTTGAAGCAGGATCATTCAGTTTGGTGAATTTTAGCTTTTATAGCTATTCACTGTGTTTAGAGTGAATTTTAGCTTTTATAGCTATTCACTGTGCCTATAGTGTTATTGTTAGCTTTTATAGCTGCTCACTATGATAATGGCGAGATTGTTCTTTTAGAACGCAGACTTTGTGTAGTCGAGGACTATTTACAGAGTGTTTTCTTGGCGAGGAGCCGAGGCTTTTTTCTGGCGATGTACCAGAATGTTTTCTTGGCGAGGAGCCGAGGTGTTTTCTGGCGATCAACCAGAGCGTTTTCCCTGGCGACTTTAGCATGTCTGGATGTCTTAGGACGTCGACATTGCGTTATAGAGTGCGATTATCTGGCGATACCAGAGTGTTTTGTTGGCGATAAGCTGACGTGTTTTCTGGCGATCAACCAGAGCGTTTTCCCTGGCGATTTTAGCATGTCTAGATGTCTTAGGACGTCGACATTGCGATATAGAGTGCGATTATTTTCTGAGTGCGACTAGTAGTGATACTAGATTTAGAATGTTCTCTTAGCGATGAGCTAGAGCATGGATAGCGATTGTTCCCGAGCGTTTGTCTGGATATTTATCCAGATATTTTTTTTTTTTTGGCCTAGTGCTAAATGGTCTGACAAGACTTTTTCTTTTTAGTGTAAGTGTTTGCACTAGAATCATTTTTTTTATTTTTTTTCTTTATTTAAGAATTTTTATAAATTTCTTTTGCTGAAATAGAAAATTTTCAGACAATCCTTAAAATGTTTTAAGGGGGGTGTTCATATTTTGTTTCAGTTCACTTTTTTTGATTTAGACAAGAGTCTAGACAAAGTTATATTTTTTGTTTTGGTAACAATAACAGAGCTGATTCTTTTATATAAGAAGACCGCGATTGTTATTTTGGAAAGGTATTTCTTATGTTCATGCAAGGATTTTTATTTGCTTTTTGATGTACTTAACCTTAGTGTCTAATTAAGTTAAGTCTAGTTATAAGATTCTTGTGATCATGCAAAGATTTTCATTTGGTTTTTCATTGTACTTAATATTAGTGCTTAATTGAATTAAGTCTAGTAGTAAGGTCCGAAGTTTGTAATTTTGTTTTAAGTTCTGACCTTAGTATTAAGTAATAGTGTACCACTTTGTACCTTTTCATAAGTAGCCTAAGTTTAATAGACTAGTGTAGTCTATTTCTTTTTGGAAGGGGGTAAATGTAACATTCATTTTTTCCTAGATTTTAAGACCATGTAATGTTACTGATTTTTCCATTTCAAATTGTACTTATTTTCATTTTTGTATCGAACGGTATATTAAACAGAAGTTCCAAGACGTTCGGTATAGTGTATTGTGCGGGTTCCTGACCGAACCTACCGCCAGGCCGCGATTGGTGAAATGTTTGATCCGCAGTTTTGATTGGAGCGTCGTGATATTACCGGCAAAAGTCGCACGATTATTTAAGGCTCCGCAGAGCTTGAATCGAGGTTGTTTTCCATCTAGCCGCAACCAGGCAGTACCATCAAGCCGCTGCCGGGCTGTTTTCCATCTAGCCGCAGCCAGGCAGTACCGTCTAGCCGAGAGGCTATTTTCCATCTAGCCGAAGTAGGCTAATTTTCATCAGAGCCGCCTAAGTAAAAGTACCAGTTTCTTAAATAAAAGCCGTAGTGGGCTTTCTGAGTGTTTGCTAAGAAAAAGTGTGAAATCGGGCGTAGTCCATCAAAACAGGAATAAGAACAGTAAGTCAACAAAACTTCCTTCAATAGACTTATCCCGGAGTAGTGCCTTAACTACAATTTAAAACAGACTAAAAAGTGAAGTGTAAAGCACGACTTTTCGTCTTCGGGGGTTATAATAGTTTAAAATTTAAATGTAACAACTACTAGATAGGCTAGAATTTTTTTTGGTAAAACTGTAAGGTTAGAACTTTTTATTTTAAAAACATGAATAAATTTTCTTTTAGTTGATTAAAGCTAGTGTCTCACTGAATACTTATTTTTCTTTTCAGGATAAGTTGTACTAGACTAATTCTTTTTTGTAATACCCATAAAACCCTTCAGCATTTTTCCATTTTATTAGCTGAAGTTAGATCCTTTCTATTTTAAAATGAATGGTGCCCAAAAAATCGTACAGCTAAAGCTTTTTAAAAAATAGAAAATAAATCCAAAAAGACGTACAAAAATTATCTCTTACCCATATCTTTCTACCAAAGAAAACTGAGCTAGTGTGTGTTTAATTTCTTTAGTTCTTTTAAAAATCAGGGTTCACTCGATTCATTATCAGAAATTAAAGCGGGGCTGCAAGAAAATTGTGCTCAAGCTTGGGGTGTCCAATATTCAAACGGTACAAAATGACGCAGTGTACGTGGGGCGCAATTAAACACTTTTTCATAGGCAACAAAATTGCGCTCAAGCGTGGGACAAACAACTTCTCACAGGGTACAAAAAAAGATGCCTCAAACTGAGAACACTTTTTCACATCATACAAAATGACGCAGTGTACGTGGGGCGCAATTAAACACCATTTCATAGGCTACAAAATTACGCCCAAGCTTGGGGCAAACACATTTTTTCACACGTTACACAGTAATGTCACCAAAGTGAAATTTTGAAGAAAGAAAGTCATATACACGCGAGTTTTTTTTTCATTCTTCGTGTGTTTCAACCACTCCTCAAAAAAGGCTACCCTTGAAATAGAGTAAACGTGTTCTGGAAAAAAAGAAAAAAAAAAAACATGTTGTACTGAAGTGTGCTAAACAATATGTGTATTTTTACGAAGAATAAAGTTATTTCTGTGTAATATCTAAAAACTAGCCCGGATAGAGGTGAATGTCTGTATATTCTGAACTTTCAAAGTTTTTTTTTTTTTTAAAAAAAACACGCTAAAATATATAGGCTATTTAAAAAAAATACTAAAAATTCAAATTAATAGATTCTGATTAAAAAAATACATTAAAAAATAGTACTTACCCTCAGTATTAATATTCATCACAAAAACTTTCACAATATTACAATATGTCACTATAAGATGTGCACGAAAGTGTCGCTAAATTGCAACTGATTGATTGAAAGAGCTGCATTAAACTCATTACCTGACTTCTGACGCTTATGACTCGTCACTTGCAAATTTGATAAACAACCTTTTCTCGGGATTCGGGGTTTGGTGGTGTTGTTTACGTTTTGCAAATAAGATTTCCTGGAAATCATAACATGAATTTTGTCCACCTAGCATGTTCTACGCGACACACTGTGCGATGGGCTGTTGGCTAAGCTACGCTCTTATGGCATGTCTGGAAAGTTCTGTTTGTGGCTCTCATGTTTCCTCAGAGAGCGTTCTTTACGAGTGGCTAGTGGCTGTCCCCCAGGCGGCAGTTTTTTCTAAAAACGTTAACGTTGCTGAACCCTACATAGTTATGTTGGGGCACTCCATTTCTTTAACATCGTCACTCAATTTGTTGGGCACTAATTTGGGACCAAATATGTCCTGGCATGAACATGTTGCAGGCATAGCAAGGAGAGCTTCTCAAAAGTTGGGAATATTATTTCGAACCAAAAGCTTTACACTCCACAACAACTGTTAATTCTTTATAAAGCTCAAATTCGACCAACTATGGAATACTGCTCCCATGTTTGGAGCTCCGCTGCATTGTTGGATTCTATTCAGAGAAGAGCTGTTCGTCTGATTGGAGACCCTGAACTGACCGGCGGCCTTGATTCGCTGGAACATCAAAGAACGGTTGGCGACTTGAGCCTATTCTACAAATATTTTCATGGAAAGTGTACGAAGGATGTGGCCCGCTTAATTCCTCCCAGAGCGGTGCATGTTAGAAGTACACGTCGCGCTAATACTTCACATCCGTATGAGGTTCAGCTTGTTACTGCTCATACAACGCTTTTCAAGCAGTCTTTTCATGGAGAACGTCATCCCTCTGAAATAATTTGCACAGGACTGTGTTTCCCACCGAGTACAATTTGCAGCGATTCAAGAACAACGTGAATCGCTTTCTCTGCACAGGTGTCGCTCCTGTAGCGCTTCAGGGACTTCCCTGTAGTACGTGTGCTAGACCCATAAAAAAAAAAGAACCAATCGAAAATGGGGCCCCTTCGTAAATTATCTAAATATAAAATAAACAGATACACTAAATAAAACAGTCATAAATCTTACAAAACATTTTTATTTTCTGTTTTAGAACGAAAATTAGTCCGCAAAAGTGCACTTTTAATAATCTTAAACTTAAAATTGCACCTTCCTTGCCTTCTGTGACGCAAATAGATTTATAACATTTTCGAAATCTGTTTCTTCGATTTCTTCTCGTTCTACATTGAGCAAAGCTAGGTCGCATAATCTTTTTTGACACATTGTAGCCCTCAAATACAAAAGTATTAATTTTAGCTTACTGAAAGGTCGCTCGCAATTTGCGATGGATATTACAATCGATAGCCGGGCGAGTAAAAGCATTAAGCAATCGACCT
Source organism: Pachyrhynchus sulphureomaculatus (assembly GCA_019049505.1). NCBI lineage: Eukaryota > Metazoa > Arthropoda > Insecta > Coleoptera > Curculionidae > Pachyrhynchus > Pachyrhynchus sulphureomaculatus. The sequence goes on along the minus strand of CM032454.1, from coordinate 105,423,768 downwards.
ACGCTGCCCGGCGCGGTGGCCGTCGTCGCACCATTCATTCCCTCTCGCTGGTTCGCGAAAGCTCACCACGTGCGGGAATCGCGGAATTATTTGATTATCTATTAGTCAAAATAGACGAAAAAAACAGTAGTAACTTCGCAATAATGCGCATAGAGCTGAAAACTGGTATAGGTTTTAAATACACTATTACAAATAAAATATGAAAAGTCCCCACCGATCCTACGTCTGCTAAAAATTTTATTCCAAGGTCAAAGGTCAAAAATATCGGTTTTTTCGCATTTTTCTCATAAACGGTAAGCATAACAATAGGTCAGACAAAAGTTGTAGATCATGAAATTCTCTACAAAAATTGTTCTTGTACTTTTTTTTCCCTACAAATCACCATTCCTGAGATATCGCGATTTCAAACATCGAAAATACTAATATGCACTCGTACGCGGCCTGTATACGTCATTGGACGTTCAATATAAGTAAAAATATGGAAATATTGGTTTGTGTGACTCCCACACTAAAATACGTACAAATTATATGATTCCGAATGAATATACACTCGGTTCCTAATTCCGTTCGCCCGTATAACCTTGAGCAACATCTGTCAGTACTCCATTGTTCGAGTGGCGACAGTCGTATACCTGCCCTTTTTGAAGGACGTAAATGAAATAACTACTTTTAGTATTGAACGTTTCTTTGTAGTGAAAAGACATGCTTATTGATAATATTTTTGATTTCAATTTGTGCCGTTAAATAATTTTTATTTGTAGTACACCTGTGACTGAAAGTGAAATTGTTGTTGTTGATCGTGGAATGAAGACTTTGATTAATTCAAGTGTAAAAGAAATGATGGGTTTCTCGAATACCTGAAAGACAAGCAATCTGTAACAATCCATGTACAGTGTCGTAAAATGTACACTCGGAAGAGTAGTATTGCTGCAGCACGAGATGGAACAAGCCAGTACATCTACGATTAGTCCACCTCGTACTAGAGAGTGACTAAGCGGTTTTTTGTTTTAAAAATTATTGCTTATTTTGCGGCGGTGAAGCAAATGAAGAGGCTGAAAAGAAAAAAAGCGCAGAATGTTCGGTGTAAAATTTATCATGTTGCTACACTTCCATTTAAAGATTCTATTCTGAAGGTAGCTCGGACTCGTTCTGATGACGTAGCAAAAGCTGTTATTGCACACATCGAGTATGAATATGATTTAGTTGCCGCTGAGGCTAAGTACCATAATGATTGTTATAATTCCTTTTTGAGACCCACCACGGGGGTAAAATCGGTCGTCCTGAAAATGATTCTAATACTTTGGCAATGGAAGAAATATTTGCATACATTGAAAATAGTGATGATTGTCAGTTTTCATTGGAAGAATTAAAAAATATTTTTAAAAATCCAGCTATAAGTAATAGAACAATTAAGACAAGATTAAAGTTAAAGTATGGTAATAAAATTATTATAACTGGGAAACAAGAAAGTTTAACATTTATCTGTTTTATTGACAATCATTACTTTAATTGTTACTAATAGCACTATTTTTTCGTGGAGTATGCCTACTGGAGAAACCACATTAAAAAAAAAGCGCCAAATACACTACCTCATAGGTGGTGCGAAAATGTGTGCGTATTATGTAGAATACGACTTCTCCAACTTTTGGAATCACAATATCTCAGGAATGGTGATTGGTAGGAAAAAAAGTATAAGAACAATTTTTGTAGAAACATGCATGATCTACAACTTTTGTCTGACCTATTTTTACGATAAAACTTACTGTTTACGAGAAAAATGCGAAAAAACCGATATTTTTGACCTTTGACCTTGAATAAAATTTTTAGCAGACGTAGGATCGGTGGGGACTTTTGATATTTTATTTGTAATAGTGTATTTAAGACCTATACCAATTTTCAGCTCTATCGAATTATTGCGAAGTTACCACTTTTTTTCGTCTATTTTAACTGGATAATCGAATATGAAATATATTGTTGGTTTATTTAAATTTTAAAGTTTATTAATTTGCGAATTTTACATCCCCCTTTGAATGGCGTCTAGGCAGGTGCCCTACTTGCCCCATCCTAGGCACGCCACTGCATCAGTTCCGTATGAAACACGATTTGTTTTGAGGAGGTGATAACTATTAAGAAAGGGACAGTTTGTTGTTGATTTTCATGCAGGACCTAATTCCTGTAGTGTGGTGTGTTTTACATTTCCTGCCTAGATAAGAGATTCGGGTCAGTTCCCATTATAATCTCCTGTTTATAGACAAGGAATTCGGGTCAGTTGCCATTATTGGGATCTTACCTGTGGGCGGAGCCTACTATGATTATAATTATTATTAAGATGGCTGAAATATGGGTGCAGATTTAAATTTGTAACGTGTGAAGCATAGGGAGTGTGACAGTATTTTTCGAAAATGTTATTAACAAGTGGCAATATTTGCAAATGGGCCTGCACAAATCCTGCCCAAAGGAATTTCACACTCGGTGAAAAATTTTTAAAATCAAATCTTTTCAAGCAGCATATATATTAATGGCCCAATTGCGAGCATTATTGTTTAAGATAAATTAAACCTTTAACAAAAGAAGAGGGGAAATTTTATTAATGAAATGCTCTTATACAGCAGCTGAAAGTGAAAAATGCAAACATATCCTCGCAACTCTTTTGTATTGTTACGGGTAAGATTCTAACCTATAAATGTCTAATATTTACATTTCTTTTGTATGAAAATTAATTATTTACAATGATTATAATAACGAACAAAGTGTTTTAACCGGCACTGATATCAAGTGTACCTGGAAAGTGAAACGTCAAGAGGTATTGGAAACATTCAAACTGGAAAAAATTTTAACCGGTTTCAAATCAAATGCCAATTCACTTCGGAGGTTAATATTTGTTACCTATTTATGACTGATAAGGAACTTTTGTTTGACACACGTACACAAATTACAAAAAAAAACAAATGACAGTTCAAGAATAAATAATTTTACTTACCTGGAAAAATGTAATGTTCTTTTTAAAATTTTTAGAACAAACTTTAGTATGAACTGGGATTTTTCGTTTAATTCGGAGAAGTTTTTTCCACACTTTTAGTCTGTCAACTTTTTCCACTTGCCCAAAATGCATTAGTAATATTTACATAACCCTCATTCGCTTTTGAAAATGCATGAAAACTACATTGAAATCCTTTTGCAGCATAAAAGTCTTTGTTCAATTTTAAGAAAATTTGTAATATTAATTTACCCAGACGCTTATGACAAATTTAAAATGCACCTCAAGTTTAATTTCTGAAAAACCCGCGAGATGTCGTATTGAGTAGGTAAGATCCCAATTGGAATCTCACCTGTAGGCGGAGTCTACTATGATTATTATTAAGATGCCCGAAATATGGGTGCAGATTTAAATTTGTAACGTTTGAAGCATAGGGAGTGTGACAGTATTTTTCGAAAATGTTATTAACAAGTGGCAATATTTGCAAATGGGCCTGTACAAATCCTGCCCAAAATCAAATCTTTGTGTTGTTACCGGTAAGATGCTAACCTAGCATTTCAATTTTTGTATGAAAATTAATAATATAATATGAAAAATGTTATCTAATAAGGAATTTTTGTTTAACACACGTACACAAAGTATAAAAAAAAACAAATGACTGTTCAAGAAAAAATAATTTTACTGACCTGGAAGAATGTAATCATCTTTTTTAAAATGTTTAGAACAAACTCTAGCATCAATTGGGGTTTTTCGTTCAATTCGGAGAACTTTTTTCCACACTTTCAGTCCGTCAACTTTTTCCACTTGCCCAAATGCATTAGTAATACTTACATAACCCTCATTTGCTTTTGGAAATGCATGAAAAACTACATTTAAATTCTTAAAACTTTCATAATTGTAAACACAGTATAAAAGTCTTTTTTATTATTTTTCACGAAAAGCAAAGATTTCGGTGTTCATTTTTAAGAAAATTTATAATATTAATTTACACAGATGCTTATGTCAGATTTAAAAATGCACCTCAAGTTTAATTCCTGAAAAAGCAATGAGATGTCGTATGTAATGGGTAAGATCCCAATACTCCTGTTATAACCGTCAATTTTATCTAATCGTATTATTTGAGTGAAATCTTGACTTGTGACGTATTTTCAGATGTATTATTTTTAGTGTCATGTTTGACAAAATTTTAATAACCATTTATTTTAAAAGACAATTTTCATTTTTTCTACTTATTGAAAATAAATCGAATTCAAGGTTATAATTCACCCATCACGTCGCATTTTGACATAACCTCAAAAATGGTCAGAATTACGTCTGTAAGTAAATTAAAAAATTAAATCAGAGAGGCCCCCATATCTATACGTGTTTTGGGGTGCTTAAACCGAATATGCCAAAAGAATTGACCTATTAAGTCAAGATCTTGAAATAACCTCATAAAGTCCCGTCCTTTCATTCACAGGTGGCTGGATCAAGGTGCGTCCTCTCGCTTCTCGTGCACTGGATGCTTTATTAAGGTGTTTCCTCGATGGTGAGAGGCGAGGAAACTCACTTGAGTAAAGCACCCTGATGATGAAAGGCACACACTTAAATAAAGCATGCCAAGGGTAAAAGGCTGGGGGAATTACCGTAATAAGGCACATCGTGGATAAGGGGCGATGGTACTCGCTTTAAAAAAGCACCCTGAGGGTGAAAAGCGATGGAACTCACATAATTCAGCATCCTGTAAATAAAACAACTGGACTAATTAAGGATATTTCAAGATCCTGACCTATTAAGGTTAATTCTGTTGACATATTTGCTTTTGTCGTATAAGTGGTCTGCTCGGTTTTTTTGCATTAAGTTATGTTATGGCTATAGTTTAACGTTCTTGGTGTAGGTTTCTTCTATAAGCTATGTTAGGTTTAGCATTCTTGATGTAAAGTTCTTAGTGCATGATTCTTGCATTAGTTTATGTTAGGTTTAGAGTTTTTGATGCAAAGATTTTTGTATAAGTTGCTTGCATTAGGCTATGTTAAGTTTAGTGTTCTTGGTGTAAATTTCTTGCAATACGCTGTGTTAGGTTTAGAGTTCCTACTGTAAAGTTCTTGGTGTAAGTTTCTTGCAATAGGCTATGTGAGATTTAGATTTCTGGGTGTAAGTTTTTTGCAATAGGCTATGTTAGGTTTAGAGTTTCTCATGTACATTTCGTGCATTAGGTTATGTTAGGTTCAGAATTGCGAGGGTGATGTGCGAGGGGAATCACTTTAATAAAGCATCCAGTGGATGAAAAGCGAGGGGACTCACTTTAATCCAGAAACCTGTGAATGAAAGGATGACTTTTTGAGATTATTTTAAGAGCTTGACTTAATAGATCAATTCTTTTGGCATAATCGGATTAAGCACCTCAAAACACGTATAGATGTGGTGGTCTGTTCATTTAATTTTTTAATTTACTTACAATCGTATGGGTGAATTCTAACCTTGAATTTGATTTAAGAATCCCAAAATACGTATAGATATGGTGGTTTCCTCGTTTATATTTTTAATTTATTTGTGAAAGTATTTTGTGTCATTTTCAAGGTGTTTTCTGAGGTGATGTCAAAATCCTTGGGTGAAGAGTCAATTCTGACCTCGGATTCGTTTTCAGCACATCAAAACACGTATGATGTCGTATGTCACCTTTTCACCACAAAACTTTTTTTTATGGTCCTGTGAAATTATAGTTTTTTGCGCAGAAACGAACAGCCAATTAACATTCTTGATGCGAAATAAAATAAGCAATAACTTGAATTTGCTCGAGAGCACTAACGAAATTAACAGAGATGCCGGGAGTGTTTGACCTGTGTTCGGTGCTAGACGAAATTTCGAATCCTATTTGAACTGACCTCTCACGATGGCAAACTAAAAAGAAGAAGAAAGGGGTTAGAATTTTTCATGAATAAAGATGCCGTTGATCGATCTTTAATCGTTGCCAATATCAACACGGCAAATGTGCTGATTTTCTCTGTTATAAGCTGTGTAATTTTACTTCGTCAGGCAAATAGATTCCCGTTTAGCACTTTTTGTTTCTTAAGATACGTTATAAAATTACTAGGATTTTTAGAGGACTCTCCTTGTTTTATAAACAGTACTTTTGTTAGTTGTTTGCAAATATGTCAAAGCGAAGGATAGAAGTTGTCGATCCTTTTATAAAGAAAAAAAGGTAAGTCTAAATATGTTTTAATATTTTAGAGTTTTTTATAGACAAAATTTTTACTTAAACCGTGTTCATAGTTGTAGTATCCAACAAATTACTTTAATATTGTCTACAGCAAGAAGCTGATAAAACATGTAATTTTAGTAATATGTTGCTTAAATAACTATAATTTAAACACTCCAATGTCTGGCAAAACTGAGTAATTCATGGATTTTATTTTTTATGTTGGAAAAAAAGTTGAAAATCTTTTATTGTTGAACATACTTTTGTCAGACTACCTAAAAATTATTCGTGTTACACTAATCCTTAAGAAATCTATCAATTGGTCAACTACTACAGCAGTAAGTCATCTTGTTAAGTTGATTCAAGTTTGCATTGAGGGATCGACATATTTGTAGACATCTTTTTTCAACCTGATGTGGGCTTTTAACAGTGTTCCCATGATTTACTGTTATCCAAATCTTTTGAGATCATAGTTGGTATATTTTCTGCAATATGTGTCATATAACGTACTTTATCAAAGCATCTAGTCAAGCATGGAATACCTTGGAGTTCTTCGTTTGGGCATATTCTATTTTTTATTATACATAGTAGGGCATATAATTTACCAAAAGAATAAGTAAAAACATTTATATTATTAGACTTATTAGAAACTTTAAAAATTTGTGTGGCAATAGTGAACTTTTAAATTATATGTACTTGGACACACATGTCTTATTGTGTTGGGGATTTTCTGCACATTCTTTAAAATGATTTGCTAGTTAGAGAAGATGTGTAAGGGTATTGGCTATCTAATCTTATACAGTCTCAGTGTCATTGATGATGAATATTTTAAAATTTTTTACTATAGTAATATAATCTATTGCTGGATCATTATGTTTTTGTATCATCAACAAATAACGATACCCTGGAATTAACTAATCTTGGAGCATAGCAGACATGAATATTAAATAAAAAAGTTCCAAGTATTGAGGTATACCTCTCAATGTTTTCTGTTGACAAGGTGTCTACTTTTCTAGTCTGACTACTGTTGTTTTGTTAGTTTAAAAGACCTCAATCCACTTCAAAAAGTCCCTTTATCACTGAACTTTTGTCCTTTATAAAGAAACTTTTTGGCAGGGCTATGCTCAATGACACAACTAAAATCTAAGTTAATAATGTCGACCAGCTTTTGATTGTTCAGGCAATTAGTCCAAGAATTTACACAGTTAAGAAACTTTATAGTAGACTATACTTGTAAAAACATGTTGTATTTAAGATAGAAAACTGTTTTTACAAAGGATACAAGTTAGGCTAACTTGTCTTTTGTTCTTCCTTTATAGTTTTGCTAGAATTCTATTGCAAAAATATATATAGCTTTCTTTGGATGTTCTACCAATTCCTGAGAGTGATCCCATAGAATGAATTAAATAAGATTAGTAGAAAGATACACATATACATAGACAGTAAATACATCCTAAACATAGTTATTTGTAATTATACATATAAGAGATTAATGAAATGAAGGAAGGCTTTGAATAGATCATGTTATGTCCTTAGCATTCTTGTAATCGGGAATTTGAATATTGTATTAGTTTTTCATTTTTAGTATTTTATACTGAACATTTGTGGGATCACTTTGGTGTTTGTCTGTCTGCCTGTCACACCTGATTTTTTTTCCAAAACTATTGGACATGGGAAGTTAAAATTTGGTACAAATATAGGAATTGATGGCCCAATAGCCATGTAGTTTGAAAGTTAAATTTTGACTTAAGTTTTGGGGGATGAAATCAGAAGTAAAAAAAAAATTTACCTGATCATCAAGTGAAGTGTCAGATGAAAGCTTATTGAAATACGAGTTCAAAAATATATATAATGTAATACCTTTCTTTGTATTAATTTAAAAAATGGCCAGGAACCCTAGTGTCCCTTCCTATCTCGAAAAGTATTGGCCAAAAAATTTTGAAAAAATTCTGGAATATTCTTCATAGAATGTAGCTTGATCCAAAATTATCACGAGTGCCTTATGTTTGATAATTTACCTGATATAAAAAAAAGTTAGGAAAAACTATGATTCTTGACAAATGGTGGAGGTTTTATTAATATACTGTTTATAACGCCTCGCGGGTCGCTCCTGTACTGAGACAAAAGAATTTTATTTTATTTGATTATAATTAACCAAATAGTAGGTAGTAAATATTTGTTTTACACTTTTATTACTAGAGTCTAGATTGAGCCAGATTGATTTATGGGCTATTTGGTAGCTAAGATGCTATAACTATTTTACATTATTGACTAAGGAAAAAGTGAAAATACATATTGGATCTTAAGATATATATACATATCAGGGACCTAATTAACTTAGGCTAGGTAGGTTTATTTTAAAGGCAGTCATGGTACGGAACACTAATTGCGCAACTCCAACTTGCACTTGACCAGTTTTTTTTCAATTATTCATAGTCGGACCTATAAGGAGTTAATGATGCATGGAGTTGCTTGGTGTATATTCTGTTATATGTCCTTTTTAGAGTCCTTAAGATCCAAACATATAAAGATTTCAATATTTTCGATTTTGACAGAAATGATATGCAGAGCAAAATTCTAAATATTTCTGAAGCCCTTCTTCAGCTTAACGTTTATTTTGTCATTAATAAATTACTATAATATACTTATAATTTAAAATGTCTTTTAGTTTGCGTTTTAGAATGATGTGTTTGCATGAGAAATACGGGGTAATTTTACAAATTTTTTCATTATATTTTCATTTAGTTAATAAAGATTGAATAAAACCAATTTCCCCATTTTAAATAGCAACAGTATAAATGTTTATGAGTTATTTGACTGATGACAAGCTATTTTTTGAAAATGATTAACTTTAGGTATAGGATATGCCTCATTTTATGGTCAAAATAGTATGTACAATCCAAAGATACAATAATAAATGTCATAAATACAAAATCTTTGTGTCAAAATCATCATTAGTGATGTTTAATCTCATTTATTCTCAAGAGATGGGGATGTAAATTCTCAAATTGTTAGTCAAAATATACTTTGGTGTAGAAGCCACATGCTTTTGTAACTATTTATATTGAAAGAAAACAATTGTCCTACTCTTATATACACTTGGTGTATAAGGTTAGGATTCATAAATCTGAAATATTTTCTTAGGTACAGCTATCAGACATCTTGTTAAGTTGTTGAGGTACATATTTATATAAATAGCTAGAATTATTGAGAATATATTTTTATATATAAACCATAAAAAGTAGTTACAGCATAATTATAATTTTCAGGGAAGAACGTGGTGCAGTCGAAAATAGTGGATTTACCCAAATTGCTGTTACATCTGTGAATCAATTTACAGGTTTACCTTATACTCAACGATATCATGAGTTATATCGAAAAAGAATTGGTCTACCGGTATTTGAATATCGTGCCGATTTTATGCGTCTTTTAAGTGAACATCAGTGTATCGTTTTGGTTGGTGAAACAGGATCTGGAAAAACTACCCAGATTCCGCAGTGGTGCGTCGAATATGCAAGAGCTGTTGGAAAAAAAGGCGTTTGTTGTACACAACCCAGAAGAGTTGCTGCAATGTCTGTAGCACAGAGAGTCTCTGAGGAAATGGATGTGGCATTAGGGCAAGAAGTTGGTTACAGTATTCGTTTTGAAGATTGTTCATCTGCAAAAACTATTTTAAAGTAAGTAGGCATTTTTATGTAAACATAAATCAGTCCAATTTTTTTCTCTTAAAAGTGACAATTCTAAAATTTGTTTGCAAATTACCAAAGTTCGGTTTTTTTTATTTTCGATGATTTTTTGTTTTGAGGCGTTTGTGGGAACTGTTAAATTCAATCTGAAATTTAAAATATATGACTTTATTTTTATAATATTGGTAAGCAAGATAGTTCGAAGAAATAAAAAAAAACCCAGAGCCCCAGAAGAGCCTATTTATGAAGGCATATTGGAAATTAACTAAAATCGGGCAACATTTTATATATTGCCTGGGAGAAAATTATGATTTTCGATGTAAATTCATGGAATATCTCCAAATTCAAAATTCTATGAAAATCGTGTTATTTTTACTAGCCTCTATTACGTGGTATTAAATTTATTGCAAGTTTATGAATTTTAGATAGAACATTCGATATACCAGATTTGTTGGAACTTGACTGGTTTTCTTGTAGATTCTTATTATTAGTTATTTTTAAATTTACGGTAACTACTGAAAAACTAGAAACATCCTTACTTAGAACAGGCAACAGGGTGGTTTCATCTCGCAAACATATAAGATTTTTTATTTATGGCAGCTGTAGATGTGTCCTCAATAAAATATCAATTTTGCATTTTCAAAAATAAATAAATAAAAACAAAAAAACAAACAAACTTTTTGCGTTAAACACAGCTATGCTACCATCTTAACTAGTTTCAAGCAAGTTTTCGTCACTTTAGCCTTAGAGTAACAAATAATTTTCAATGACATTTTCACATAATCGCTTAAAATTAAATTAATTAATTAAAAACAGTTTGTTACAATTTTAGGTTGTTCTTATGTTATTATATATTGATTCCAGGCATCACCAATATTTGACTTTAAGCAATAGATATACGTTAGAATAATATATATACAAATGTTATACCCTTATTTATTTACTAGTTTAGTAGAATAATATATACAAGGGTTATACATATGGCAGTCAAACAGGGGCACCTGTTATACAGTTCATTATGGCGTCGCGACAAATTAATTCAATTTGTACGCATTATCGCCTCAAATTTTGGACTAGTTTTTTTAATAGTTTTTACAATACTTTACTAATACATCTTTTCTGCAATACCATATTCCGTAGCGGTGATTTTTGAGTCTACAAATTCTTTTTTAACATTATAATTAAGTGAGCTTTATCCTAAAAGACATTATTTTACAAAACCATTAAAGGGAGTGATTTTCCTCATACAAATTTGCCGAAGAATATTTTCTAGATCTTGTCGCTATGCACTTTTGGAACTTACTGGCGGAAATTGGTGAAAATCAAAAAAAATTACCACTATATCTGCACCGTACTATTTTGCAACATTACAGTTGACATACTCGTACAGATATCATAGAATTCATTGCATACTATCTGCTTTCAGAATAGAATAAGAATATAAAAACCATATAAAACACTATAAATTTTATCAAATCATAGGTAATTTTTTTACATTCTGTAATTTTTTTGTAAATGACTAGGAATATATCTAGCTTTCTGTCTGTCTGTCTATCTCCCTATCTATCTATCTATCTATATATATATATATATATATATATATATATATATATATATATATATATATATAATACATATTTATATATATATATATATATATATATATATATATATATATATATATATATATATATATATATATATAATATATATATATATATATATATATATATATATATATATATATATATATATATATATATATATATATATATATATATATATATATATATATATATATATATATAATACATATTTATATTTATATATATATATATATATATATATATATATATATATATATATATATATATATATATATATATATATATATAATTATGTATAAATTTTATGATGTTTCTTAAAATGTAATAGTGCATAACTTTGAATTCGTAAGACTATTCAAAAAGCACTATAGTGCTGATCACTCACATGTATTTTCAGATTTTTTGAGCAAAAGCTTTTAAAGAAACCTTACGTGAAAATCGAGAAAACATCGTTTAAAGTTTGAACAACCATTTTCATCTACATCAACATTGATAAATTTGTTATTATATTGTATATACAAATCTTTTTTGATAACATTTATTTTAACAGGTCTTTCTCAGGTCAAAGTTGCCTTTCAGTCAGATAAAAAAAAAACGCTTCTCAAGAAGTAACTGCACTGTATGTTTTCCTTCAATTTTAAGCTATTTTTGAGACATGTGGAGCACTAAATAGATGGTTTCTGGGGAGAAACGAGTCGAATTTTGAAAAGTAGCTTCGTGTGTTTATGGGGGATGGTTAAGGATTGAAAAAAACAATAAATTGCAGAAAATCGATTTTCAGTGGAACTGCCCCTTGACTAGCTGTATTTTTGCTCTTCTACAACTAAGTTTTTAAATTTAAGGTATATGACGGACGGTATGTTACTTCGTGAAGGTATGAGCGATCCCATGCTTGAAGCATACCAGTGTATTTTGCTTGATGAGGCTCATGAACGTACTTTGGCGACGGATATTTTAATGGGCGTTTTGAAAGAAGTTATTAAACAACGTAAAGATTTAAAATTAGTTATTATGTCTGCTACATTAGACGCTGGCAAGTTTCAACAATACTTTGATAATGCTCCATTAATGAACGTTCCCGGACGTACCCATCCAGTAGAAATATTCTATACACCTGAACCAGAAAGGGATTATTTGGAGGCTGCAATTCGAACTGTAATTCAAATTCACATGTGTGAAGAAATAGCAGGTTTGTATTTCTATTTTACTTATTTTGTCATTTCAATTATGTATAGAGACTTTATTTTAAGAGTCTCGATTTACAATTTTCATTCATATATATATATATATATATATATATATATATATATATATATATATATATATATATATATATATAGATGCAGTCATAAAAATTGCATCATTTAATGAAAATGATATTTTTTCAAAACTGAACATTGATTCTCACTTCTGATGATTTTAACAAATGATGTTAAAAGGAAAACTATAAATAATAGCTATTGAAGGCAAAAAACCTAAAGGAAATAAACATGGAAAATAATAATAATAAAAAAGAATAAATCTCTAATGTGATTAACAAAATACTTCCATTTTTTATGGAAGTTAAAAAGAACTTTGGAGAAATCGCAACATCAAAAATATGTTTTTAAACACTTTTTTCCTCGTCATATTTTGTTGAGCCAGCTTTAGCCTTTATCACTGATGCAATTCTGGTTGGCGTTGCATCACTGATTTCTTAATTCTACACGCTCCCAATTGTTCGCTTTAACTCATCTTTACTTGAAAATTTAGCTGAATTAATTTTTTTAATCAGGATCATCCACAAGTTCTCTATAGGGTTTAAATCGGGGCTGTTTCCTGCCCATGGCACTGTTAAGATCCCACATGTGGTGGTAACGTTTTTTTTAAACAATAAATATAAGTACTTACAAATTTGACTCAATGACATTGAGCACAAATATCTTAAACAACGAAGTCTTCCCAGTGTGAAAGATGGTTTCTCTTTCAGGGAATCAAACTCTCTTCCAAAGTTTATATATTTTTCTACATTAACAGTGCCATCTATAAAGTTTATTTTTCGGATCCCGAAGTAGGAAAACATCCCCAGATCATTACACTTGCCGCACGTTTCACTGTTTCATCTGAAAACATTACTTTTCTCCACTCTTCTAATGTCCACTTTTCATATTGTTTCGGCCAATTCAGGCGGGATTCCTTCATTTTTTTTATTGAAAAATGGTTTTCTGGCTGTTTTCTTTTGCCCATAAACCTTTTTCCCTTAACTGTCTGCCGACAGTTTCTCGACTTATATTAGCTAAATTCCTATCTGCTAGATCCATTAATATTTTCTTAGCAGTTTTGAAGCGATCTTCTAAAGATAGTCGCAGCATCAAGTGGTCTAATCGCTCATCTGGCTTTCTTTTCCTCCCAGTACCTTTCTTCCGCTCTGTTCTGCCCTGAGAAAGATTTTTCTTTAAAATTCTTACCACAGTGGATTGGTGGCATTTTATCTTCCTCGCTGTTTCTTGTGAAAAAAACCCTACTTTAGCAAATCTTATAATTTCAAATTTTTCTGTTAACGAATGTTGTTTAGGATTCCACATGATAAGATATAATAAATTGTACTTCTCGTTTCAGTGGTTAAAACTAAACTGAGGTTCATCATTTGAGTTTGTTTTAATCCTAATAAGTAAACAAAATTAATACCGTTCAATTATACCAACGTGTAGGATTAAAACACCTTTCTTAAGCTAACAAGACCAAGTAGGCAGAATCAATTTGGTATTATTTAGTACTTATTTGTACTAACTTGTACCACAAATGAAAATTTTGTACCATATGCCGTTTAAAAAAAAAAACGTGGCGCTGCTAGCTTCATATTAAGCCAACATTACCGCATTAAAAATAAGTACTAAATAATGCAATAGGTCGGAATGGGTTCTGTCCAGTTATTCCTGCCAGGTTAAGAGCAAAAATAATACGTGATGCATTTCTGTGACCACGACTGTACGTTTTATATATATATATATATATATATATATATATATATATATATATATATATATATATATATATATATATATATACTACCATCAGAAAGTATTTACCCACCTAGTTATTTCAGTCCTAAGACAACAAAAACCCAGATAATATATATTTTTTTTAATTTTAATAAATTATTATTTATTTTCACATTATTTACAGTATAAGAAATCAGAAAAATATTCATGATTTTTCAGGATTTTTCTGATCTATGTGACTTTGTTTTTAATTAACGCTTTATAGAGTTTTGGCATTCTGTCCAGTAGTTTCTTCGATTATTTTAACCCATTCTGCTTGGAAAAGTTCCCACAAGTGATTTTCAGATGTTGGATTGAGTTTTCGAACACACCTGTCCAAATGATC
>CM032454.1:105361454-105403954 GCA_019049505.1 Pachyrhynchus sulphureomaculatus | reverse complement strand
TTTCAACTGTAATCAGTTTTTTTTGAGTGTTAAAAATGAAAAATAGCGTAAAAGTACCCGTTGCTATAAAATTTATTTTTGTTGTAATATTCATTACTTATTTTCATTGTTTTTAAGTATATCTTAATCAAAAATATAAAATACTATCCTTTAGGAATAAAAAAACCAATCTTGTTTTGTTGACAATTTCTTTATAGAATTTTATTATTGACTATAAAAACTGCTTACCTTTTCTGGTAGATAAGGTTTTTAGGAAAAGCGTTTTGTTCTTATCGAAAGCATTGAAATAATTTTATCATTCCGCTTTAAGAGTACGTTATTGTTGATACGAAGTAATTTAGTAACATTGTTTAAGAGTGCGGTTTTTGCCAAAATGCCAAATGCAAATATTATAGTTCAGATCTGAAACATAAAATTATTTCTTTGTATCAAAGTGCAAGAAGCAAATTGTAATAGTAAAATCTTTAAAGATGCATAGGGGCACTGTCAGCAAAATTGTTAAAAAGTTCTCGAGAAGGGACACTGTTGATCCGGCATTTAAAAGTGGTAGACTTCGAAAAACAAGTAAGAAAGAAGACAAAATTATAATTCGACAAGCGAAAAATCATCCCAAGTAAACTAGGCGTGCTATTAAAAAGCCACTCCTTACAAAGCGTCACAGAAAAGAGAGATTGAAATTTGCTAAGGAACATAAAGACTGGACTCAAAATCAGTGGTCTCTAGTAATCTTTAGTGACGAAAGTAGGTTCAATCTCTTTGGAAGTGATTCTACTGGTTATGTAAGATCAGTTGGTATAAGATATAACCCAAAGTACCTTGTACCTACTGTCAAACATGGCGGTGGAAATATCATGGTATGGGGTAGTTTTCGACGGTCTAGTATCAGGCCACTGGGAAAGATAAATGGCAGAATGGATGCTCAAATATATCTTGAGATATTGGAAAAAAAATTGATTCCTTATGAAGAAGATTTATCACTGTCATGGGTTTTTCAACAAGACAATGACCCAAAACACACATCTCACTTGGCCAAGAATTGGTTTTCTGAACAAAGGAAGTGCTAAAGATTCTCTATCAGGTTCAAATCAGCTGATGCGCTGGCCTTCACAATCACCTGATTTGAACCCGATAGAGAATCTGACACTATCTGGATAAACAAATTAGGAAAAGAAATATAAAAAACCGGGATCGCATAAAAACAAGAACGGGAAAAAATACCACCTGATTTTTATGCTAGGCTTATTGACTCTGTGGGCAGAAGATGTCAAGCAGTGATTGACGCAAAAGGATATCCCACTAAATATTAAATATTTTCCATCTTAGTCGTCGGAATTTTTATTTTATAACAAAAATGTTTCCATACTTTTGTTTGTGCGAATTTTGTTACGTTAAAAACTAAGCACATTTCTAGTAAACAATAACCGTTTTAGTCCTCAAAATGTTTATTAGCACGTACACGATTAATAAATAAATATTGTAATTGTAAACCGTTTAAATGTTAAGACTAGAGATGGGAATTTAAATGTTTCCATACTTTCGTTCGCCACTGTAGGTACTTTCATCATTTTCTGTATTATATTTGTGTATTATATTCATAAAATATTTTCTTATTTTAAAACTGTTCCTAAAGCCCGAGAATAAATATTTTCAAAATTCCTGATTTATTCTTTATGTATTTATTATTGTGTCCAATCAATTTATTAATTAAAAAAATATTCATATTCTATTCAATATTCATAAATGACAAAATGAGTACTTATATTTCATATACCTATTTAATAAAATATTTCATACACGACGTGCAAATTTTGCTTGCATTTCTAATTATGCGCTCCGTTTGTATTGATTATCCAGTTTAATTTCGGGTATATATATGTATGTATAATTTATAATTGTATACACGCACCCATTCTTGTCAATCATTACCATTGATACCTAATGTACCGAAACCAAACGCCACCGATGAAGACGAGATATATTTCGTGGAGACGAGTAGGTATCTACTGCTATCATCGGTATGGCATTGGCAGTTTTAGTTTGGTTGGCCGCAAACCATAGACGCCATCAGTGTGGATACTTTGTACCGGGTACATTTATTGTCGACTACCGGATACTTCGGATCTGGACGAGTAACGGGTACTTTGTACCCGGTAGTTACAACATCTCTAGTATCTAGGATCTCGAGACAGGCCTAGCTATTTGTTATTTTACCAATAATTTTATTCATTCTTATGATCAACTTTTTAGCTTTATTTTAAAATATTATGCGTCAGTATTAAATATCAGAATATTTCTTTAATCTCTAATTAAATTTTAAATATTGCGCCTACAGTGTTTCTATCAGTAGACTAAGAAAATAATCATGGCATCAAATTGCCATAGCGTTAATGTATGGTCAGAATTTCATATCAAAATTACAATTGGTTAAACCAGTGACGAAAATAAAACCCGTAAAATCTATGTTGAGTCCTTTATTGAAAATTGCCGAGATACATTGTCTTTTTGTTCCTTGATAGGTTAGCTGCCTTTGTTTTAGGCATATTTCATATATTTCAAATATGTATATTTGTTTATTTTTTAATTTTAGGTGACATTTTATTATTTTTAACTGGCCAAGAAGAAATTGAAGTGGCTTGTAAACGAATTAAAAGAGAAATTGATAATCTCGGACCTGAAGTTGGAGAATTAAAATGTATTCCTCTTTATTCCACATTACCACCAAACCTACAGCAACGAATATTCGAGGATCCTCCACCAAATAAACCAAACGGTGCAATTGGTCGTAAAGTAGTAGTGTCTACGAATATTGCGGAAACATCTTTGACAATTGATGGAGTAGTTTTTGTCATCGATCCGGGATTTGCAAAACAAAAAGTTTATAATCCAAGAATTCGAGTGGAATCTTTGCTGGTTTCGCCTATTAGTAAAGCATCTGCTCAGCAAAGGGCTGGACGTGCTGGCAGAACTAAGCCTGGAAAGTGTTTTAGACTATACACTGAAAAAGCATATAAGAATGAAATGCAGGATAACACATACCCTGAAATTTTAAGGTAACAATTTATATAAAATAATTATTTCAAATTTACCCGAGGTTATTATGCTGGTTTGTCTTGATAGATCTATAATTCAAGAGAAAAATGTCCTCCGCAGTTGAAATTACTACCCTTTCCTTCATCATTACGTGTACATCTGTTATACAGCAGATCTGTTGGCATTGATTTTATGTTAATAGTATTAATATCATTTATCCCACTTACATGGTGCTATCCATAAGTTCCCAAACTAACGCGCTATATAGCCGATAGGTGGCGGTAGGTACGAGGGTCGTCTTTTAAGTTTTTACAAACGACCACTAGATGGCGCTATTGAGATGTGGCATTACCATTGTAAAATTTGATATTTGTTATTGTTAAAACAGTGGCAGCTCAAAAATTGGCCAAGCTATTTTCAATAGAATTATGAAATTTTTTCCAGGTTTTTTGGATGGGAGAATGGGCAAATTTTAAGCATTGATATTAATACATATTAGGTACCAAAGGGGTGGAGAACGGAGATCGAAGAGCGACTTCGTATTTGTCTTGTTATAGGTCTTTTTCGGTGTTCTTTGAGTCCTGGAATCTAAACATTACATTTTTTCATTATTTTCACCGTTAACATGGATAGAAGATGAAAGGAACGGGGGTCACTGTATCGTTTCAATAATATAATGAGAATTTTTCCTTGTTTTTTAATAGGATATTGGATTTTTAATATAAAATAATTTTTCTATAGTATAATATATAGGGGATGAAAGGGATGAGTCAGGGGGCTAAAAGGGTAATTGCATGTGTGTTGTAATATACTTCTATTTCATTGTTGTTTTTTCATTATTTCTAATTTTAACAAAAAAAAAGTATATAGAAAAGATTGAGATCTGATTACAAAGTAACCTAAAAAAATGTTGAGTTGAACATAGAGCAAGTTTTAGAAATAAAAACGATTAGGTTGGCGGTAATGTACTTATGGAACAGAAGGTAAATTATTGTATTTACTTTACGTTAATGGGAAGTATTGTATCTGTGAAAAAATTACATTCTGAAATTTTTCTTTTTTCAGCTCTTAGGGTTTTTAGATCATGAAAAACATATTTTTTTCACTTCCAACTCATAATAAACAATATTAAATATAACAAAAATAATAATTTAGTCACATCAAGAGATTTTTTCAGCCTATCTGACAATTTTTTTATCTGCATTGTCTTTATTTGAATTTTATTTATACCATTAATTTTACATTTTAACAACATGAGAAACAGGACATTCAAAAACTTAACTGTCACCCTCATTTGTGTTGCTACGGGCAAGTTGGTCATGACAATCGGAATGCTTTGAGCCTTCTTAGATTTTGACACACAAGTGATCTAACACTATTGTTTAAAGTAAGAGATCGCGTATTTGTAAAAATTTAAGAGCTTACAACTTGACCGTTACTGAAAAAGTAATTTGGTAGGTAGTGCTGTATTTAGGGTTTCATTGGACTTAAAAATGTAGTTAAATACTATTTTTAAACACGTAAACCAAACTGTTAGTAATCTTGATTCAATTTCCCAAGGAAGGTCCTTAAAATTATTTACCACGAGCGCGGGGTTATTGGTAAAGTTTCCTTTTCAATATGATGTAATACAGATTATGGTCTCGTATAAAATTTAAAATTCCCGAATTAAAGCTATAAAATCTGAAGTAGTTACTTTTAGGTTTCGTTACGTTCTTCAAATTCAAAATATTCCCCCTGCGCAAGAATGAACCCTGTTCATTTTTTGGAAGGTCGATGCTTCCACTCCTTCAATGTGTTTCATTGTGTCTCCTCTAAAAAATTAAGTCGAAAATTTTAACGTTTTTTTATGTGTATTATAATTTCCTAGCAAAACAATATCAAAAGTAACTTAGTTTAATTTTTGAGGTTAAATTACTCCAAATTATATGAGCTATTAAGCTTTTTGACATATATTTTTATGCCCTTTATTCGACAAATTGGCATTGCACATTTTTTGCGCACTCTGTGTATTTAAGCAAAATTTTTTTCGCTCAGAAATATTGTTTCATGCCCAAACTTTCATTTGGATTAGCCTATTTTTGAGATATAATAAAAAATAAAACCTCCCAATTTAATGAGTGCGCGACTGTATAAAAATAAAATAATTAGATTGAAATAGCATAATCGTTACAATGGTAATATTTCCAAATCTTTAATATTCACTCTCATTGTTATAGTTTTATGATTAAGGGGAAAGGCCACGCCAGGTCCCAGGCAAAAGGCTTATTTCGGAAATTGTTTTCAAGAGTATAATAAAAGCTGTCGAAAATTTATTTGAAGTACAATCGTTTCGCCCGTTTCAGGCCTCGCATAAAAGGTGCATTGTCGTCTTGGATTCTGCCGGTCAAGTGCAAGTTGAACTTGCACAATTAGTGTTCCTTACGTTAATTGCTTCTAAAATAAAAATTTTTGTTACGGAGGTATAAAATGATCAGTGACTTTACAAAACACACCCCTAAATGAATTTTCAACAAAGTTTGTTTCCCATCTTCACTGAAAACTGATGACATTGAAATTTTTCTTTTATATATATATATATATAGATATAATATATATATATATATATATATATATATATATATATATATATATATATATATATATATATATATATATATATATATATATATATATATATATATATATACCAGATAATGGTAATGTACTCGTGATAATTTTCGTTCAATGTACACCCGTGGAGAATATTCCAGAATTTTTTCAAAATTTTTGGATCAGTACTTTTCGCGATAAAAGGGGGGACAGCGATTTATCGCGATTTTTTCAAAATAATACAAAGAAAAGTGTGCGCGTGTAAGACATTATATATATTATTGAACTCGTATTTTTTAAGCTTTTATTTGTCACCCCACTCGATGATCTTTTTTTTCACTTCCGATTTCACGCCTCAAAACTAACTCCTTAAGTCAAAATTTAAATTTCAAAACTACACGGCTCTGATGAGGCCATCAATTCCTATATGAGTACCAAATTTCAACTTTCTACGTTAAATAGTTTCGGAGAAAACCGGGTATGACAAACGGACATATACCTAGCTGATCTTATAAGAGTTCCGTACGGAACACTAAAAATTGTACACTTAAATATTTGTTTAATAAAGTACTTCTAATAAATTTTTGACTGCTTTTATTATACTCTCGAAAATAATTCCCGAAATTAGCCTTTTTTCCTGGGACCTGGAGTGGCCTGAGCCCTTAAATTAAATTCTTTAATGTTAATTTGAACCAATACATAAGCCTTTTGTGGGCTTATTGGTTCTAGTTTTTTTTTTCAATTATATATTGGTATAATATAATAATTTTATGTATTCACTAAGTAAATCAATAATCAATTCTAAAGTCCTATTTATTGTTAAAATAAAAAATATATAATTTTGTTTTTTTTTTTTTAAATTTACCTAGGAAATAATTAATAAATTTCAATATATTTTTTTATAGATCAAATTTGGGATCAGTCGTGTTGCAGTTAAAAAAACTTGGGATCGATGATTTAGTACATTTTGACTTTATGGATCCACCGGCTCCGGAAACCTTGATGAGAGCTCTGGAGCTCTTAAATTATTTGGCCGCCCTGGATGATGATGGAAATCTCACCGATTTGGGAGCTGTTATGGCCGAATTTCCTCTAGATCCACAGTTGGCAAAAATGCTTATTGCCAGTTGTAATCATAACTGCTCTAATGAAATATTATCTATTACGGCGATGTTGTCAGGTATATATTATTTTATTTATTTATATAAATTTTCTCCTGGTGGATGTCATAATTCTGTATCTTTTAGGTGGCAATTTGTAGTATTAAAATATGCTGAATTTATATGATTCATTATTGATCATTTTAAGAGGCTAAAAATTAAACATGAATACTTTTATTTTTAATTAGAAAAGAAAATTGATTGTGTTATTTTAACACAACAAATACCCACAGCAAGTTCCCTGTAACTAACGAATATACAGGATGTTCTTTTTTAAACAAGTTACAAAATTGTCTGTCTGGTACTGTTAAGATACATATGTTTTTATAATATATATATATATATATATATATATATATATATATATATATATATATATACATATAGGGTTGTTGAAAAAGTAAATTGGAACAATAGTTTTTATATTTTGGAAGAACTCTATATGTTATTTTGTTCGATGACCTTCGTACTTTTTCTACGAATAACAGATGTTCTTTTTTAAACAAGTTACTAAATTGTCTGTACTATAAGATACATATGTGTATATATATATATATATATATATATATATATATATATATATATATATATATATATATATACATATAGGGTTGTTGAAAAAGTCGAAATTGGAACAATAGTTTTTATATTTTGGAAGAACTTAAATTAAACCAAATATATGTTATTTTGTTCGATGACCTTCGGTGATTTTTCTGGCATCACCGTAATCCCTTCACTGTCAAACTTTTGTGGTTTCTGAGTAAGAAATGTAACAAGTAGTTTTCACAGGTCTTTTTTGAAAGTAATTTAACCCCATTTAGCGAGTTCTGTAAGGGCAGAAACAAATGATAGTCTCACGGCACAAGGTCCGGGCTATACGGTGGATGCATTAAAACTTCCCAGCCAAGCTCTCAATTTTTGCCAATCCATCGAAGATGTGAGTTCTGTTAACTAATTCTGTCCGATTTTTTTCAACTGCTTGCTTCAATCAATATAGATTCGCAGATGGAAATTCAACCGAGTAAATTTTTTGGCGTCAAATTATGTGGCACGATGGATGTTTAGTTTCTTGGCGATGTCATGGCTACTTACATGCCGATCTTCCTCAACTTGTTCCAAAATTCTATCAACCGTTTCTGTTATTGGTCAACCAGTACAAGGAGCATTTTTATTATCGAAATTTCCAGAACGAAAACGATTGAAACGTCTTTTGGCTGTTGGTTTTGCTAATGTATTTTAACCATAAACAGCACAAATTTCTTCATAGATCTGCTCAGCATTTGTGCCTTTATCGAAATAAAATTGTAAAGGGTAACAAACTTTTGCAGAAATTCCACTCATATTCAAGGCGCTCTAAATTAAATCTGAATAAACGAATTTCAAAAGTTTTTGCACTTCTACTACTGTTAAATGTTAGCTTTGAACTGACACTAAGTATGAACCGCTACGATGCTAAATCTATTTAACAAGACAAAGGCTTAGTACTATTTCAACAATCCAATATACCGGGTGTCCCATTTAACTTGAAAAATACGAATAACTTGAAAAATAAGCTTTATCGGAAAAAATGTTTCAAACAAGAGTTGCAGGGTTCGAAAGACATAAATGGTAGCCTTGAGTGGCTATTAATTAATATTTTTAGAGCAACTGAAATTTATCTTCTTTTTAGTGTTCCGTACGGAACACTTATAAGATGACTTCGGCGTCTGTCTGTCTGTCTGTCACACCCGATTTTCTCCGAAACTATTTGTCATAGAAAGTTAAAATTTGGTAATAATATAGGAATTGATAGCCTCATCAGAGCCGTGTAGTTTTGAAAGTTAAATTTTGACTTAAGAGGTTAGTTTTGGGGGTGTTCAAAAATATATATAACTTGCTTGTGAAAACACGAGTAAAATGTATATATATATATATATATATATATATATATATATATATATATATATATATATGTATAATGTAATACTTGGGCTCACTTTTCTTTGTATTATTTTTAAAAAATCGCGAAAAATCGCTGTCCCCCCCACCTTATCTCGAAAAGTACTGATCAAAAAATTTTGAAAAAATTCTGGAATATTCATGGGGTGTAGATTGAACGAAAATTATTACGAGTGGATTACCTTTAATAATTTATTTGGTATATACAAAAAACAAAAATTTCAAGGTCATCAGTATTCAGTAAAGATTGGAAACAAACTTTGTTGAAAACTCCTTTGGGGTGTGTTTTGTGAAGTCACTGATCATTTTATACTACCGTAATAAGTTTTTTTTTTATCTTAAAAGCAATCAACGTACGGAACACTAATTGTGAAAGTTCAACTTGCACTTGACCGGTTAATTTACTAAATATCATAACAATTGCAAATAATAATAAAAAATATTGTTAAAAAAGTTCTAACTTAAATACACCTCTTTTTTGCAATATGAAGTAAGTTAGTTGAGATACGAGGGTTGTGTAAGAAATAAGGTTCCCAACGCTGTAAACTCGCCGCGCGAGATGCTAGGCGAAATCCGGCAACACCCCGTGTGCGCTGATTCCCCCACTCTAGATCCCGCCTTGGTAGAACTCGCTGCGACGTTCAGTGCCGGCCTGACAGCCATCCGCGATGGAACTCCCGATCGCCTTCACCGCCAGGTGCGAAGTTCGTGCGGTAATCCGATTTTTGCACGCTAAAAAGTTACCTCCGGTTGATATTCATAGGCAGTTGTGTGAAGTTTATGGGGAAGCTTGTATCAGCGTTCAACACGTCCGCAAATGGTGTAGGGAGTTCTCCGAAGGACGCACAGACATCCACAATGAGCAAAGAAGCGGAAGGCCATCGATCTCCGACGAAGTTTTGTCGAAGATTAAGCGAATTCTGCTCGATGATAGGAGGATAACGATTCGGGAACTGGCTGCCCGGGTTCCTGAGGTTTGTGAAAAAACAATTCACACGATTTTGACTGAAAGGTTACGTTATCACAAGGTGTGTGCGCGGTGGGTCCCGCACATGCTTTCAGAAACCCACAAAGCCGATCGCGTCAAGTGTGCCCAGGAGTTTCTTCGAGAATGCGCCGAGAATACCGAAGATTTCTTAGACTCCATTGTTACCGGGGATGAAACGTGGTGTCATTACGTCACCCCGGAAACAAAACAACAATCGCGACAATGGCGCCATACCGGATCGCCTAAACCGAAGAAGTTCAAGCAGACGCTGTCCGCAGGGAAAGTGATGGTTACGGTCTTTTGGGACCGTAAGGATGTCCTGCTTGTTGAGTTTATGCCTCGAGGGATCATAATAAATTCGGAAAATTATTGTGCGACCTTGAAAAAACTCAGAAGAGCCATCCAAAATCGCCGGAGAGGAAGACTGACAAAAGGCGTTAGACTGCACCACGACAATGCGCGCCCGCACGTCTCTCGCCAAACCAAGGATTTAATCGACAATTTTGGCTGGGATCTCGTTGAACATGCTCCCTACAGCCCTGATCTTGCACCGAGTGACTTCCACTTGTTTCCAAAATTAAAGCAACACTTGGGTGCACAACGTTTCGAGACTGATGAAGAAGTGCAGGAAGCGGTCACCAAATTCCTCCACGGACTGGCGGCGGACTTCTTTGAAGCGGGATTCCAAAAGTGGATTAGTCGTCAACAAAAATGCGTGGAAAAATCTGGAGATTATGTTGAAAAATAGCTAAGAAATGAAGCTTTCCAATGATGTATTTTTCAGTTCAAATAAAAAATGCCTTACACCTGAAAAAAATGTGGGAACCTTATTTTTTACACAACCCTCGTATAATAATCAGGAAACTTTAGTTTACTGGCCTCGGTAGCGCGTTGGATTGAGAGCCTGCCAAGTGATCCCAGGGTCACTGGTTCAAATCCGGCAATAGCAGCTGGGTGTGTTAACGTCCCGGATTTTTAATTGAAAATCGTGTATATGCAAGCTCGCGACTAATACGTGAAGGTCGTGAGGCCAAGAAGACAAAAAAAACTAGTTATTTTTATTTCTGAATAGGAATGGACAGTTTAACTTGAGTTAGATAGATCTTCGTATTTTGCCACTGTTTAAATTTCTGACTATTTTTTTTTATTATATTATATTTATAGTTTAGGCATTATTGTTTGTGGCGAAGAAAAATAGAATATTGTAGCTAGGCGAGAATAATTAGTTTTTATAAATTATGCTCACCAATATTTACAAAAATTTCAGAACTGTCATGGGCCTATTTTATTAGAGTATAATTCATCTTAATGCGTTTACTATTCTTACTTCTACATATCTCTATAACTTTTTGATTTTAAAAAATTGTCCAACTCGAAAGGGCCACTCTGGAGCTAAGAAAAAAGCCCTATTTAGACAATTTTTTTTTTGAAATATAGTGAACGCAATCCAAAATTTATTCAAATGCTTTCATTATACATACTTTAAAGTACATTTATAAATTTTTAAACATTTTTTTTACAAAATGGCAGCACCAGTACTCGGCGAAGGAAAATGTAGCTTATAAATAGTACTTTGCGGCCTGAAAGATTCCTCCTCCAGTTTTTTACCTGGGACAAAGTGCAAAATTTTTTGAGTTCTAAATAAAAGTGAAGTACATAGAAAAATTGAAAAAATATTAATTTTGTTATGAACGGTACATGTTTGAAGAAAGTGTTTTATTTTTCGGTAAAAAATCGTTTATATAAAAAATTGTAAAATCCGTACAAACTTCGCTAGATAATGTAAATTTGAAGGTACAGTTAAAATTTCAAATAAATCGATGATAATTTGAAGAACTGTTTCCGGCCAGTTTGAAAAATGTAATTTTGAGAAAAACGTGTTTTAAAGTTTTACGTACTATCTCTTTATATACCTTTTCTAGATACTTCTAATCTGCGATGCCTGCGCCATATAATTGGCCTTCTAAATTGATGTTTTCCTCCTCTTTTTCCTTTCTGTCAGATTTCAAAGAGAGTCGAGCTTCTTTGTCTGTGTTAGTCAGCGATCGCTCTGAAAACTTGATACGATGAGCGTCAGCCTGCATACAGAAATTGTAAATTAGTAAAACCACCGTTGTAAATACATACTATATTTGCTGCAATATCCAAAACAACTTTGCCACTCGAAACAGATTTAGGAGCTATCCACCAGACTGTCGCATTGAAACTTTCATTGCTTTTTTGCGTGAATCCACCAGTGCAGCGTTCAAAAAGTTCATCTCTGCCGAATTCTTCATAAATTGGCTTTATTGAATATAAAATGAGCTGCGGAAAAGCTGGCTTATGCAAATAAGTAGCCAAGAAATTAGTGGCCTCCGCTCTTTGCCAAGAGCACCATGATTTTTCGCCAGGTGCTGTGGCTTATCATAGGTCGAAAGCTTATGGTACAACGTTGCCCAGATTAACAATAGTTCAATGATGAAAGAAAAAAGTCTCGTGTGAACAGCGTGTCTTCAACGGTTTATACTAATACTATGCAAATACTATGGGGTTTATATACAACTGATGCCATCTAGTGACATCTAGATGGACTTAAATCCTGTACATAAATATATTTCCTCAATATTCAGAAAGATACAGTCATTTAAGCAGCGCGAAGCATAAAAAGTCGGAGAGTTTGGAGAGCGCTGCGAGACAATTACGCGCACTTGATAAAATACACACTTCTAACCTTCTTACCCTCATAAAATCCTTTGTACCTTATTTCTAAGTCCCTAAAGCATCATTTAAGTTAAAAAAAAATTAATTTTTTTCAAATTTCTAGAGTGGCATTACCCCTTAAATTCAAAACGAACGTAATTTATTAAACCATTTTATTGCGTTGTAGTGGTAAATACTTTCGTTTTTTCTGTTATTATCTTTAACTAAATATTATTAATTTACCTTAGTGTAGGATAGAAAATAACTTTATTCAAGTATTTTTTACTAAAATATTTACGCTACCTATACTAAGCAACACTTGAGGTAAAAAAGATCTATTTACTATTTTTTTATTATAAATGTTTCTAAGTTTAAAAAGAACCTTGGGATAAAATAATTAATGATTTTATCTAGTACAGTCGGTCAGTCAAGAACGTGTCGCCTATAACCTCAAAAAAATTCCTTTTTTTGGGGTTGGCACCCTTGCAAACAAAGCTTTCTGGAAACAGGTTAATTTCTAATCTTATTTATGATTAAATAGTGCTTTATCGAACATGAATGCTGCATACGCTTCGCGCTTCGAGGCTATGTTCCTATGTAATCGTTCAACAGGTTCGAAAATGACGCCTATAGTGGCTGCTAAGTATATGGACAAGTCGAGGACATTCGTTAGCAAGTAGGTGAAACGATATTCTCAGTTAAAAAATGTTAAAGATCTACCAGAACGTGGTTCAAGGGGAAAAGTGTGGGGCAAGGACGAAAAAATGATTGTTAACATGTTTTCCCGAAATCCTCAATTAACTTTGCGCCAAGAGGCGCAAAAACGAATGCAAAAAGGTTTGGATATACCATATGAAACAATTCTCCATGCTAATGATCTGAAATGGCGGAGTGCAATCAAGAAACCATTGTAGAGCGAAAAACACAGACAGAAACGACTCGCGTGAGTAGAGGAAAACATAGATCGAGACAATGTAATTTTTTCTTATAAAGCCTCATTTTGGAGTTATGTTATCACCCTACGACCCTAGTCAATTTTTACTAACCGATTGGTTCAACACACCGTGAAACACCCTGTGAAGATCCATGTTTGGAGATCTTTCGGAAAGAGGTTTTGGAAAACTCTTCGTCTTTACGTACAATTTGACGCTGATTCCGATTTACAAGGAAGCATTAGTACCGGCTGCCAAACAGTGGTTTGTCGATAAAAATTAGAAGTGGATTCTTTAAGAGGACAACGATCACAAACATCCGAGTAAAGTGTGTAGCCAGTGGAAAGGTGAATCCGGTATCGTTACGCTAGATTGTCCATCTCAGTCGCCCGATGCACACCGAATCTATAATGTGTGGTCATACATCGAGCAGAAACTTCGTAGTAAAAAGATGCACACAGTGAAGCTGCTGTTATGGTAATTCGGGCAATTTGGAAATCTGTGCCCCAAGAGTACGCGGAAAAATCTCGTCGAAAGTATGCCCATTCCAGACTATCCTCGACGCTGTTGCAGACTGGACTAACTACTGAATTATTAGCATTTTAATGGCAATCCTTTACCGTCGAATGATGTAAAACTTTTAAATAAATACATTTCTTAATGAACAATGCGCCACACATTCTTACTTGACTTATTATATAATAAAAAATCATGGGTCTTGAAGTTAGACCGTATCAAAATGTGGTGATTTTCCGGCCGCTCCACATCTAACCACATTGGTTAAAGCTCCCATTCTATACTACGTGAAGTACAATTTTGTACAGGTTAAGATGATGACACCATTTTAACAACGACATGTGATTCGCCAAATTAGAGTTTGTAGTCCTTCCTCTATGAATTTTCTTAATTTTTAATACATTCTCATTCGAAATCAATATAGTTTTTAACGAAATAAAAAATTTTAAAATTTTTTAAATATCTTGTGCTAGGATTTCCTAAAAAAGAATATTTTAAATTTTCTAGAATTTTACAAATGCCAAAACATATTTAAAATTTCTTGAAACGTGTATACATACGTATTTCCCATAATGAAGTACTTCTCAATGAAAAAAGAAATTTTCCAAAAATCTTCTGACTGCCCATTTCTGAAAATTCACTATCTTGAAATTTAGTAAGATAACCCTCACATAATAACATTTTTTATAATTTTTTAGGGTCATTTGCATGTAAGTAATAACCCCAGTAGACACTTCCACCAATGTTAAATTTTTTGGACAACCATATTTCTAGTCAAGGCGTTTCTAGTAGTGGAAAATACTCGGCTTACGCCTGTCATTTTGCAATAAAATCCTTGGCACGAAAGGTTGGCGTCTGTTGGCGTTCCTAAAATATTCGTATGTTCTGTGAATTTACTCAAAAACAGATAGTAAGGGTTAAGGGTATGGATATGTATGTTTGTTTGTCACCACTTAAAGTCCAAACGACTGAACCAATTTGAATGAATAGGGTTTTAAAAAGTTTGTCTTGATTGCATCAGTGATACTGACTGTGCGAATTTCTATGCGATATGCACAAAAAAAAATAGTTAAAGTTGATACTGTGTGATTGTACTATATTTTGTATTTGTTTCCCTTTTTACAGTTCCCTTTGATTCATCTGCAGGAGCTCATTATTTTCATTATGAGAAGATTTTAAATTTTCTCCACATTTATAAGACTTACAGTATTAAATCGTCGAATTTTGGTCTTAATTGCATAAAATAGAACATTAATGAAACGAACATTTTGTATTTTGTTATTACTTTAGCATTTATTTATTCCACTTTTACATGGATTTAAATGTGGTGTAAGACGACCTCCGATTTACTTTCCCCGTGGTGTAATTTGGTAGTAATTATATTTTTACTTTATTTTTATCAATAAAAAAATTATTTCTGTTGTAACATTGGCTAATTAGGACAAATATTTAAGTATGTAAAGTTAAATTGCTATTTTTTCCAACAGCCTTCAATAGTTGTATGACTAAATATACTTCTGTCATCATAAAGAATCATTTAAAATAACTAGAATAACTAGTGGTCACTTACTTAAGAGCATAGCTCCAAGTTAATATGACGCAGTTCATGAAATACTGTTGCTGTGTGACGATAGTTTTACTATTTCACAATGAGATATATATTCTGTGTACTATAAGGCACTTTTCAATCTATTTTGAACACTTCAAATGAGAAATAGGAAAGGTTTTTTTTGGTTTACGTGGTAGCGAACATTATTCTTGTTTTTTTGTCAATAACACTCTAATATCTTTTGTTTCTTGAGCCCATATAAACTTGTTGGTCTATTTGAGACCTTTTGTATTAAATAATATGTAGGATCAGTTTATTATAGAAAATAGGAGTGAAACGAAAAAAAATATTTTCACTTAAGCTCTTCTTTTTTTCAATTAATTTTGGGCCGCAAATAAATTATACAATTAAAAATTAAAATACATTTTTTTTCTTTAGTAACAAAAGAAGAGTAGTAATAGGTTTTTTTCATTTAACGCTCAAGTGTTAGTTTAATTAAAAATACAATACAAAAATGAACTTATTTCAACTTTACCATATGTAGATTATGAAAAATTCAATAGGTAATTGTTGAAAAAAGTTCTGACTAAGGGTAGCTCTGTAGGATACATTTGAGTTCGAGCACAACTATATCTGTTGGATACGGGCATGCGCCCTGCTCCAATATTTAGTCCCACAGTGTTTCGTCAGACCAAATGAGGCGAAGAAAGCAGCAGATGATGCCAAAATGAGATTTGCACACATTGATGGAGATCATCTTACTTTGCTGAATGTTTACCACGCCTTCAAACAAAGTAAGTAGCATTGTCTTTATAACTGGTAGCCATAAACTTGCTATCTACTGCGTCATAATTAGGCAGCAATATAAGAAAGCGTACAGGGTGGTCCAAATTGGACACTTTTAAAGGTAAACCCCTTTATCTAAAAGAGATAGACGAAAAGTGATGTCGGTGTCTGAAGCTCAATTTTTATGATAAACTCAATGGTAAAAACCGCATATCGATGTCTATTACCGTTTCAGATATACAGGGTGTTTTTCAAAAATCGGCATTTTGGAAAAATGTTTGTAATCCTTTATCGTGTATATTTTTCGTTATCCGAATAGAGCTTTAAATTACCATTCTAAAAATATAGCACACTTTATATTTTGCTTAAATCTACTTCAAAATATAAAGATTTTCAGTTTTTACGCGAATTTTACATGTACATTTTGTGAAGTAGGCTTTGGACGGAGCGGCCATATGATTTAATTCAGTTGTTTACTCGTAGTTTTCAAAAGTTACTTCAGGATCAGTTATTGAATTGTCAAATAAATCGCAATGAAGTTTGAAAATTACAAAAATGGGATATGATAGTGTAAGAAAATTCGGAAGTGGCAAGTAATTTGTACCACCAACGGTATCCAGAGAGGCGTCAACCTTTCAAGGATATATTCACTCGATTGCGACATAACCTAGTTAATAGTGGCCAGTTTGAAACGAAACGACCCAAAAATTATGCATCAAATAGAGATAAGCAGTTAGAAGAAATAGTAGCTTTAGGAACTATCGGAAATAATACCAACACTTCAACCCGACAGTTAAAAGAATCCCCTGGACTACCAAGAACTAACGTAAGTCGTACTTTGAAGAAGCACAAATTCAGGCCATATAGGACAAGAAAAGTTCATCACCTTAGAAACGGAGATTTTCAACGGCGTATGGATTTTTGCCAATGGTTTCTGGAGAATTGTAACCATGTTCCGAATTTTTCATTAAATTGCATTTGGATAGACGAAGCTTATGTAAGCAATGCAGGTATTTTTAATCGTTACAATTCTTATCCGTGGGCACAAGAAAATCATCATTTAGTTGTGGAGCAAAGAAATCAAGGCAGATTTGGATTTAATGTGTGGGCAGGAATTTTTAGAGGCAGAGTTATAGGTCCATTTATTTATGAAGGAACATTCACCTCTCGGAGATATTTATAAATTTTAAGGCAGCAAATAGAACCTCTTGTTGATGAACTGCCGTAAATGGACCTTAGAAATATATTTTTTCAACACAACGGGCACTCCCTCATAACGCTGCAGTTATCAGTAATTTTTTATCGGCCAATTTCGACAATAAATGGGTAGCCAACCAAGGTCCGAACCGTTGGCCGGAAAGGTCACCGGATTTAACACCCATGGACTTCTATTTGTGGGGCAGATTGAAAGACCTAATTTTTAAATTGCCGACAAACACCAAGGCAAGAGTTGGAAGTCGCAGTCATACAAAGTTTTGCAGCTCTCACTCCTCTTGAACTAATCAACACGGCAAGAAGTGTCCAGAAAAGGTGCCGCCTATGTGTAAATGAAACGGGTCAACATTTCGAACATCTCTTATAGAAAATTGTTTTGTTTTAGTTTACTCTACTCAAAATAAATTGTTTTATTGTTGTTTTATTTTATTTTCTACATAGTTTAAAATACTATAGCATTTAGTAAATTTCATTATAGTTATGACTCTTAGAGTTACTTCTGGGAATTTCTTTTTACGATTTGACAGCTATCGGTAAACCGTTGATATTGCCGCTCCGTCCAAAGCCTACTTCACAACATGTACATTTAAAACTCGCGTAAAAACTGAAAACCTTTATATTTTAAAGTAGATTTAAGCAAAATATAAAGTGTGCTATATTTTTAGAATGGTAATTTAAAGCTCTATTCGGATAAGGAAAAATATACAGGGTATCCCATTTAAAAAATATATTTTTGCGTTAATAATAAAAGGGGGACAATTTGGACCATTCTGTACAGTCTGAATGAAAAAATAAAGTTAACTGATATTTTACGAGAAAACGAGCCATATAGAATTTTTTTTCTAAATATTCCAAATCAATACCAAAGTTTTGGGAGGATAGATTCCTAGTTTGCCGTTTTCCCTAACAATTTTATGTGGGTACATATTAAAATTTGATTTTGACAGTAAATGTCTTCTATGTTGGACATATGGAATCTTTTGCACAATGACACTACTCACTACACTTTATTTTTGCACTTGACATGCGTTTCGCTAACCATGTTAGCTTCATTGGGAGCGATGATTTACTTGACAATCATCACGGTTAGCGAAACGCGCGTTGAGTGCAAGAATAAAGTGTTTGGGTGGTGACATATGTTATACAGAGTAGAGTAAATGTCATTATGTCAAAACTATGGAAGATAATCCAAAAATAACTGGACTATATTGTACATCTAATTCAAAATTATGCGACAGAGTTTTTTGAGAAGTTAAAAACCATTCAAAACCAAATTTTGTCGATAATACAAACTAAATAATTTTTGTAAGTAAAAATAAAGTTGGCAAGAAAAATGGCATTTTCCATAATTACAACTCCTGTCCGAAAATGTAAACCTGTAATTCCAACATGGACAGCTAGAAGTGTTGGCTTCCATGGCAAATAGGTCGGGTCTAACTTTTCGACCGTATTAGCAAACTTGGCTGTATGTTCTTTAAATTAATATGATCCCCTGGATGTAAAAATTGAGCCAAGTCGTCAAGAAGTAGCAATATTCTTGTACCAAGTGAAAGCGAATGGAAAGTTGGCATATTGGAATAAAATTGATATTTTTAATAAGAAATAGGATCAAAAATAACTGTTTTAAACATAATTATTTGCGTTCATAATTCATTAAGAATCGTGCCAGATCCAGTCAAAAAGTGTGAATACGTGGCATTTGGGTCCGTATAGCCCTGGTAGATTATTGCAACCACGTCGGGCTTGAAAAAGGTGTCTACCTATAATATTTCCAAAGCATTTGAGTATTCGCCAACTTTGCGTCTTTTTTGTGTCCATAGTACGAGGGGCGTTTCAAAAGTTCTCGGCTAACAAAGAAACCGCCAAATTACAAAGAATTTGTTTTCTTTTTCTACATAGTCACCTTGCAAATTAATACATTTAGTCCAATGACTTTCCAACTTTTTAATACTCTCGTTATAATAAGAATTTATCCAACTCTGCAAAATAATCGTTCGTCTCAGCGTTAATTTCGTCATTCGACGTGAATCTTCGTTCAGCCAGCAATTTTTTCAGTTTTAGAAACAAGAAGTGATCGCTGGGAGCGAAATCTGGCGAATACGGTGGGTGTGGAAACACTGCGAAGCGAAGGTCATGCGGTTTTGCAGCAACAATCCAAGACGTGTGTGAAGGCGCATTATCGTGGCGAAAAAACATTTTCTTTTTTGCGAGATATAGACATTTCTCCTGAAAAGTACCTCTCACTTGTGTGAAGCATAATACTCCCCGGTGACGGTTTTACCTTTCTTTAAGTAGTCTATGAGCACAACACCATAAGAATCCGAAAAACCATACCCATTACTTTTCCTGCTGATCGAACTGTTTTTGCTTTCTTAGGCGCACTTTCACCTGCACCCAGCTACTATTTTAACTGCTCTTTTATCTCTGGCTTGTAATGATGAATCCATTCACTTACTGTTATGAACCGTCGAAGAAATTCACTGGAATTATATTTAAACAAGTCTAAAAACACTGTTGGGGAATGATCATTCGAATGCCTTTTTGGTCGAGTGTTTATAAACGCGGCACCCATCTAGCGGAAAGCTTTGTCGTACCTGAAACATCTTGTAAAATGTGGTGGGCACAACCTATCGAGATTGGCGATCATTAAGTATGACATTGTGAATTTTTGTCACAATCTCGTCGGTCGTCGAAGTTTTCGGGCGTCATGACCGTTTATCATCTTGAATGGATATACTCCCACGTTTAAATTTAACAGCCTACTTTTTAATCGTCGAAAACGAAGGGGAAGAATCATTTAATGTGACATTTAACTCTGTTTGAATGTCCATATCAAACGTTCGACAGCTCACACTTGAAATTTTTTCCATTTTTTAAAAAGTGTTAAAACTTTAGTTGGCTATGGCTAGAAACTCGACGATTAAATTCTCTAAGGTCTAGAAAGACCCAGTTGTCACAAAAAACACAAAGTTAAGATTGCTATCCAGGCGTATATTCTCCGTAGCAACTTACGCTTCGGAAACATGGACCATTAAACAAGCTGACAAAAGACGAATTGAACCGTTTGAGATGTAGGCATATAGAAGAATCCTCAGCGTATCATATACCAAACACCGTATTAATGTATCTATTCTTGAAGAGCTTAGTATAAATGACCAACTTTT
Organism: Pachyrhynchus sulphureomaculatus; assembly: GCA_019049505.1. Lineage (NCBI taxonomy): Eukaryota > Metazoa > Arthropoda > Insecta > Coleoptera > Curculionidae > Pachyrhynchus > Pachyrhynchus sulphureomaculatus. The sequence goes on along the minus strand of CM032454.1, from coordinate 105,383,405 downwards.
AAATAGAATTAATAGACAGTACCTGAAATATTTTGGTCACATTATGAAGAAAGTGGATGCCATGGAAAGGTTGTAGTAATGGGTAAGGTAAAGGATCAAGGGGACGGTCCCCAACAAGATGGTCCGACCAAGTAAGATCTCTTCTTAGTATGGGTATGCATGAGTCAAGTCAGGTCGCGCAGAATCGTGATACCTAGAGAATGACTGCTGAGGCAGCAACTGCATAATCTGACCAATACTCCTATTGGTGTGAAAGGATTGAGAGAGAGAAAACTTTGTTTATACAAAAAGACAACTCAACACACGTGTCTGAAATTCCGCAGCACGCCAGCTAGTGGATAACGGTCAACAAATATCCTAATAATTTGGTCATCTTGTGGCGCCATAACTGTGTCAGGCCGAGAACTTTTAAAACAACCCTGTTATAAATGTTTTATTATGTACTGTAATATTGCATTAATGCAGTTAATTCATTTTAATATTCTTTTAGGTATGGAGGATCCTCAATGGTGCTACGATAACTTTGTTAACTATCGTTCGCTTAAATCTGCCGATAATGTTAGGCAACAGCTGTCAAGAATTATGGACCGGTTTAATTTAAAAAGGACGTCAACAGACTTTACGAGTAAAGATTACTACATAAATATTAGAAAAGCACTTGTAAATGGATTTTTCATGCAAGTAAGTTTTTATTTGGATTATTGTTAGTTGTGAACGTGCTAAGTAAAGTTGTTAAACAAATATAATGAAAACAGAATGTCGAAAATACTTATTATTCAACTAGATTCATTCAAGTAATATATCTAGGTTATATATATATATATATATATATATATATATATATATATATATATATATATATATATATATATATATTATTCAACTAGATTCATTCAAGTAATATATCTAGGTTATATATATATATATATATATATATATATATATATATATATATATATATATATATATATATATATATATATATATATATATACAGAGAAAGAGAAAGATGCCGAGCTGTCATCAGCTGTTAAAGGCATGGACTTTAAAATTTCATGGTTTTTGTTATTTTTTAATAAAAATGTGTTTACTGATAACTCAAAATGCCAAATATACTATTGAAATATCGATATTAGCGATAATTTCTAAATCAAGGTAAAAAATACGGTTTTATTTTTTTAATGATACTTCTCCAAATTACAACCATCTCCGCATTCTTGGTTATGTATTGTTGATCTATCCGTATGAAAACATAGTAAACCCTATGGATAATAACCAAAAGAATAATAGAATTAAATTGTATTAAAATTAGTTTTTTTTTACTTACTTAATCCTTATGCCTTTCTACCCCTTTTGTTAGGATCGTAAGGCCCGTGGAGTTGAGTTATTCTATATCTGTCTTTTCCATATTTCCTCCTATATCCTTCCATCCTGTTTAAATTGCCGATTGCCTGTTTTGTTTTTTCTGTATTAGTTTCTTCTGTTTGTGTGAATTCTGTATCATGTTCCGTTATTATGTCTCTATGTTGATTTTTGTATGCTTTTCCTTCTAATTTTTTGCATCCATTTCCTTTCTGTTTCAGTGATTCCTAGATAGTGCATTTGTTGTTCTTTTGTCAGTTCATCTTTTCCGTTTTTACCCCTATTATTCTGTGTTTTCAATCTAATAACTCGATAATTATTTCCCATTTCTTTCTTTCTATCTATTTCTTTAATTATCTTCTTATTTGTATTCGTTTTACTAGTCTTCTCTTTTGTATCCTTTATCTTTGCCAGGGTCGTCGTCAATCTACCTATCTCTCTCTTTTTTCTCAGTTTTTTGACTTGATGGTCGTAGTATTCTTTGCTTGTTCTTTCAGTTTTTCTTCCTCAATGTCCCAGTTATATTCTCTTCCTTCGATTACGATTTTTTGATATCCTATTTTCACCCTTTTTCCATTCTTTCTCTCGTTCTCTGCTATATGCTTCAACTTCTTTTGAATTTCTCGTTCATGTTTTGTTAAATCGTTGTTTATGTAAACTCTCTCTCTTAGGGGTCTTAGTTTGTTTTTATTTTTCATTACAGCTTCTTTATCTCCCGTGTTTCCAAGTTCTATCTTGTATATAGTCGTTCCTATTTTTATCACACCTTTAATCTGTACTTTTGTGTCCATACTCCTCTCTATAAAATGTTCTACACCTATTTTCAGATCTGGTTGGCTATTCGCTTCAAATGTCATTCCCAATATTACAGTATTATTCCTTACATTGTCTTTTTCCAGTCTACTCATCTTCAAATCCATACTTCTCATGTTTTCTCTAATTATCTTATTTTCCTTCGTTCAATACTTCATTCTCCTTTTTTAGTTCCTTCAACTCTTGTTGGTATCTCTTCTGATCTTGTTTTATATCCTTTATATCTGACATTAGCTCTCTGATCATTTCTATCAAATCTACTCTTTCGTTTTCTCTTTCTGTGGTGTTCTTATCAACTGTTTACTCCTCTTGAATAATCCCATTGGCTCTTCTTTTTCTTCGACTCTTCCTCTTTTCGAGTCTGCTGAGGTATAATCATCGCTATCCATTGTTCTTTCTGTTATAAAAACTTTACGTGTGTTCCTTGTATATTCCATTTTTAAACACGGGAGAAAAAAAACTGTTGTTTATATTTCGTATCACCGTAAACAGTAAAACGAGCAAGGTCGTCGCTTATCGTTTCGTTAGCTTCATACAATTTTACAGAATTATTCTCATAAACCTCCAAATTTTTTACTTATTGTCTTAATTCTAACACTACACTCTGTTTTATTCCTAGTCCCTCTCGTTTACAATCGACAAAATAATTAAATTAAATCGATACGCTACCGTAATAATGCTCGTTGAACGAGTTGACTATTGCCGGGTTTTCGATTCACATGTACACACTTCGCGATCCGAAATTCAACTCCTAATTAGTTAATGCATTTAAATAAGTTCGAGCGACTACATCTATTTTATTACTCAACTTTTTTCCGGGGGTGCCTTTTAAGTTTTACAAAAACAATGAAAGAAAAAAAAAATTTGATACAAATCGTTTTATTGTTTTTCAAAATATTCGCCTTTAAGATTTATACACTTTTGCATGCGTTCGAACCAATTTTCGAAACATTTTTTCCACTCTGAAGTTGGTACCTCAAAAACATACTTTTGAAAGGATTAAACAGCTTCTTGAGGTGATGAAAATCGCTGTCCATGCATTTTTTTTGACACTCGAGAACAAAAAGAAGTCGTTAGGCGATAAATAAGGTGAATACGGGCAATGAGATATCAATTCGATGTTTTCTCCGTCAAATAATCAATTGTTTGACGTGCTATGAGAAGAATGTTCCGACGTTTTCGGTTATTTTTCCAGATTTCATAGATGACTTCTGGCAAACAAATTATTGTATAATATTCAGCATTAACTGTCCTCTAAAGCAATTGTTTCAACATGTCCAGTATAACCAAAGAAACAAGCGATCATTTTCTCGGAACGAACCACTTTTGTTGGATTCGGTTCATCTTGGAACACCCAAACAGTTGATTGTTGCTTAGTTTCCGACTCGTACAAATATATCCAAGTTTCGTCTCCTGTTACGATGTTGTATGCGGATTTTGCACGTCCCCGGTCCAATTTTTTAAGCATTTCCTTACAACAGTTGACGCGAGCCTGTTTTTGAGTTTCGGTCAAATTATACGGAATCCATCGGGAACAAATCTTTTTTACAACTAATTGTTCATGCAAAATCGAATGTACTGCAGTCTCGGATATGCCTAAGGATGCGTCTATCTCGTGGTAAGTCACATGCCGATCCTCTTCGATCATATTGCGCACGGCATCAAAATTTTTCGGAACAATAACCGATTTTGGTCGAGCTTCACGAAATTTATCGCTGACGGAAGCACGACCATGACGAAATTCTGCAAACAAATTATAAACAGTCTTTTCTGATGGTGATTCGTTACCGACGTCGAACGAAGCGATTCGAGGCATTGTTGTTGAGTTAGGCCTTTACTAAAATCGTAAAAAATCTTGTTCATAAAACTGTTTTTTTTAAACGCTCACTGTAAACAAACTACTCGGCCAGTTTCTGAGCTGCCACTGCTTTAACAATAACAAATGTCAAATTTGTACAACAATGGTAATGTCACATCTCAGTAGCGCCATCTAATGGTCGTTTGTAGAAACTTAAAAGGCGGCCCTAGTATAGATTATTTTTGACAAAGTATTATACCCCCAGCTCCATTTTAGAAAACGTTTTGTATAATGTAGAGACAGTTTGTAACAGATATGAATTTTTTTTAATTTTAAATTCTCTAAAGCAGCGACTCCTAAAGTGGGTTCCACAGAACCCAAAAGTTTCGTGGAAAAGTCACAAGGGTTCCGCGAATCACTTACATTTGTTATTGAATCATTGAACTATTTTGGCTATTAAATAATTCCACAGTTACAAATAATATTATTTTGGAATGGAATTAAGTAACATGTAGTAAAGAAAATGCCATTTGATTTGAAAAAAAGTTCTCTATAAGCTATGAAGATCGTTAATTACGCGAAAAGTCAACCCCTCCATTCAAGATTGTTCAAAAAGTGTGCGAAGAAATGAATAGCCAGTATGAATTACTCCTTTACACTGAAATCCGATGGCTTTTCAGAGGCAAAGTTTTAACCAGGTTGTATGAACTTCGAGACGAGCTGAAGGTTTTCCAAATGGAGCAAAACATGTCTGTGTCTGTGACACAGGGGGGGGGGTATGTATGTATTGCATGATGAGCAATGGCTTATAAAATTAGCTTATCTTGCCGAAAAGTCAACGAAGTTACTAGTTACTACAGGGAAAAACAACAATCATATTTACCGCGAGAAACAAATTATCGGCTTTAGAAAAAAATTGAATTTCTGGTTTACCTTCGTAAAAAATAACAATATTGATATTGACATCGATTGGGTACAAAATCCATTTATCAATAGAAGTCAACCTGCGATGCTAACCGTCTTGGAATACGAATCACTCATAGATCTTCAGAGTTCATCCGCATTAAAATACATATTTGAGTCTGTGTCACTGAATGAGTTTTGGGTTGGAGTTAGGGATGTCTACACTGAAGTGGCCAAAAAGCTTATCTTAACTTGGTTCTCTTTTGTTACAACGTATCGTTGTGCTTTTCAATTTACACTTATACGAAGAACAAATTTATGTCAAAATTGGATGCTGCCACAGATATACGCATACAACCGTTGGACATAAAACCGAACTTTACAACAATTATTAATAAAACAGTCAAACAGTTTCATTATTCACGTTAATCATTATTTGAAATATTTCTAATAAAGGTTTTTTACTCTTATTTTAAATTGCAGTGTCTCTAATTTATTATCATTTGGGGTGGGGTTCCATAAAATAAAAGTGATTTATTGAGTGTTCCGTGGTCTTAAAAGTTTAGGAATCGCTGCATTAAAGGATGTACAAAAAGAAAACTAGTAACAAGATTTAATTCGAAAAAATAATTTAAAAAATGCCATAAAAATGCAAGTAAGAAGGTCTAATAATATTTTTTCATAGGAAATAGGTTTTAAATTTCTGTGCATTTGTTGCAAGCTTTTCTGACCACTTTACATATATTTATATATTTTAAGATTCTTAAACGGGGTCATTTTTTTATTTATTAGGTAAGTAAATTCTGTAGCATTTGCTTAAAAGTAAACCTATTTTTGTGTGTGATTTCTAATAAAAAAAAACCTCAGATCAAAAAAGAATATGAGTCCTTGTTTTCCCAATTAATACTCGCCCAATTAATACCCGCCCAATTAATAATATTTTTTTGTTTCATATTTGCAGGTTGCTCACTTAGAAAGGACTGGTCATTATTTAACTATTAAAGATAATCAAATTGTACAGCTACATCCTTCCACTTGTCTGGATCATAAACCAGAGTGGGTTATATATAATGAATTTGTATTAACCACAAAGAACTATATTAGAACAGTCACAGATATAAAACGTAAGTTCATAGAAGTGTACGTCTTATCGTGAAACATCTGGTGGAAACTCGTCTATCGTTTGTCACATAGAAATCAATGTTTTTTTTCGAGAGCGATGGATATTTTTTCTTTTTTTTAAGCAATGCAATGAGCTAGTAAAAATCTTCCGTTCTCCGCGCTTCAGCTCCTACGTAGGACGGTCAAGTCGTGTCTTACACATCGCTCGCTTCTCTAGAACCAGTCTCTTACTTAGGACAATGTATAAACGGCAAATATGACTAATAATAACCTTTTAGCACCCTCATGGAAAGATGGAATAGTTTGTTTCAATTTGTTGGATGTTTTCCCGTTGGCTGCTTTGTTGGCCGCTGTGCCTTTCCATAACGTTCACATTACATATAATGTAATGTCTTGGCTAGAATGGCTTAGTAACTGATCGAAATATTGAATAAGAAAAAATAATAAAATTTTGGTTTATAACCTTTTAAAAGTTTCACAACTGTTTATTGCCCCATGATTTGATTTATAAAGTCGCTCTTAAAAATCATTTAAAATTTGTTAGTTCGATTAGTCCCGATATAAATTTTATTATTATTTCACTAAGTATCGGTTTTATTTTTTGTATCTTGAGGCCTCGCCTTCAGTTGGTAATATCGGTAATTGTTAATTTATATTTTTCGGCTTTTTAGCTGACTGGCTGCTGAAAATTGCACCTCAATATTATGACCTAAACAACTTTCCACAGTGCGAAGCAAAACGACAACTGGAGATCATACAGAATCGTTTGGAGTCGCGACAATTTCAACAAGGCTTTTAAATCATTCTTGATTACAGTTAAGGAAAATTAATGGTATTTGGATTGCTGACTTCAATATACCTAAAGGTGTTTTTTGTTACTTTTAGATAAGTATGTCTTACTAAAATAAATAATTATTAGATTAGTATAAATTTGTTTTGTTACCCTAAGTTAATTGAAAGTGACGTCGTAGATGGACAGCACCACAAAAGGGCCTCGCTGGATTTATTTTATAATTGAAATAAACCAAATATAATGTTTGTGCCGCATGAATTCTATTTTGATATATTGCATGAATATACCAATGCCATAATTTTTAAATTTAATTATTTGAATGACATGAACACAAATTCGTTTCATTCTAAGCAGATTTTTTTATTACGTCAAGGTTCTTATAGTTCAAGTACTTAATTATTTCATTTATTTATTTTATTGTTGGTGCGACTATATATATATATATATATATATATATATATATATATATATATATATATATATATATATATATATATATATATCAGAAAGTATTTGCCCACCTAGAAATTTCAATGTAACTGCCAAAATTTAATACCTAATTAAACCCTTTTATTATATTAGGTAAATTTAATTGTTCTTAACAAGTGTCCATCGAAATCACAAATTAAAAACCAATTAGAACAAATTTCCGTTGAAAATCGGGCTCTGATAATTGCGAGACATCAAAATGGTCATTCGAGTCGACAAATCGCGAGTAATATGCGGATGCCAAGGACTACATCGTAAAAAATTTTTTCTGCAGGACATGGAATTCAAAACGTTCAGGAAGGTCTCGAAAAACGACTTCTGCTGAAGACAGAGCTATAACAATGTCCAGCAGACGTAATGGCCGCCTAACCGCACCAGAAATCACGGCTCAAGTAAACCTGGAACAGCCCATCCCCATCAGCGTGACAACCCTAAAGAACCTGTTAGCAGAAGGTGAACTACACGAGAGAGTTGCAATGAGGAAACCACTTCTTAGGCAAGTGAATAAACGTAAACGATTTGAATGAGCCCGAGAACCTGAAAATTGGTGTGTTGGAATTTCGTCCTTTGGAGCGACGAATCTAAATTCGAAATTTTTGCTTCAAATCGACGAGTCTACGTGCGGCGGTCAGCTAGAGAGAGGATGTTGGAAGCCTACAGTAAAACATGGTGAAGGTTCAGTAATGGTTTGGGGTTGTTTTGGCAACGGTAAAGTTGTAAAAATCTTTAGGATAGAAGGAATCATGCGAAAAGAACAGTATCAAGAAATTTTGCTAATTCAAATGCTTCCTTCTGGAAGAGATATTTTTCAGGGGAAATTTATTTTTCAGTAGGACAACGACCCTAAACATTCTGCTAAACAAATTAGAGAACTTTTGGACCAGTGGAAATCCGATGACGTCCTGGAAGTGATGATTTGGGCTCCACAATCACCCGACTTGAATCCCATCGAATTTTTGTGGGACCATTTGGACAGGTGTGTTCGAAAACTCAATCCAACAACAGAAAATCACTTGTGGGAACTTGTACAAGCAGAACGGGTTAAAATAACCGAAGAAACTGAAGAAACCACTGGACAGAATGCCTAAACTCTGTAAAACAGTAATTAAAAACAAAGGAGATCACATAGATGTGAAAAATACTGGAAAATCATAAATATTTTTTTGATTTTCTAGACTGTAAATAATGTGAAAATAAATAATAATTCATTAAAATGAAAAAAAAATATTTGGGTTTTTGTTGTTTTGGGACTGAAATAACCAGGTGGACAAATACTTTCTGACGGTAGTCATATATACATATATATATATATATATATATATATATATATATATATATATATATATATATATATATATATATATATATATATATATATATATATATATATATATATATATATATATATATATATATAGATATATGAACGCAATAGCACATTTTATAACACACAAAATATTTATAGGATGATAGGATGTTACAATAGACAATTAAAACATCTCATTTTATACAAAAAATATATCTACAAGCGCGTTATAAATCGAAAAAGGAAAGCATGAAAATAATTTACTATTTTCACATTGTATCTTCATGCAATAAATTAAAAGTCATCTCACCATACTTAAGAGCAATAAGGAGTCAATTAGCTGAGGCGAGTTTTGGCACGGTAACATTCTCAGTGTCTCTCAGCCTAAATAACAAACATTTAAATGAATGATTTATACGTTTATTTTAGACCAAGTAACGGTGGAACTTCTCTTCTGAATGAAAATAGGATTTATTATTTAATGTTTAACGCGTTAATACAGCCAATTTACTTTTTTTCTTCTGCGTTAAGATTCTTTGTGTATTAAAATGTCCCTCCAACCAAATAACAATTGAACAGTCGTTAATTGTTAGTAAGTAACCTTTACCTACAATCGTAACGAAAAATTCTTAACAGAGTGTTATAATGGTCTATATTACAAATTTAAATAAATTAGAGGTAGATATTATACTGTGAGTTATAGATAATATTTTTAAAGCACAAATCTACATGTCCTATGTTATTTGGTTTTAAAATACTATATTTCAAAGCAATTAGAAATATTTTATTGTGAGTTAAATTTTAATTTAACTAAATTTAAAATAAAAATGATTAAGAAAAGAATTAAGGAGAAATCTGTCGTGGTTAGCCCTAACAGCTGAAATGAAATGATGTTTTTTTTGTCAGTTTAATGTCAAAAGCTATGAGAATCTACGGAAGATAAGAAAATTTTCGTCAATGAAATTTTACCAAATTTTCTTTACTACTGCAAGCTACTATCCAAATTTTATTTACGTCAAAAGAGGAAAAAACGCTTGAAATTTAATTCATTAAAATGCATTTTTAGAAACCTATTGAACTGTAGTGGATTAAAAGAAATTTGAAGAAACACAATTTTATTGTTAAGTACTTAATAACTGTGCGACCAGTGAACAAATAACTTATCTTTTGGAAACCTATGTAGCTTCTAACGTAGATTGAATCTACTGAACGTATGAATGGAAATTAGTTTATTCACTTGACCCGGAGAGTTAACATTTCCAATATTTTAAAAACTTTATTTTTAAAAATGATGTGATGTCATGAATGTTAAACTACTCCCTTGCGAGTTTATATGACTTCGCCTGAAAAACCAGAATCTGAACAATTAATCTTGATCATTAAAGAGTGACATTGTATTGTTTTTCAAAACTGCGCAACTAAACCCTGTTATTGGCATTGTTTTTACGTTACTCCCTAACCAATAATACACATATTTTTGTTAACTCTCTTTTTTTAAAAAAAAACTATTTGGTTCGTATGTGCACGCACTATTTTACAAAAAATGATATTTTCAAATTTCCAAAATTTCGATTAAAATTTTTAGTTTTGTAAATTATCATTTGCAATCAGTTTGGTTAGACTGCAAACGCATTAAAATATCTCTCAAATAGATTTAAAGAGGGAGTTCAAAATCGTCATTTTGAAAAACAAGAAGTGTTTTCAATCACGTTAAAGAGATTATAACAAGGTAAAAAAAGACAGAAGAAGACTGCCCATCAAATTGTGTTCGTCCTGACAGTTAACCTGTGTTAATAGCATGCAGTTGATATTATACTTAACAAGAGAGAATACCTGATGAATTGAATTTTTAATAACGTATTTTGTGTCTTAAAGAGAAATGAGCTAATTCCTGAAATTTTCTAACGTAATCGGACATTTAATATATCTAACATCTTCCTGTTGCGTTTATTTGCTTCTTTCAAAACAATTTTTAACTTCAAAGCTCGAACTTTAAGCTTTTCGAAACTTGCATCAAATTAATAATTTCTCAAAATCGTAAAGTGAAATCTATCTAACCTGTACATTAGCATCTTTCTCTTTGCCAAGGGTTTCAAAATGGCAACGTATAATTACACCTTTTCGGAAGTTCATCGCCTTATTTCTACTGATCAACATGGTTTCATTGCACAACGATCTATAGTTATATACACCTCGAATTTCCAAAAATTCAATTTTTTTACGGAGTTTTATTCTCTATACTTCTAAGAATCATTCAAAAGAAAAATTTTAAGAAAATTCCATTGCATTACAAAGTTATAGCATTGAATGTGACCTGGCGTCGGATTGGGACAGCTACCTGTGTTTAGACACTGTCTTCGATATTACTTAGTTAATTTTTAATATTTTTTAACTTTTATTTAATCTTAATAATTACATTTTGTACAAAATATCGAGCGGTTCTTTTAATTTTTCTAATAGACAATTTTTTATAAAATAATTAAATATAAATTTTTTGGTCGAAAAATGTATAAAGTTTGAAACATTTTTTATTTTTGAAAAAAACCTCCAACAATTTTTAACTACTACATTATTTTACAAAATTAATTTTTATTTTTTTGCAAATTCAATTATTTTTTTTTGTGAAGTTATCCTGCGGGCAAGGAGGCGCCATAGTTTTTATCAGTGGTCCATTTAACCCGATAAAAAATAATGTTAAATTTAAAACATATTAAAAAAAAAAAATTCTTATAATTTAAAGTACAATAAAAATATATAATCGCCATTCTTTTGTATTATTCACTTAATAACCTTAAAAATATTTTGTTTAAATGTACATACTTTTTGCAGCGCCCAGGTGTAGGTATCCCCTTAATCTTGTTTACATTACGCACTTTATTGGAGGTATAATTGAAAATTTGGAGCAGGTGGATGTAGTATACACTGACTTCTTGAAGGCATTTGACGTATCTATCGTCTGGTAATTCTAAAAAAACTATGTTTCATTGGTAAGGTCTTGAAACGCTACTGTTTATCGATGACATTTTTCGGGCCAGGCCATGTAAATCGCTGTTCTTCGCGGACGATTTAAGAATATATCGTGATATTAGAGTCGTTACGGATTGCGTGATTTCTCAGCATCAGCTAAATATACTACATAAGTGGTATGTTTTGAATAAACTGGACTTAAATATCTGTAGTCATAACACATTCTCGTAAGACTAATCAAGTGGAATATACTTATTATATCAACAGTTTTGAATTATCACGGTGCACTACCACCGGAAACCTAGACGTCGTATTTAATAGCAGACTTGACATTGTGCCTTATATTCAGTCTTTAGTATTATCTGCCCTAGCTTTTTTGCCGCCGTAGGCAATCTCAAAAAATGCCGTCGCACCCAAGCTTAAAAAAAACTATGTTAACCAGGAAAATGACATATAATTGAACAATAATACTAATACAGATTTACGAAAAATTGTTTTATTGAAAAACAAAGTTTACATTTTTAACGAGCTAACGACAGAACTTACAATACTAGTACTTACTATTTCCAGAGATAATTTAAATATACTTTTAAAACAATGAACAAAACTAGTACAATAATATACAAAGTGTAAACCTAAATTAAAACAATTTTTTTCGAAGTGTCATTTGTGCAAAATCCCGAATAATTTCTTTCAGATCTAATTTACTACTTAATTCATGTTCAATGGCCAACATTACTAACCCATTATGACGATTTTGTGTAGTCATAGATCTTAAATAATTTTTTTATTTTTAATTTAGAAAAAGTTCTTTCGTCGGTAACAACAATTATGGGCAGCGTTAACAAAAGTCTTAGAGCAATGCTCAAATTTGGCCTAATTTTAAGAGAAGTAATGAATTTAAGGACGTCAACTGGACCTTTTTTCTTAGTTAGAAGTGAAGAAACAATGCCTGTTTCGTCAGCCAGATCTAAAGCGTTAAGATCGGAGGAATCACCATTTGTCAAGACGTTTTCGAGATCTTTACAATGCGCCAGTAATTCATTTATAGACATGTCTTTTAAGTTTATAAACATCATATAAAAATTCAAAAGAGTCATTAAGACTATTCAGGAGGTTGAATCTCAGCTCCAATGCACTGATCGCCTGATCTATAGTAAAGAAAAAAATTCTATTTTATATTTTTGTTTTGGATCTGGTATCGGTTCGTCTAAACTTTCATATGAAAAATTTCGTTTTGTAGTCTAAACACGATGACATGATGTAGTCAATTCAAAGTTTTTTTCTACGTCGAATCTTTGGATTGAAGTAGCTTACTTATCGGATTAATACGATTCAAAATTTTATACCAAATAGCGATTCAACATAAAAACTTAAATTGTTTTGTTGTGGTCAATAAACCGCTGGCCTCATCTCGACGCATATTATCTATTTCCGCATTCTCATAAATACTTAATAAAGCATCATGAATATCTCCTATTTGAAAACGTAAAGGTTTTAGGGAATCTATGGTATACGACTTTCCCACCGAGTGTCACTCAATGGTTTCATTGTAAGAGTATTGAGGTGTTTTCTCGTAACCTTGACCTCTTATGTTTTCCACTTTCAGTCCATTTTTCCCTAACTCTTCCAATAAAACTTGAGATAATTCCTTACCAGTAGGTCTCTCGATAGGAAGAAAACCCAAAAAATGTTCTTTAATTTTACATTCAAATCCCGATTCTGATTGATCAATAGAAACATATTTTTCTACAAATGTCATTTATTCAACCTTACTCGCATCGGGAGTGCAATCAAGAACCAAATAATATTTCGCTTTTTGAACTTGTTTTATTATATAAGACTTTATGTTATCATATAATAACCCAATAATTTCATTCTGGATGTTTTTCCCTAAATATGATACTCCATTTTCTTTACTGTTGAGGATTGTACGAACGTGTTCCTCCATTCAAATGCAGCTAGCAATTGAATTAACTTTAGGAAATTTCTATTATTATGTTCATAAAGCTTATCGCTTGTACCCTGGAATGCTACAGAACTTTCTCCAAGCATTTTAATAACTGATATACCACTTCATGCCAATATTTAATATCTGTGTAGCTGAATCTAATTTTTGACAAGTTTCCAACCTTCGTTTTAGCTCTATCCATGATTTCAAATTATCTACATGAGTTTTTAAGTCTTCATGCTTTCTTAATAATTCACCAATATCTTTCCAGTTTCTATAACCCTCATTTGACAAGGAACTTAATTTTGAATAATCAAAAAGTGTGCAACAAAAACAGAACACGGAGTCTTTAAACACAGAATATATCAGCCAATCTCTCGCGACTTGTTCTCCATTTTTTAAAATCCTCTAATAGTGTTTTTCACTGAATCTTCGATTTGGATTGTCAAACGGGAAATCAAATGAAATAAAGGAGATAATGGACCTTTTCTAACTAAAAATATTCGATCTTAGTCGCTTATATGATCGGGCCATAATCCTGGGTCTGATGATAGAGCTAGGTTGCGGCTTTCTTCATTTCCCGTGGTAGTATCCATTGTCTCAAAACTTGTTGAATTCTGTTCCTAGCTAGGATAACTCGCAATTTTATCTTTATTATTGGTGTCGTCTTGATAATTCAAATCGGAATTGACGGTAGTGTTCAGATCCCGGCAACCGCTTGGCTTTTTGTTTTGTTTGGAACTACTTGCATCTTTTAAGAAGCTATGCAATGTTCCCACCTGCCTTTGAAGCTGGGTTTGCTCCCCCTATCTCTTTATTTATATTGACTACCAGATAGCCTTTTTCTTCCGACACACATTCTAAAACAAAACAATCTATTTAAGTTTCTGATACCGTAATACAACAAAGGCCTGATTCAGAGCTTAAAAATCGTCCCAACAGAGGGCGGAACCTAACCATAAAATTTACATTTAACAATAACGAATTTATTAGTACACGTACAAGGTATTATTAACGTAGAAAAATCTCAAATACAAAGATTTCAATACGAATCTAAAGCCTCTCTTACCTTTTAGCAAAATGAAATCGCTACTTTCCACATCCACTACACTTGTAACTAACTAACTCAAACTGTATCACTACCACCACCGGACGTCGATGCATAAATAAAGCATTGTTTTAAATCTGACTCTCTCTTATACGTGAGTGGAAGAGGCTTGTTGGATCCTGTCTGCGGTGCCGGCGCGGGCACAATTTACGTATAGAAATACCCAGAACTTCTGGGTATTTCTATAAACAGGAATAGACAGGCTTCTGGCAGAAGCACACTTTTTAATTATTCAGAATTAAGTTCCTACAACAGGAGTAGACAGGCTTCTGGCAGAAGCTCGTCTATTCCTGTTGTATTTGATTTTACTACTCATTTATTTTCTGGATTAAAGTATTCGAAATATATTTTTGTGGGTTGTGTTTATTTTTGCGCGCTAATAGTTCAGGCGGTTTTGCCGCCGTAAGCAGTTGCCTACCGCCTAGAACCGGCCCTGTTATCTGTTATGGAGATCATGGGCAAAATGTTTACCAATACGTTAAAAACTCTTTTCTACTCCCTAGCAGGCCCCCAACTTGGAGTATTGTCCTTGTGTGCCTGTCTTCGCCCTGGAGAGCGTTCACAGAAAGTTTTTGCAGTTTTCGTCCTTTAAATTGGATGCCATCCCTTATCCGTAAAACGAACTTTGATAACGATTTTCTTTTATCTAGATTTAATGTTGAATCTCTTAATTTCAGAAGAATTTCAAACACTTATTTTTCTCTATAAATTACTTCATACCTATGTTGATTCTATACTTTTTTTTTCGTAACTGGATTTTCGTATTTTGTGTAATAACTCGTCACTTTCATCGACTTTTTATTGCCAATATGCATTTACCAACATTGTAAAAAATCACCAATTTATGTAATGACTTATAACTTTTACCATCATCGTTCCTATGTGTGATATAAATGAATATACTACTATACAAGACAATTAATTGGCACTCCTAAGA
This sequence comes from Pachyrhynchus sulphureomaculatus, assembly GCA_019049505.1. Taxonomy (NCBI): domain Eukaryota; kingdom Metazoa; phylum Arthropoda; class Insecta; order Coleoptera; family Curculionidae; genus Pachyrhynchus; species Pachyrhynchus sulphureomaculatus. The sequence goes on along the minus strand of CM032454.1, from coordinate 105,367,856 downwards.
CAGTTTCCCCCCAACTAATCAATTTTTATTACAGGAACACTACAACACAGTATACAATCAGTATACTTAAATAATATAGTATATTATTTATATTTTTAGTTCTAGAATGTCTATGTTTTTCTTTTTTAAACTATTGTTTACATAATTTTTTGCTCTGTAATTGGATTCTATTGGGCAAATAAAATGAAATAAATGAATAAAAAATAAATGCTTCTTGCAACTTTTTTTGCTTCGTACTACCACCGACTCAATCTGTGGCTGATAATACGTATAAGCATTGGTAAGATGGGCATGTAATCGGTCCATAGTTTTTGAATTGATTAAGTTGCCCTTTTCAATAAGTACAGTTTTGTTTTCAAGAAGTATACGTACTTCGAAAATTTATATTACACTTCTTCAATGCGTTGGACACAGTCTGTCAAATAAGAACGTGACCGCTCGTATTCTTGAAAAATATGTTTCAAGAACATTTTTTGTCATCAATGCATTCTTTGGTGTGCTAATAACGGCGCAATTTCCTTAGTAAGTTGTCCAATCGCCTCCTGCATCGTTAATCTTCGAGGCATGCTGTTGGCTAGATTTCCTGCAATGATCTCCAAATTTTTCGGATCTCGCAAGACAACTGAGTGAAAGTCCTCAGAGTCTTTCCTTTGAACTTTCTTCTTACAAGGGACCAAATATTTTCAATAGGGTTGACATCCGGCGGTTGTGAGGGCGAGCCGCTTCGGGACGTGATTTTCGCCAAGCAAAGATTTCTCCCACGTGCTTCGGAATTTAACATGATGAGCACGAAAATGTTGTCGAATAGTCTCATGGGACACATTTAAAATCGATTTTCTTAATTTTGCTGCTCCTTGACGCAGCGTCAAGTTCAGTTTCCGTTAAAACAGACACGAATCATTTTTCGACTTTCGGAGTGACTTTGCCTACCGAGCCACGTTTTAGTAAGTCGTCGACATTTTTCGTCTCGTTAAAACAATTTACCCACTTCTTCACAAACAATACTTTTTAATATATTTAACGGCCGCGGAATGTGTCATTTTAGGCCCCTTTGGATAGGAACACAGAAAGACTGACTGCCTCGAGTCGACGCTACCAAGTGGCTCATTTTGGATTTTACGTGATTTCGACGAAAGTTCGGAATCGACTTATACTTTTATTAAAATGCGTCGTAAACAAAGGTTCCCTCTACCTATTTTTTGTCGCTAGAATCGCATCTACCAACAATGAATTATCGCGAACACGTTCTTACTTGACAGACTGTGTGTACTAACATGAGGTAAAGTCCTGAGACTTTCTAAGAAATGGCAGCACATACAAAAAAACCATATGATTTCCAGTTAGTGTCAACTCTCAGAAGATTCGCGTACAATTTTCATGACATTTTGTCTATTAGTTTGCGAGTACCAGCTGGTTGAGTGACGCTACTTTTGATTTTTGCGAAACCATGGAACAAAAAAAATTTAATGTGCTGCGTTTTGATAGGAAAAATACAGCCATAACCCAAGAATGGCTTGAGAAGTGTTATGGCACATCTGCTTCGTCGAAAGCAACTATATGTCGATGGTTTAGTGAACTTAAATGCGGTCGCAGAAGTACCACGTTCCGGACGACCGAATGAAGCAGTCACTCCAAAAAACACAAAATAATCCACCATATTGTTCTGAATGACGACAAAGTGAAAGTGAGAGAGATAGCTGACATCGTGAAGATATCAACAGAAGGCGTGAGGCATATTTTACATGAATATTTACTTATAAAAAAAGCTATGTGCCCGATGGGTGCCGCGTACTTTCACGACTGAAAACTGTACTGAAGGCAAAAAACATTCTTGTTCTTTAGGAGTCTACATACATACAAGAGTAAGCCCCAAATCTTTGACTTCAGTAAATTTTACAAGCACAGTGTTCCCGGTAAGTAATGATATTCCAGTGCTACTCTGGGATTTATGACGAAACATTAAATGATACAAGCATTTAGCTCCATATCATTGTTTTTACCCCAAATTTCTAGGTGATCCCAGTTAGAGTAACGCCTATAGCAATCATCACAACTAGATATACTCGTATATACCCACAGCCACACACAAACATATGTATATATATATATATATATATATATATATATATATATATATATATATATATATATATATATATATATAAAATAGAACCCCGGTTATCCGAGGTAACGTGGGGGGCACCCTCCTCGGATAATCCGGATTTGTTTTTTACTCATTCAAAAAATAAACACCAATACTTTAAACCGATGTATTAACGTTTTTAACATATAAATAGGTACATACATTATAAAACAGTGAAATAGGTATCTATCCGCTTCTGTTTCATACTGCATCTTCTTTTTCTCGCTGCAATGTTTCTCCATCTATTAAGAAGAAGCAAATCCGCTGGGGTTGCCTCTGGTTGTTGTTCGATATACCTCAAAGCTTTTTCCAAAGAAGCAAAACCTTCTTGATGAGAGATCTTAGTGGAAGACTGTTCATCCACCGCCGCTTCGTCATCGTCATCTGATTTTTCGGTTTCCTGAAAGGCATACTTATTTCTTCTTCTAAATCATCTGCTGTAATCCATTCAACAACATCTTCTCTTGTCACATTTTTGCAACCTTTAAATTTTTGCATTAATTCAAATTAACTTTTTTCTTTTTCTTCTATCTCACTGTCAAAATTTGAACATGACATTTCTCCATGGCTTCTCAATTTCAAAGCTAATTCATTTAATGGAATATCATCTTCACTATCATTATAGTCCTCAAAATCAATAACTTTTGACCAAGATTTTTGAATAGTGGTAGTACGCACAGAATCCCAAGCTTGACTTACCCAGTAAATAACATTTTTCAGTGTAACCTTTCTCAGCCCATTGATAATATTCTCCTTTTCTGTGTATTCTAACAGATGTTCAAGATATAAACGCCTATAATTTTTTTTAATGGGATGCCTTGATCCATTGGTTGCATTATGCTGGTTACAATTGGAGGAAAAAATTTTACAACAATTTCGTCCACATGAAGTCCTTCTCCGGGGTGAGAGGGGGCATTATCCATTAACAAAATTGCTTTAATAGGAAGACGGTTTTTGCTTCAAAAATTTAGTCACAGATGGCACGAACTCTTCTTCAAACCAGTTAATAAATAAGGTCGCATCCATCCATGCGCTCTTCTGACTTTTGTAATAGACCGGTAGGGCTTTGAGTGAGATGTCTTTTAAAGCTCTTGGACGTGCATACTTGCCAATCACCATCAGTGGGATTTTGTGTTTGACAGATGCATTGGAACATACGATTATAGTTAATCTTTCCTTACTTCGTTTGTGCCCAGGAGCTGATTTTTCTTGTCGAAATGCCAATGTTTTTGATGGAAGCATTTTATAATTCAGACTAGTTTCGTCACAGTTGTAAATTTGATCACATGTGTATCCGCAATCTTCAATTTGCTTTTTAAAGTTCTGCTTAAACTTCTCAACTGATGACACATCAACAGAAAGTTTTTCACCACATACAGTCAGTTGTCGTACACCATACCGTTTTTTCCAGCGGTCAAGCCATCCAGAACTGGCGGTAAACTGATCTATCTCTGGGAATTGCCTACTAATCATTATTGCTTTGTGTTGTAAAATTGGACCTGACAGAGGCACACCTTTTGATCTCTGTTGGTTAAAACACATGAATAAAGCTTCGTTAACCTTTTCATAGTCGCCGGTTTTCATTGATTTTCTTCCTGAGGACGAGGAGGCTTGATTTATACACCACTCTTCTATTTTTGTGCGGTTTCTTTTCCAATCTCCAACTGTTACCTCACCTACTCCATAATCTCGTGCAACAACTTTAATTGTCTCTCCTGCTTCAATTCTTCTGATGGCTTTTAATTTTTCTTCAATAGGAACGACGATTCTTTTACGCTTGTTTTGCTCCATTATAATACGACAAACAAAAATTCAAACAAAGCAGTTCGTATTAATTACACTTAACTACCAGAACTCCAACCAAATAAATTATGTGAGTATACTCGTACTTCTCCGTAGTAAACGCTATAACGCACTGCATTCACGCAAATTTACATGCTGAAAGAGTCCAAAAACATAAATAGGGGAACCCCTCACACGGGCCAGGGGGATTCCTCGAAGGCCCCGACGATTTTAAATGGAAATATGTACATACATATTTTAGAAGCTCGGTTAATACGCAGCATAGACGCGCGTACCTCGGTTAATCAGGTTCTTAGATTGGCTCGGTTAATCCGGACCTCGGATAATCGCGACTCGGTTAATCGGGGTTCTACTATATTACATATACATATACATATATACATACATACATTCATACATACATACATACATACATACATAATTAACAAAAACTTGGAAGAAATTCTATCTTAGGGTGGCAGTAACCAAGTGGAATTTAACGCTACAAAAACCCAGACGGCAGTTTTTTCTAAAAAAATTAACGTTGCTGAACCCGACATAGTTATGTCAGGGCACTCCATTCCTTTAACATCGTCTCTCAATTTGTTGGGCGTTGATTTGGGAGCAAATATGTCCTGGCATGAACATGTTGCAGGCATAGCAAGAAGAGTTTGTCAAAAGTTGGGAATATTATTTCGAACCAGAAAGCTTACAACTATGGAATACTGCTTCCATGTTTGGGCTTCGCTCCCAAACATACACTGCATTTGTTAAATTCTATTCAGAGAAAAGCTGTTCGTTCTGACTGGAGACCCGGAACTGACCGGCGGCCCTTGATTCGCTGGAACATCGAAAAGCGGTTGGCGACTTGAGCCTATTCTACAAGTATTTTCATGGAAAGTGTTCGAAGGATATAGTTCGCTTAAAACCTCCCAGAGCGGTGCATGTTAGAAATACACGTCGCGCTAATACTTCACATCCGTATGAGGTTCAGCTTGTTACTCCTCGTACAATGCTTTTCAAACAGTCTTTTATATGGAGCACATTATCCTTTTGGAAAAATTTACCCAGGACTGTGTTTCCCACCGAGTACAATTTACAGCGATTCAGGAACAACGTGAATTGCTTTTTCGGCACACGTCGCTCCTGTAGCGCTTTAGGGACTTCCCTGCAGCACATGTGCTAGATCCATAATATATATATACATATACAGTAATACCCCGCTTAGCGCGACCCCCCGTTACGCGCGGTTTCACTATAACGCGAAATACAAAATGCACTTTCAAAAATTTATTCAGGTTTGGACATATTGCAGAGTATAGACAATAATGATGACCGTGTCTTGACCGTGTGTCAAACAATTAAAAACAGTGTTGGGTGTTATGAACGTATTTTACAAGAACGTAAACAAAACGTTACCCAAAAGACAATAGATGTATTTTTCCGTAAAAAATAAGAGTATGTATTGCATAAAGTGTTCTTAGAATTAAAGTGATTGATTAAAATGATTTGTATTTTTTTTGTATTAAATTTTGACTATGTTTAATCATAAACCTCGATATACGCGAATTTCAGTTAACGCGATTTTTTTTCGGAACGTATATCCCTCGCGTAAAGCGGGGTATTACTGTATATATATATATATATATATATATATATATATATATATATATATATATATATATATATATATATATCAATATATATATATATATATATATATATATATATATATATATATATATATATATATATATATATATATACATATATATATATATATATATATATATATATATATATATATATATATATATATATATATATGTATATGTATGTATATATATATATATACACGGTGAAACCTGTGTTAACGGCCACCTGTCATAAGCGGCCGCCTGTAGTAACGGACAGTATTAAGCTTCCCAAAATCTATTGCATATAAATTCCCGTATACAAAAACCTGTTAATTACGGCCACTTGTACTAAACGGCCATGGCCAGTTAAACCGAAATTTTTATGACATATTTCCTTGGAAATTTACCTGGTAATAACGACCGGGCTGGCCGAAGGGTTTTATGACATACTAATTATTTCTATGTTCCTTCAACCTTTTACTTTTACTACCACTGTAACTGGGCAATTTATTCAAGGAAATACCCATTATTGTTGATAAAATTATTTGGTTTAAATTTGAAGTTTTCTGTTTATTCCATTATTTTAAAGTTGTCTTCGTACTGAACACGTTCTTAATAATGTCGCTAAAACGAAAACGTTTGTCACTAAGAGACAAAATTATTATCATTGCTGAAAGTGAAAAATTTGCGTTAAGTTCGCGAAAACTGGCTGAAAAGTTCGAGGTTGGAGGTTATATTAAAAAATAAGAGTGAACTAAAAGAGATGTTTGAAGAGGGTGTTAACGAAAATTTTCCAAGTCAGCAGGATTAGCAGTGGATCAAGTTGTCTACAATTGGTTT
>CM032454.1:105249097-105361354 GCA_019049505.1 Pachyrhynchus sulphureomaculatus | reverse complement strand
GAAATTCATAAAAGTATCAATATCTCGAAATCTAACGATTTTTCAGGTCATATTTACATATTCAGGATAGTTTTCAGCTGGCCTATTATCCCTCGAAGGAAATACATTGGTTTTTGGGACATGTTATATATACATGATCAATCAAACTAATGAAAAGAATCAAATGGAAATAGATGGAAGCCAGATAGATAGAGTGGAGCAGTATACGTATTTGGGACAGAGAGTCACTATTGGCGAACAAAACCACGACCTGAAAGTCACCAATCGTATTAAGTTGACGTGGGTGGCTTATGGAGAGCTTAGGGACGTTATGGAAATGGATATACCTCTTAAGCTTAAGGCAGAACTGTACAACCAGTCCATATTGCCGGTTTCTACGTACGGAGCTGAAACTTGGATATTTACGAAAGCTGAATATAGAACCTGAACTAAAAATCACACAAAGGGCAATAGAAAGAAAAATCCTCGGTATCTCTTTAAAAGACCAGAAACCAAATGCATTAGTACGGCTATAAACCCAAGTATGCAACGTCAGTCGAAGAATAGCCTCACTGAAATGGAACGGTAAAATCATCAGATGGATAGAGTTGGCGCTTACTTGAAGAAAATCCAGTTTTAGGAAATTAAAAGACGAACTGTGTTGATTTAGGGCCGTTTCTTTGCGATTTCTGCCTTCACACTCTATATAATATTCGCTATTGATGGTTTTTCCCTTCTCAGCATAGTAGATGAAAATTATTCCATGCGCATCCCAAAATACGCTTCGGGCGGCTTTCACCGGCTGCTGTCCACCCAGCTGACTGCCGATTTGATTCCGGTGTATAGTGGTGGATCCAAGTTTCATCCATTGTCACATATCGCATGAAAAAATCCTCAACACGTTGTTGTTTTTGCACCACTGTGAGCAAACGCCGTACCCATTTCGAACAGAGCTTTCTCATGCCCAAATGTTGACCAACACGTTCTTCTGATATCTTTAGGGTGTCAGCTATCTCACGCAATTCCACTTTACGGTCATCCAAAACAATTCTGTGTTTTTTTTTTGTTTTTCGATGTAACCATCTCATTTGGGCGTCCAGAGCGTTCACCATCATTTGCATCTGTACGACCGTGTTTAAATTCAGCATACCAGTAAATGATGAGTGACTTTCCAGGGGCAGAGTCCCCGTAACACTTATCAAGCCATTGCTTTACTTGAACGGTATTTTTTCCCATCAAAAAACAGTGTTTAATCAACACATGAAATTCGATTTTTTTCATTGTTTTGAAAGTATCAAAAGTAGCGTCACTAAAACCACTGTAACTTGTAAACAAATCGTCGAAATGTCATGAAATTTTGGTTGGTACTTCCTAAAAATCATATGGATTTTTTGAAAAAGGTGATATCTATGTATCAGAATAAAAACTTGTATGTATGTATATATATATATATATATATATATATATATATATATATATATATATATATATATACATATACGTCTTCTTCTTCTTCTTCGGGCACCATGACCGTTCGACGATCGTTGGTTATCATGTTGGCTATCATATTGATGATCGTTTTAATGACAGCCGCTTGGAAGAGTTGTACCGTAGACTTTCTGTACCACAGCTTTAAATTTTTCAACCATGATGTTCTCCTTCTCCCTGGCCCACGTCTGCCTGGAATCTTTCCCTCTATACTCAGATGCAAGATTTCGTATTTTTCTAGATGTCTCCTAATGTGGTCAAAATATTTTAATTTGCGTCACTTGATGGTCGTGACTACCTCCAAATCCTTGTCCTTGAGTGAGAACGCTGTTGTTACTAATCCTATCCAGCCAACTGATTTTTAGCAGTTGTCGATACACTCACATCTCGAATGCCTCCAGACGTTTAAACATTGCTTTAGTTAGCGTCCACGCTTCCATGCCGTACAAGAGAACCGGAAAGACATAGCAGCCTACCATTTTCATCCGTAGTTTCAATGATAGGTCGTGAGCAGCTAAGATCACCTCAGGTCTTCTCTATTCGAATTTTGACTTCCACAGTCGGGTCCCAGTGGTCGTTAATATTGCTACCGATATACATCAATTTAACAACTCTCTCTGCCTTTGTGCTGACTGTAATACCACCATTTTCAATATTAGATTCTTTGCTTATAATCATATATTGTGTTTTATTTTCATTGAATTTTAAACTAAACTGTGTACAAGTGTTAGTTTTCCGTTATTAGTGATAATCAATGTATCATGGGCGTATCTGATTTTATTTATATTAACACTGTTGATGTTGATTCTTTCAGTGGTACCAGTGAGTGCTTCATTGAATATCACAACAAAGGTGATAGAATACAATCCTCATGCACTCCCCGCTTAATTTTAATTTCCTCCGATAGTTAATGCTCCACCGAGTACAATTTGCAGCGATTCATGAACAACGTGAATCGCTTTCCCCGCACACGTGTCGCTACTGTAGCGCTTTAGGGACCCCCCTGTAGCACGTGTGCTAGACCCATAAAAAAAAACCGTACTTCAGCTGTCTGATGCCAATTCAAATTGACGATGATCTGAATGTCTTTGTCGTCTATACCGGTAGTTTTTGAAAACGCCAGAAGTTTTTAGTGGCATACCTTGTCAAAGGCTTTTTCAAAGTCAATTAAACAAAGGAACACATTTTGATTGACATCGCGACATCTCTGGATCAGCACATGTTTTACAAACAGTGCTCCTCTAGTCCCTAATCCGTGTCGAAAACCAAACTGACTGTTTCCAATTCTTTTTTTCAAGTTTATTATATATTCTGCCATGCATCGCTCTCAAAAATATTTTTAAAACGTGGCTCAGGAGACTAACTGTTCGATGGTCACTACACTTGCTTGCTCTGTTCTTTTTTAGAATTATGATAAATGTTGATTTTAACCAATCAGTCGGTGGTATTTCGGTCTCGGTCTCATAAATGGCGTTAAAAAGTTTTGTCAGGGCTGTTATTCCTATATTATCCAACAGTTTTAAAATTTCAATGCTCACTTGGTCCGGTCCAGCTGCTTTTCTATTTTTTGCTTGCTCTATTATTAGTGCCACTTCGTATTTAGTAATTGGTGGGCTTGAGGTAGCATCAGTCATGTCACATTCAGATCTCTCAACATCAAACAGTTCTTTGATATAATCCTTCTAAACCTCGAGCTGTTGTCTTACATCTGTTATTTTGTGTCCATTTCGATCTTTCAGATAGTGGGTTATATGAAGCAAAATCTCGAGCCGAGACCGCCAAAACTAAACAAAAGATGCGAACAGCCGAAATGAATATCTTATGTTCAATTATAGGAAAAACAAGAATGCATAGAATACCAAACCAAGAAGTGAGGCAACAATGTAACATAACAGATATAGCGAAATTTGCCAAAATTAGAAGAAAGGAATGGAACAACCACATAAGTAGAACGAGTGGAGAACGGCTAATCAAAATATGTAGAGATAACAAACCCACAACGACCAGACCACCAGGACGACCAGCAAAACGGTGGATTGAAAGTTGGGCAACAACGTCTGCGGACACACCATAAACAGTGGATGAAAAACAGGCTAACGCCTCAGGCTTTTATTGCCGTTAACCTCCTTCAGTTTTTTATGTAAATTAAACAAGTCGTGCCTCCAATCGCTTTACATTTCCTAATATGCCAGTCTACTTGTGATTGTTTTATTATACGTCTTATTTCACAATGTATTCTCTTATATTCATCCTCGTTTCTATTCTTGTACTTGCTCTCTGATCCAGCTCTGTTTCTTCCTTCCTCTATCCTCTTTTACCTCACTCTCCTGTGTTTCTCTCAGTATGTCTCTAGATCTGCCCCACTGGTTTCCACATTATTTTGATCTGCTGTCTGTCAGTTTATCTATACTATATTCATATATATATATATATATATATATATATATATATATATATATATATATATATATATATATATATATATTATATAATATATATATATATATATATATATATATATATATATATATATATGTATATGTATATATATATATATATATATATATATATATATATATATATATATATATTGAATTTCATCGACCTTTTTAGAATAGACGTCCAGGGTACTGATGAGGTTTGTCAGTAACATCGTATATCTGCAATATGGTGAAACTGTCGTAATACCAGAGGTAACGACGAAATAATAGGTGTACATTAAAATATGCAGTTGTTTATGCTCTAATACTAAGAGTGTTCAGCCTTTTCAACATACTCTACATTAAATTTCTTTAAAATATATTCTAAGTCAATTATTAAAAGTTCGAATTCATAGTTTTCTATTTTCATAAGGCAAATTAAATATATTACCAATACAATTACAGTACATCTCCCGGAATATTTGTTATACTTAAATTTAAAATTTAGTTTTCGTTTACATTTATGAATATTATATATATATATATATATATATATATATATATATATATATATATATATATATATATATATATATATATATATATATATATATATATATATATATATATATGTATATATGTATATATATATATATATATATATATATATATATATATATATATATATATATATATATATATATATATATATATATATATAATTCATAATTAAATGTAAACGAAAACTAAATTTTAAATTTAAGTATAACAAATATTCCGGGAGATGTACTGTAATTGTATTGGTAATATATTTAATTTGCCTTATGAAAATAGAAAACTATGAATTCGAACTTTTAATAATTGACTTAGAATATATTTTAAAGAAATTTAATGTAGAGTATGTTGAAAAGGCTGAACACTCTTAGTATTAGAGCATAAACAACTGCATATTTTAATGTACACCTATTATTTCGTCGTTACCTCTGGTATTACGACAGTTTCACCATATTGCAGATATACGATGTTACTGACAAACCTCATCAGTACCCTGGACGTCTATTCTAAAAAGGTCGATGAAATTCAAATTTCAAAAATTTTTTGTATGCTATTGCCTAGAGGTCCTAGATCTGACCTTAAACCCCCATTTGATGTGTATGTTGACAGCTTCGTTATATATATATATTATATATATATATATCGTATATATATATATATATGTGTATATATCATACCGTATACATTTCTTTTGCTAAATTTTAATACCGTAGTTCAATGACAGAGAAAGATATAAAATGTACAAAATTACACCGAAATAAAAAATAAGCGCTACATGGCTGTTATTGTTCGTGAACATTTGCTGTTAACGTTTATATAAAACGTACTCAACGGTTTTATTTTATAATAGCAAATACTTTCCAAATACCGTTTTTTGGTTTAATCTAGCGGTCATAAACATAGAGCTTTAATTTACTTTTTATTTAAATTTTTATACCTTTGTACTACCGCTTACATCATTTTTTAAAGATTTTCATTTGTTAAATAATTTTACCTTGAAATTCAGGCAATCAGAGGCAAATAATATTTTAAAAAATTAAAAATATCACTAGAAATATATTTTATTGATACCTGCTAGTAAACCACTAGATAAATCTGACTGCACTCGATCCAACTTATCAATAAGGCTTTCAGTGGAGGTTTTAAACTTTGTCGACAACCTTGAAATAGTAGGAAGTGTTTCGGTAGTGGTTGTTTCTTCAGACCAATTTTCTGTAATTTCAGGATTAAACTTTTGAGTTTTGACATCTGGTTCATTAAGCGTTTTATTTATATTATGTTGCTCTACAACTGATGAAGGAAGATATCTAGCTCCTGAAATGCTTTTACTCGTTTGAACCTAAAAATAAAAAGATCCAGTTTAATCTAATCCCATAAGTAACAAAATGTACTAAATAAAACTTCTATCAAAAAAATTAGTTTTTAAATGATATACAGTAAAAAATGCTTTCCTTTAGCAAAGAAAGGAATAAGATTTTATACAAACAAATCAACTTTTTAGCTTGCCCTTATTGATAATCAGCATCACTTATAATAATAAATTATTTCTTGTACGAAGATTAATACCCATTTTCCGTTTTACTTAAAAAATTAAATGTTAATTTAAAATGTTAAAAGATAAAACCCAAAAGATAACCAGTTAAAGAAGAAATGGGAGCGAAGGGGGGCATATAGATAGAAGCGATTCTTCAAGAAAAAATAGATCACTCGACACAGATGAACGATCAACAATGGGTGCGATGCTTCTTGAAAAAATCCCTTGTCCTAAAACTCCAAAAGCTTCGATCCTTCCCAACACAATAAACACAAAATCGATGACCAGAAGAAAATAGATTTTTCAGAAAAAAGTAACCTCTTTATATACCCTATCTTTAAAAACTTACATGCTATTTGAAAACCGATGGCAAGAAAAACGAGAATTTTGATAAAAAAAAGGAACCCTTTTACACAGTGGAATTTTAAACGTTTAAACCCAATTTAAAAATCAATGACCGTAAGGGAGGATATATTTGTAACAAACAAGAATTCCTTCCTACAATGGAACTTTAAAAGCTTAAACCCCCTTGAAACATCAATGACGTAGAGATTTTTCATAAAAAAAACTTTCATAAAAACCTTATTTAAAATACAATATTAATTTTAAAATTTTTTTAAAAACGTATTCTCGTAGTAAAGAATAATGAAATTCAAACATTACAACTTGATATACAAACAAATAGATTTATATAGATATATATATATATATATATATATATATATATATATATATATATATATATATATATAACATATATATATATATATATATATATATATATATATATATATATATATATATATATATATATATATATATATATATATATATATATATATATATATATTTTCAATTTTTCAATTTTCTTGGGTTTGGAGATCCATTATAAAATGAAACTTTCCAAAATTTATTGTGATCCTTTCCTTTTATTATTGACGTTTCGGCACAGTTTGCTTTTCTCAAAATTCTTGTTTAGTTTGGCTGTGTAGTCAATCATCGCACCTGATGAAGCTAACATGGTTAGCGAAACGCGCGTTGAGTGCAAAAATAAAGTGTTTGGTGTAGTGGTGATATATACTGAGTAGTATCATTGTGCCAAAGATTCCACATTCCCAACTAAGTTGGACGTGGATGTTTAAGTTAATATTTATCATAGCCTATTTCAACGAATTACAGTGATCCTTTCCTTTTATTATTGACGTTTCGGCACAGTTTGCTTTTCTCAAAATTCTTGTTTAGTTTGGCTTGGACGTGGATGTTTAGGTTAATATTTATCATAGCCTATTTCAATGAATTACAACGTACTCTTTTTTCATTTTTTCGTTACAAGAACCACATGTTAATCAATTGTCAGTGTCATATATTTTTATTTTAAAAATTGGGATGACACAACATGTAAACTACGTTTACTACTACTAAGTAGAGTAGAAAAAATGAAAAAAGAGCTATGATAAATATTAACCTAAACATCCACGTCCAAGCCAAACTAAACAAGAATTTTGAGAAAGACAAACTGTGCCGAAACATCAATAATAAAAGGAAAGGATCACAATAAATTTTGGGAAGTTTCATTCTATAATTGATCTCCTAACCCAAGAAAATTGAAAAATAAAAAAGTACATACAGGGTCAAAGAAAAATAATAAAATCATACATATATATATATATATATATATATATATATATATATATATATATATATATATATATATATATATATATATATATATATACACACACTAGCTGTGCCCGCGACTCAACTCTCGTAGACTACAGAATTATTATTTAGGTTTTTTTTAGCTGGCGGCAAACGTTTTTCCGACTTGACTCATTATTATCGTCACTGCTTATTCTTTATGTTACCTAACGTAACAAAATATATACTAAAACCTGGCCGGAGAACATATGTGTGAATTCAAACAAAAATCGAATAAGTGGTTCTCGAGTGAAAGGCGCACTAACGGACACGACTGGGTACCGAGAGAAAAGAATTTTATTTTATTTGTTTATAATTAAACAAATATTTAGGTAGTAAATTTTTATACTTTTATTACTAGATAATAGATTGATTTATTGGCTATTAGTTAGCTACGATACTATAACTATTATACATTATTGACTAAGAAAAAACGTGAAAATACTTATTGAGCCGTAAGATACATACATGTCAGGGACCTAATTAACTTGGATTAGATAAGGATTTTATTTTATTTTAAAAGCAATCACCGTACGGAACACTAATTGCGCAAGTCCAACTTACACTTGGCCGGTTTTTGTTATTTTTTAGCGTAAGATTCTTTGCAATCTAAAGCCTTAACTAAAATATTAATTTTCCTTTCACTTTCTTCAATAACGTATGTACTTATCGATTTTTTACGTAATTTAGTTATAAAATTTTTGTAAGAATGTAGTCAGAATATCTTTTGACTTCACCGATTGACTGCAACAAAATTTTGAATGCGTTTTGGCAAGTCGTCAACATTTTTCGTCTCGTTAAAACAATTTACCCACTTCTACACAAACGATACCAATACCTTTGGATGGGAATAAAGAAATTTTACGTGATTTCGACGAATCATTGGAATCGAGTAATACGTTTACTGAAATGCGTCGTAGACAAAGATTCCCTTTACCGATTTGTTGAATAGCTAGAATCGCATCTACCAAAAATTAATTATTGCGGACACGTTTTTACTTGACCGACTGTTTGTAAAATATCATTTTTGTATTCGCTGCTCTTATGTAAATACTACTAACGTATTTGTTCGTGAACTAGTAGAACAAGCCACATTTACGAGATCGAAGATTATAAGTGTAACTATCCGGCAACCAGAAACAATTAGGAATGCCTAGTTTGAGGAATCTATAAAGCAAGTAGCTGAAGAACTGGGCGTTTTTTAAAAAAATAGTTTGTCCTGGTGTTATCGTAGTGAGATTCAGTGGCATATCAAGAAAGTTTGTAGAATATGGTTTTCCAATATTTATTTTTTTTTTTTTTTTTTTTATGGGTCTTGCTCACGTGCTGCAGGGAAGTCCCTAAAGCGCTTCAGGAGCGGCACGAGTGCGGAAAAAGCGATTCACGTTGTTCTTGAATCGCTGTAAATTGTACTCGGTGGGAAACACAGCGCTGGGCAAATTATTCCAAAGGGATGACCTTCTCCATATAAAAGATTGCTTGAAAAGCGTTGTACGCGGAGTAACAAGCTGAACCTCATACGGATGCGAAGCACCAGCGCGACGTGTATTTCTAACATGCACCGCTTTGGGAGGAATTAAGCGGGCTACATCCTTCGAACACCTTCCATGAAAATTCTTGTAGAACAGACTCAAGTCGCCAACCGTTCTTCGATGTTCCAGCGAATCAAGGCCGCCGGTCAATTCCGGGTCCCCAATCAGACGGACCGCTCTTCTCTGAACAGAATCCAACAAATGCAGTGTATGTTTGGGAGCGGAGCCCCAAACGTGGGAGCAGTATTCCATAGTTGGTCGAATTTGGGCTTTGTAAAGAATTAACAGTTGCTGTGGGGTGTAAAGCTTTCTGGTTCTAAATAATATTCCCAACTTTTGAGAAGCTCTCCTTGCTATGCCTGCAACATGTTCATGCCAAGACATATTTGCTCCCAAACTAACGCCCAACAAATTGAGCGACGATGCTAGGGGAATGGAGTGCCCCGACATAACTATGTCGGGTTCAGCAACGTTAACTTTTTTAGAAAAAACTGCCGCTTGGGTTTTTGTAGCGTTAAATTCCACTTGATTACTGTCACCCAAGATAGAATTTCTTCCAGGTCTTTGTTAAGTTGAACGACCTCCTGCTGTCTGCGGATATTCGCCTGAGCAGCCGATGTCCGAGCGTTCAAGGTGAATGAAGAGACAAGCGTACTGTCATCTGCAAAGCTATAGATTGGATTCCCGGTTTTTTCCAGCAGATCGTTAATGTAAATGAGAAAGAGAGTAGGAGACAGTATGGAGCCCTGGGGCACACCGGCGTTGATAGTGAGGGTGTTAGAAAGAAATCCATCGACCGCCACTCGTAAAGAACGCTCTCTGAGGAAACATGAGAGCCACAAACAGAACCTTTCAGACATACCATAAGAGCGTAACTTAGCCAACAGTCCATCGTACCAAACACGGTCGAATGCCTTGGATATGTCAAGAGCAACCGCTCGAATTCTCCAAAGTGTTCAATTGCGTTGTTCCAAACATGTGTTACATAAGTCAGAAGATCTCCTGTTGATCTATGTTTACGAAAACCATATTGGTGATCGCTAATAATATTGAATCGTTCAAGATATTTTAGAAGATGCTCATTGATAACCTTTTCCATGACTTTCGATATTATTGAAAGCAGTGCAACTGGTCCGTAGTTATTTGGCAAGGTCTTCTTACCTTTTTTAGGTATCGGTTGAACCGTGGCACATTTCCAGCAGGACGGAAATATTCCCTTTCTGTAGGATAGGTTAAAAAGTCTACAGAAAACTGGTGTTAGTTCCCTTGCACAGTTTTTGAGAACTATGGCAGGTATTCCGTCAGCGCCAGAAGCCTTCTTGGTGTCTAGCTTCATTAAAATACGCTTTATGATGCGCTGTCTGAAAACAACATCGGGCATCCTTGACTGCAATATGGGAATAGTAGGTGGTGTTTTTTCTTGGAAATCGACAGTAGAATGTGAAGCAAAGAGTTCAGCCAACAATTTCGCTCTCTCAACAGGTGTGGTTGCAATGGAATTATCTGGCCGTGTGAGTGGTGGTATGGTGGATTTGGTAAAATTTTGACTAACTGCCTTAGCGACTGCCCAAAAGGACCTGGAATTGTTGGGACAAGCGAGAAGTTTGTTTCTAATTCGTTGATTGTGTGCCTCCTTGGTTTCGTCGATAATTCCTTTGCATCTGTTCCTGGCACGAACAAAGGTGTTACGATTTACCGTGTTAGGATTTTCACGCCATTGTCTGTAGGCAATATGTTTAGAAGCAACAGCTTCTTTGCATTTTCGGTCGAACCAAGGCTTGCCGTTGGAGGAGCATTTCATCGAAAAACAGATGTAAGCTTCCATACCAGCCAAAATAACATCGGAGACCTCCCTGGCGCAGTCAGATGGGTTATCGGATCGAAAACAAATGTCCATCCAAGGGAAAGTTCGAAAGTATTCCATGAGATCTTCCCATTTAGCAGATTTGTAGTGCCAAATCTTGCGCGGCCTAGGCGCCTCTCTGTCACTGATTGGCAGGATACTCGATGTCGAAAGCAGTTTATGGTCGGAAGAACCCAACGGCGGATTTACGGTGACCGTGTAAATCTCCGGATTGGTGGTTAAAAACAGATCAAGAAGACTGGCGAACTCCCCGTCTCGATCAGGGATCCGTGTTGGTTCGTCAATAAGCTGAGTTAAGCCATAACTGATTGAGAATGATTCAGCTTCACGACCTTGTTCGTCGGTAGTATTTGAATATTTAAGCCAGTTGATATTGTGGACATTAAAGTCGCCCAGGATGGCAATTTCGGCACTTGGATAGTTACTTTGTAAATGATCGATGGTGTCTGCAAGAGAAGCGAAAAGTGTTCGAAAATTGGTATCACTTGGTGGTCGATACAGGGTACAGATGAACCTTGTGGTTTGTTGAGTCGTTATTTTTAACCACATAACATCAAAGTTTGGGGGCTCCAGAGCTTCTTCTCGTTGACAAGAGAGGTCGCTTCTGACAAAAAAACAGATTCCAAAGTTACGCCTAAATCAGGAATAGAAGTTGTACCCAGGATAAAGATAGTTGACCGTGCTGGTCGATGGACTGACCTTGGTTTCACATAGAGCGAGTACATGAGGTTTATTTGATTGCAGGTGTTGATGCACTGAATTTATGTTCGAGTTTATACCTGTATGTTGCAAAAATCTATCTTAAAATTATGATGTCTGCAAGTCGACGCCTCCGAACCAGCCCCCACCCGGAGATCCGAACGGGGGACCATTCTACCTCCGGAACTTCTTGCATCCAGGCGCCTCATCATGCTCTTTGGTCCCACAGTAGTTAATGTGGAATTTTTCCGTTCTGTCACATGTTTATCTTTGCCTTCTTTGGCTTTGATCCAGGGGGTGTTATTATTGGGTAGGTTGGGTTCTGACCAGATACTTTTCCAATGATCTGTGAGTTCTTGTTTGTTTGGTGGTTCGGTCACTGCTGTCTGTTTGCTGGGCATAGTTTTCCGGTATAACTGTGTTTGGCTTCTTCGGAAGAGGTTGTTGGTATCTTTCCTCTCGTTTGGTTCTTTGTATCTACGGAGTCTTGCGGCATATACGGATAATTTTTGTTTCAGAGTATCCAGGATTTCTGGCAGTGTTCTGTTGGGAGACCCGGACTTGATCTTGTTTATACTCTGTGTGACTCGTTTGGACACGTTCCCGTTGATAAACTGGGTAAGGTGTCCTAGATATCTCCTGATGTTGTTGATTTTGTTTTCTATTCTTATTTGCCGTTTAAATTTTGGTTTTGTGCTGTTGGGATTTCTTTGTCGTTGCGGGAGTTTTTGATTAAATACTTCGTCGGTTGCGTTTGGGGTTGATGGTGGTGGATCTAGGCGGCGAGTGATTCCCTTCTCAGTGGTTTCTTTGTCAGGACTTGTGCTTTTATCTAAGCAACGCACGGTGTGTTCGTTTGTTCCTGTAGTATAACTCATGCGTTGCCTTGATTTTCCCGCCTTGGTGGGTGTCGGCTTACTCGCCGTCACAACACTTTTGGCAGGTCCATTGTCAGTTGCCCGGTCTTCATCGTTTTGGTCGAGCTGCCATTTCCCGCGACGTCCTCGACCGTTACGTCGCTCGCCCGATGCTTCTTTTATTGGTCTACTGTTGTTTGGGATGTTTTTGGTGTTTTGTGGTGTAAGAAGCTCAAAGTGTCCCGACATTGGGTTGCCTGTTAGTAGAAGGTAAGTAGTTTCGGTGTGTTTTCTTGTGCTTATTATTGTTGGCTTGTCCCTAAAAGTTATTTTTGTATCTCTTGTTCTTCGTTGTTTTGAGAAGATATGAAAGTTGCTATTCTGGGTTTCCGAGAGGGCAAGTATCTCTAGGCTCGTTCCATAGGTGCCATTTTTCCTCATATAGTTATAGTAGTTATTGAAGTCTTTCATATCGTCATCCCCAATTAATGAAAATGTGTTAAGTTCCGACCAGTTTTGTTGTATATATCTTAGAGCAGCCTCTCGGAGTCTTTCATGATGGTTTTGGTGGCCATATAATGTAAGCTAACTGCACGGAAAAGGCAATTTCCATCACCTACAATGTCGGATCTGGTAAAACTATCGGGAGTAGTTTCAGCTGAGGCGGTTGGTTGGATCGTTTGTCGTTGTTGTTGTTGTGGTGGTGCTGTAGCTGTTTGTACGACAGGGGTCCGCCTCCTCAACACCCTGCCATTATCACTAGTATAATTATTATTATTTGACATAATGTTCCCACAAGTATCCTAGGAAAGAATGGTCGACTGCGGCAGAGCCTGGATGCCACAGCAAGGCTACTTACTCCCGGAGGGCGCCCGGTATCCGGGGGAACCGTTTGCGACTCATAAACGCTGAGCCATTCATCTTCTCGGCACGGTAAACACCTTAAGATTGCGTTTTTGTTACATATAATCTGGACAACACGAGACAGCACAACTGCGGTATGACTCTAGTAATACTACACCATATCAGTCACGTATATATTAAAAAATATTTCATAACCTTTGTCTAGTAATCTTGCTCGATATTATCTTTTTTTTATGGGTCTAGCACACGTGCTGCAGGGAAGAAGTCCCTAAAGCGCTACAGGAACGACACGTGTGCGGAGAAAGCGATTCACGTTGTTTTTGAATCGCTGTAAATTGTACTCGGTGGGGAACACAGTCCTGGGCAAATTATTCCAAAGGGATGATGTTTTCCATATAAAAGACTGCTTGAAAAGCGTTGTACGAGGAGTAACAAGCTGAACCTCATATGGATGTGAAGTATTAGCGCGACGTGTACTTCTAACATGCACCGCTCTGGGACGAATTAAGCGGGCCACATCCCTCGAACACTTTCCATAAAAATACTTGTAGAATTGCCTCAAGTCGCCAACCGTTCTTCGATGTTCCAGCGAATTAAGACCGCCGGTCAGTTCAGGGTCTCCAATCAGACGAACAGCTCTTCTCTCAGTAGAATCCAACAAATGCAGTGTATGTTTGAGAGCGGAGCCCCAAACATGGGAGCAATATTCCATAGTTGGTCGAATTTAAGCTTTGTAAAGAATTAACAGTTGTTGTGGAGTGTAAAGCTTTCTGGTTCGAAATAATATTCTCAACTTTTGAGAAGCTCTCCGTGCTATGCCTGCAACATGTTCATGCCAGGACATATTTGCTCCCAAATTAACGCCCAAAAAATTGAGTGACGATGTTAGAGGAATGGAGTGCCCCGACATAACTATGTCGGGTTCAGCAACGTTAACTTTTTTAGAAAAAACTGCCGCCTGGGTTTTTGTAGCGTTAAATTCCACTTGGTTACTGTCACCTCAAGATAAAATTTCTTTCAGGTCTTTGTAAAGTTGAATGACTTACTGCTATCTGCGGATATTCGTCTGAGTAGCCGATGTCCGAGCGTTCAAAGTCAATGAAGAGATAAGCGTACTGGCATCTGCAAAGCTGTAGATTGGATTCTCGGTCTTTTCCAGCAAATCGTTAATGTAAATGAGAAAGAGAGTAGGAGACATTATGGAGCCTTGAGGTACACCGGCGTTGTAGTGAAGGTGTTAGAAAGAAATCCGTCGACTGCCACTCGTAAAGAACGCTCTCTGAGGAAACATGAGAGCCAGAAACAAAACTTTTCAGACATACCATAAGAGCGTAACTTAGCCAACAGCCTATCGTGCCAAACGCGGTCGAATGTCTTGGATATGTCAAGAGCAACCGCTCGAGATTCTCCAAAGTATTCAATTGCGTTGTTCCAAACTTGTGTTACATAAGTCAGAAGATCTCCTGTTGATCTATTTTTACGAAAGCCATATTGATGATAGCTAATAATGTTGAATTCTTCAAGATATTTTAGAACATGCTGATTGATAGCCTTTTCCATGACTTTCGATATTATTGAAAGCAGTGCGATTGGTCGGTAGTTATTTGGCAAGGTCTTCTTGCCTTTTTTAGGTATCGGCTGAACTGTGCCACATTTCCAGCAGGAAGGAAATATTCCCTTTCTGTAGGATAGGTTGAAAAGTCTACAGAAAACTGGTGTCAGTTTCCTCGCACAGTTTTGAGAACTATGGCAGGTATTCCGTCAGCGCCAGAAGCTTTTTTGGTGTCTAGCTTCATTAAAATACGTTTTATGATACGCTGTCTGAAGACACTATCGGGCATCCTTGACTGCACTATGGGAATAGTAGGTGGTGTTTTTCCTTGGAAATCGACAGTAGAATGTGAAGCAAAGAGTTCAGCCAACAAGTTCGCTTTCTCAACAGGTGTCGTTGCAATAGAATTATCTGGCCGTGTGAGTGGTGGTATGGTGGATTTGGTGAAATTTTGACTAACTGCCTTAGCGACTGACCAAAAGGACCTGGAATTTTTTTGACAAGCGAGAAGTTTGTTTCTAATTCGTTGATTGTGTACCTCCTTGGTTTCGTCGATAATTTCTTTGCAACTGTTCCTGGCACAAACAAAGTTGTTACGGTTTATGGTGTTAGGATTTTCACGCCATTGTCGGTAAGCAAGATGTTTAGAAGCAACAGCTTCTTTGCATTTTCGGTCAAACCAAGGCTTGTCGTTGGAAGGGCATTTCTTCGAAAAAGGGATGTAAGCCTCTAGACCGGCCAAAATAACATCGAAAACCTCCCTGGCGCAGTCAGATGGGTCGTCGGATCGAAAACAAATGTCTAACGAAGGGAAAGTTCGAAAATATTCCATGAGATCTTCCCATTTAGCAGATTTGTAGTGTCAAATGTTGCGCGGTTTAGGCGCCTCTCTGTCACTGATTGGTAAGATACTCGATGTCGAAAGTAGTTTATGGTCAGAAGAACCTAACGGCGGATTTACGCTGACCGTGTAAATCTCCGGATTGGTGGTTAAAAAAGATCAAGAAGACTGGCGAACTCTCCGTCTCGATCAGGGATCCGTGTTGGCTCGTCAATAAGCTGAGTTAAACAACTGATTAAAAATAATTCGGCTTCACGACCTTGCTCGTCTGTAGTATTTGAATATTTAAGCCAATTGATGTTGTGTACATTAAAGTCACCCAGGATAGCAATTTCGGCATTTGGATAGTTAATTTGTAAATAATCGATGGTGTCTACAAGAGAAGCGAAAAGTGTTCTAAAGTTAGTATCACTTAGTGGTCGATAGAGGATACAGATGAACCTTGTGGTTGGTTGAGTCGTTATTTTTAACCACATAACATCAAAGTTTGAGGGCTCCAGAGGCTCTTCTCGTTGGCAAGAGAGGTCGCTTCTGACAAAAAGACAGATTCCAAAGTTACGCCTAAATCGGGAATAGAAGTCGTACCCAGGATAAAGATAATTGACTGTGCTGGTCGATGAACTGACCTTGGTTTCACAGAGAGCGAGTACATGAGGTTTATTTGATTGCAGATGTTGGTGCACTGAATTTATGTTCAAGTTTAAACCTTGTATGTTGCAAAAATCCACTTTAAAATTCTGATCTCTGCATGTCGACGCACCTGAACTAGCCTTCACCCGGAGATCCGAACGGGGGGCTATTTTACCTTCGGAATTTTTTGTATCTAGGTGCCTCATCATGCTATTTGGTCCCACAGTCCGGGACATCGGCACAGCCACGAAACGTTAAGCAACTTCACGCAACCTAAGCCGATGCGATGGTATCACACCGGGAGATGCTGGTAGGATCTGGGCATCTACCATCTAGGTTGTTCTTTAAATCGCCTCTTACGACAGGCAGAACGTACCAGGGCATCGTTGTGAATATGATATTTACAAGGTTGGTATTGAATAAGTGAGGAAGGAGCAAACTCATAATTAATTTATAGCTTTTTAATCAACGATCTATAGTGCGCTATCGATCACACTAAAATCAGACATGTATATATCTTAAGATCCAATATGTATTTTCACGTTTTTTCTTAGTCTATAATGTATAATAGCTATAGCATCTTAGCTACCTCATAGCTAATAAATCAATCTGGCATCTAGTAATAAAAGTGTAAACAAATATTTACTACCTAAATATTTGTTTAATTATAAACAAATAAAATAAAATTATTTCCTCTCGGTACCCAGCCATGCGTGTACTGAAAAGTATATTAAAAACCGTCCACTATACTGTCAAGCTTCATAGTTTTTTATATCAGATAAAACGTAATGCACTCGTGATAGTTTTCGCTCGATCTACATTTTATGGAGAATATTCTAGAGTTTATTCAAAATTTTTCGAACAATACTTTTCGAAGTAGGGGAGGGGCAGCGATTATTGGTAATTTTTTAAAAATAATACAAAGAAAAGTGTACTCAAGTGGTGCACATGTCTATAAAATTTTTTTTTCACTCATCATTTTTTACATCCCAAATCCCTTAAGTCAAAATTTAACTTTCAAAACTACACGGCTCTGATTGGGCCATCAATTCCTATTTTTGTGCCAAATTTCAACTTTCTATGTCAAATAATTTCGGAGAAAATTGGGTGTGACAGACGGACACCGAAATGATCCTTTAAGTGTTAATACTGAAAAGCATGTTATAAGTAAAAATATTTATCGGTTTTCTTTTATGTTAAAATTTTTCGTACGAAATGGGAAATTAACAAGATGACAAAAAAATAAGTAATTTTCAAATAAAATCTCATTATTTTAAAATAATTTATTTGTTTACTTACTGATGCAACAACTATCCATGAGTCTGTAGTCTCGTCTCTACGCGTAAGAGAAGATTCTATAGGAGAGCTTGTTGTCGGTCGAGTTATTATAACTGGTGATATAATAGTATTATTAACAATAGTCTTGCTTGTCACGACAGATACGACATATTCAGGAAAGTCATTATTCTGCTCTTTTGTTACAGTTTTTCGAGAAAAAGACATGGATACCGGCAGTTGAGTTAGTATTTCTGATGAAGCAGGTTCTTGAGTTGTAGTATCCATTGATTCTATATCTACAAATCCGTTAAAATTATTTTCCTGTGTGGTAACTCTTGGTTGTATTGTTAGAACTTCATAGGTTTCATTTTTTGCCTCTTCGGTCTCGTCAACGTCATAGTCATTTTTATCCTATAATTAAATAATTGAATTAATATAATAATAATAATACATGTAAAAGTATAATTAAGGGGAACCATAGTGTTTTACATGACAAATTTTCTAACCTGGGTCGGTGAATTAAATGTTTTCAAACAGTTTATAAAGTAAAAGTTATCCAATTTATTATTTTCACACCCATCTCTGAACTAAAAACCAAAATTTTTCTTAGTCAAAAAACTAAAAGAAAACAATATAATTCGCCGAAAAAATTTATTTGAGGCACAGTGAGATTCTTAATAATTCAACTATGCATATACCATCTTGTTTCATTCATATAAATAACCTCTGTAAAAAATTTTGTCAAATTGTCAAATCCATGTAATGTATGTATATGAGTTATAAAAGCAATAATTATTATAAATTATCATTTATATAACTACATTGTTCTGTATTACTCGTACAAAAGTTTTCTATAGGTAATTTTCAATTATAAAAATTCTTACCTTTTCTTAGCACACACTTTAAGTAATTTCTTGGACAACATTTAACCTGTCTGAACATACTTTATATTCAGGCAGAATTCAGTAAAGATCCATTTAAGCGTTCTTGTGTGATGGAACAGAGAAAAGGAACCAAAAAATCTATCAATACCTGCCTATATGTATATTTATAATTTTTTATTTTATTGGTCTAGCACACCTGCTGCAGGGAAGTCCCTAAAGCGCTACAAAAGCGACACATGTGCGGAAAAAGCTATTCATATTGTTCTTGAATCGCTGTAAATTGTACTCGTTGGGAAACACAGTCCTGGGCAAATTATTCCAAAGGGATGATGTTCTCCATATAAAACACTACTTGAAAAGCGTTGTACGAGAAGTAACAAGCTGAACCTCATACGGATCTGAAGTATTAGCGTAACGTGTACTTCTAACATGCACCGCTTCGAACACTTTCCGTTAAAATACTTGTAGAATAGGCTCAAGTCGCCAACCGTTGTTCGATGTTCCAGTGAATCAAGGCCGCCGGTCAGTTCCGGGTCTCCAGTCAGACGAATAGCTCTCCTCTGAACAGAATCCAACAAATGTAGTGTATGTTTGGGAGTTGAGCCTCAAACATGGGAGCAGTATTCCATAGTTGGTTGAATTTGAGCTTTGTAAAGGATTAACAGTTGTTGTGAAGTGTAAAGGAGAATAATATTCTCAACTTTTGAGAAGCTCTCCTTGCTATGCCTGCAACATGTTTAATATTTGCTCCCAAATTAACGCCTAACAAATTGAGCGACGTTGCTAGAGGAATGGAATGCCCCGACATAACTATGTCGGGTTCAGCAACGTTAACTTTTTTAGAAAAAACTGCTGCCTGGGTTTTTGTTGCTTTAAATTTCACTTGGATACTGTCACCCCAAGACAGAATTTCTTCCAGGTCTTTGTTAAGTTGAATGACTTCCTGCTGTCTGCGGATATTCGTCTGAGCAGCCGATGTCCGAGCGTTTAAGGTGAATGAAGAGATAAGCGTACCGTCATCTGCAAAGCTGTAGATTGGATTCCCGGTTTTTTTTCCAATATATTTATTTTTTATAATATATATATATATATATATATATATATATATATATATATATATATATATATATATATATATATATATATATATATATATATATATATATATATATATATATATATATATATATATATATATATATATATATATATATATATATATATATATATATATATATATATATATATATATATATATATATATATATTATATATATATATATATATATATATATATATATATATATATATATATATATATATATATATATATATATATATATATATATATATATATATATATATATATATATACAGATGGCGGATAGGCACTCCTTGTGATCCCGATGGGTACAGGTCTATTTCCAGGACGCGACCCTGGGAGAAAGTGAAATCCTAAATTCTATCCATAAAATCAATTTATCACATCCTGTTTCCTTACAATGCATGTTTCATCTCAGGAAATGAACTAAACCAACACAAGGCCTCCAGTTTCAGCAACCTGAAACTTTCCGATTACGGCAGCGACTGGAAAAAGACGAAGGCAGGGGGAGCTGAGAAGCCCTGGGACCGACAAAGCTGTCACAGAATTACAAAACAAGCAATGAAAATGACTATTCTAATTGCGACTTATAATGCCAGAATCCTCTCATCTGAATGAGAAGAACAGCTCAAGAATATAAAGTTGGATATAAATGAAGCGAAGTAAGAAGAACTGGAGAAAACATGATTAAGGTAAAATTAGGACAGAAGAGCTTATATCACACTGAATTTAACTAAAAATGAGATCCTGAAAGTAGTGCATGCATATGCTCCCACCTCACATCAAAGGAAATGAAGATATTGAAATGGTCTACGAATAACTCTTGGGGACAATATGTGAAGCTCCTTGATAATAGGCGAGTTCAAAGCCAAAATAGGTAAACATAACGACGAACGAGAGACCACAATAGGATAAAGGAGCGAAAGAGAAGCCATACTAGTAAATTTCCTAGAAATAAATAAATTATACGCTATAAATATTTTCTTTAAAAAACGACAGAGCCGCAAATTTCAAATATAAAAATTTTTATATTACTATACTGACTACACCACTACTGGGCCAGATGGTATAATGCCCGAAATATTGAAACACGGAGGACAGAACTTAAAAAGACTTTTGGCATCTGCTTGAAGACAGGACCAATCCCAGAATCCTGGATAAAAGCGGAAGTCACCATCATCATCCATAAGAGAGGAGATACAACAAAATTTAATAACTATAGCCCCATAAGTCTGCTGTCTCCAACAGATTCATGCCAAGTAGAGATTGTCAACAACCACGTGAATAAACCGGCTGTCGCTCGGGTTATAGTATTATTTACGAACAGTCAATAACCTAGTAGAAAAATGTAATAAGTACCTAAACCTAAACCTCCACATAGCTTTCATCGAATGAAAAAGCATTTGACACTATCAAGACATGGACGGTACTAAACTCTATGGCGAAATGTCGTATAGGCAGTGGATACACATAATTACTATTTAACATTGCAAGCGACAATGCATATCTTCCTCTGGGAAAAACATCTCCAATTCAAGTAAAGAGAGGGGTAAGGCCAGGCGACAAGATCTCTCCTAAATTGTTTTTTCATCCTTTAAAAACATCTTCATATAAATCGGTCAGGTAAAAGCATAAACATCAACGGCGAATATCTTAACGATATTCTTTTAATACGTAATGACTTTTCTGAACTATAAGATATGATTACGGAACTAGACTACCACTCCAGATTAGGAGAATTAACAACCAATATCAACAAAACAACGATCATGACGAACACAAATACACACATGAATATAATGCTCAACATTATAGATATCTGGGAGAGAAAATCACCACAGCTAAAGACAGCATCATTGAGGAAATTTCTCGACGAATTAAAATATCTTGGGCAGCATGACAGTCTTACATTAGAAATACCCAGCACTCCAGACAGAAAACATGAGACATGCTCAAAGATTGGTCAGAACACTGCGAGCGCACGAACGGGAGATGTTTGATATCAAATTAACTGACCGAAAACTCAATGAATGGATCCCGAGGTAGACATATTAGAATGGGTGGTCGAATTAAAATGGAGATGGGTCGGACACTTGTCCCGTAGAATAGATGACAGATGGACGAAAATAATTTTGGAGTGGAGACTAAGGCTTGGACAAAGCAGTGCAGGTAGACCAAATACGAGAGGGACAGATGACCGAGGCAACAATTATGAAAATTAGTTTTGTAGATTACTTCGTCACTGGGTGTTTCTCTTTTCATTTTGAGTAAAATGTTTATCCTACTTAATGTTTTTAAACATTTGTTTTTCGTTTGTAACAACTGTGATGGTAAAATCGATACAATATTAGTAAACTGGGACACCACATCTAACGATTAACAAAAATATTCTTCGGGGAAGGTAATTGTTATAAAATCTGAGAATACAAAGGATTTTTTTAAACAATAATAACTTATCTTTTATAAGATCATGGCTGAGAATCGTACTCAAGGAACTTGAGAGGGTTAAGTAAACGAGCTAACAGAACTATAATAGATCGGAGATACAGGAAATTCTTATATATTTTTGAAAAGAAAGAAACAGATTTTAGCAAAGACGATTTGTCATATAAAACCTGCTTCTAGATTTTCTCATTTACTAGGTTTTTTACATTGGTTTTTAACAAGTGTACGAGAGTTGTAAGTACCCGGCCTTGACAAGAAAAAAAAACATTTTTATGTGTAAAATTTATTTTATTTTTCAACATAGTCTCCATTTAACTTAGTCCAACGTTTTTTTTAATTTTTTTGCATCCCATCTAAAAAATACGATTTCTCCAACCTTGCAAAATAGGCGTTTGTTTCAGCAATCACTTCATCGTTTGAACTAATTTTTTTTCCGCCCCACCATTTTTTCATATTCGGAAATAGGAAATAATTGCTAGGGGCGAATCTGGCGAATATGGTGGGATACGGAAGCAATTCGTAACCTAACTCACGGAATTTTGCCATGAGGATGTCACAAGTGTCCATGCGTGCATTGCCTTAATGAAAGAGATTTTTTTCTCCGCCAAATGCGGACGTTTTTCTTTCACAGCCTGGTTGAAATGATCCAATAAGTTTTCATAATTCTCTTCATTAATCGTTTTACCCTTTTCAAGGTAATCGACGTGGATTATGCCGCGTGTATCCCAAAACCCTGTGGCCATTACTTTGTTGGCCGAAAAAGTCGCCTTGGCTTTCTTTGGCGACGGTTCACCATGAAAAACCCACTGTTTGAACTGTTCTTTGGTCTTTGATGAGCTGTGATGAATCCATGTTTCGTTAACAGTTATGAAACGACGACAAAAATCATTCCGATTGCGCTTTAACATCGCCAAACATTCTTTTGAAGTTGACACACGTGCGTGTTTATTGTCAATAGTAGTAGAGCCATCTCTTGCTGAGGCCAGGTACTTATCATACAACCCTAGTATTCTTTTGTTTATAATTTTATCGGTAGAGTAGTTACGAATAACCAAAAAACTTGTGTTTGATCTGAGTTTCTTCTTGAGGATATAAAAAACAAATACTGTTTTGAAAACAATTCAAATTATTTTTATATTTGTGAGGGGGAAATTACACTGTGTATCGAGTTAAATATTTCGCTCATAGCTAATATAGTAATTTACGTTTTGATTTCTTACGGGGGAATATGATTTTTTTAAATGTTTTGCTTAGTTTTAAATACTTCGAAAGTATCCCTTGGACACTTTTCTTCTACCGCTGTTCAAGGTATTTCTTTAGGTGCTCTATGGAGATACTTTATGAAGTATTATCTTAAAAAACGTCTAACATAACTAAAAAAAACTTCAGTACCCTGTATTTCAAAAACTAAACATTGTGTAGAATCTCCCTATAAATTGTCCTGACACCTTTCAGAAACATTATATATATATAAGTGAACAATCTCCTATAACACATACCGGTAGATTAGAATTACCTTACTCTAGCTTACCTCATTGTTTTCTTCATCCTCTATATAATCCTCGTCATATTCCTCATCGTCTATGTAGTTTTGATTTTCTATTTTATTTGAGCTCTCCTCAGAATTCTTATCTGGATCGGATTCAGAATAAAATTCATCATCATCAACTGTGTCATTTTTTTCTGCGTCAAAGTTTGTCGTCTTTTGTACATTTTCTCTGGAATTTTCCTTAAGATAGTCTAAATCTAACGAATCATCATGTTCATATTTTTTCGAAACGGACTTTTTCTCTAGCGTGAGATTTAATGGTAAATTTAGTGCCGATCTTATTACTTTTTGGTCCTTTCCGTTACCAAAGTTGTTTTTATCATGCAAATTGTCCATGATAAATTCTAAGTCTAATGGATCTTTGGAAGTTTTTTGTTGTTGAACAGTCTCGAACTGCAAGGAGTTCTGTAATTCATGAGAATAATTTGGTCTATGAGCTGACGGTTTCTCATTTTCTTTCAATGGCCTCGAATTTTTCGGAACATTTGAAACTGTATTTTGATAATTATCCTTCGGCACTATTTTTTGTCGGTATTGCAGCAAAGTCTGTTGGAGATGAAGTGGCAGATCAGAGGTTTCTAAATCCTTTGGTTGGTAAGAGTCTAATTGATATCCTACTCCTTGAAGATCAACGTTATGAGTATATTGTATTAATGGTTCTGTAAACTGTTGTTGAAATGTAAAACCTCCACCATCTGGATCTTCTACTATATACTCCTGACCTGAAATAACAAGTTGCAGTCATAGAAGAAAGAGAATTAAATAGAAAATTAGAACAAGTAAATGTATCATTTAAATTATTATTGGTTAATTAGAATAGGTATTTAAATAATAAAAGATATTGCTCATAACTCAGACAGTAGGATTTAGGATTCGAGAAAATATGTATTATTACACATGTATGTATATATATATATATATATATATATATATATATATATATATATATATATATATATATATATATATATATATATATATATATATATATATATATATATATATATATATATATATATATATATATATATATATATATATATATATATATATATACATATATATATATATATATATATATATATATATATATATATATATACATTATATATATATATATATATATATATATATATATATATATATATATATATATATTTTTTCAATTTCTTGGGCTTTATGGTTCTTTTGTTTTAAGGATAGAGAAATTACATCATGTTCTAGTTAGAATTTATTGAAAACGTTTCGCCCGATTTTCAGGCTTCTTCAGTTCATCTAAAAATTGAAATTTTCTGTTTTGGATATTCAATAGGACGCACAAATTTTTTTTAATTATGAATATATAAAATTCTTAAACTTATAATATATATATATATATATATATATATATATATATATATATATATATATATATATATATATACCCGTGCGATTCTTGTAGATAGAGGAATATTATGTAGGGAGTGCTTTAATACTCTCCGAGAAATGGACCTGGATAGAGAAGTCAAGTCCCAATGGCTGGTAGGGAACGGCCTGTAGATATACAGGTCAGGTGTGAATAAGGCGTTGCAAAATAAACCCTCGCGAATCAATTGAGGAGATGACATAGGGCAACACTTCTAAGGATTTGATTCACACAGTCACAGGTGTCAATCGCATAATGATTCAACCGGCTGTAGTACTGTGATGAGGATGGTAACGGAAAACCATATCCTAAGTAAATTCGTAGAACATTAACATGGCTGAAAGTTCAATAAAGAAGGTCATTAGTCCCTGGCAGCTCTTAAATCTATCAAGGGTGCGAAAAATGCCCGGGTCAGCCAAAAGAATTAGTACATGGAATGTTAAGTGTATGTTTATTGGCTGCAAAATCCATAGCATTGTCCATAGCCCAGTGGCCATGGATTTTGAGCTCTCATTAAATGTTAACAGGCTGTATTTTGGCACAAAGGTAGTTTGCTAAAGTTTGATATACGCTAAGCCCACAAAATCCGAAAAAAAAATCAAAAATTTGGTTTTTCGGTAATATCTCGAAAAATAAATAAAAATATCGAAAAGTTAATAGCACCACGTGGAAGAGCGGGAAATTTTACAAAAAAAAATAGGATATAGATTGCACCATTTGAAGATTAATCGATATTACTTGTTTTCAGAGTGTAAAAAAAAATTAAAAGATTGGCTTTCCGATGAAACAAAGTTTTTATTTTTGTTACTTTACAATTTGTAAAACTTAAAACGAAATTTTTGTTTGCATCATTTTAACGGGCATAGAATAAATTGCAAATATTTAATAAAATATAGTATTGAAAAAAAAACTTGTGCATTTATACCTTGAGTTTCACAATAAGAATAATTAAAAACATCCATATTATCTGTGTTATTTAAAAATTGAGTTTTAAAATATGAAAATTTACTTGCTGTAGTGCGCCGCCGGAAATTTTACGTTTAAAGCAGTACGAAATGGTCAAAAAAAGTTTTTGATCATCTCGTAAGAGACAATTTTTAAATCATTAAAAACTCAAAAAAACTTTCTTTTTTTTTTGGAATGTTGCTCTTAAAAAAGTGTTCATGATAAACGTATTTTTTGCTTCTTATTATTAATTCAACTTAAAATAAATAAATATATATATATATATATATATATATATATATATATATATATATATATATATATATATATATATATATTTAAAAGTGGGAAATGAAAGATAAAAGTCCTAGCTTTAAGTATAAAGTATTTATATTTCATTTAAACATTCAGGTACAAAGAAAACAGTTATTGAAAACACAAAAATTATAAATTACTCGAAGAATTACGTAATCTGGCCGTCATACTGGATCCGCCATTTTGAATTTTTTAAATCTGTTATTGATTCTCAATCCACGCCCTAAGAAACCCCTTAATAGCCAATTTCAAAATATTTAACGGTATGCAGAAACGCTAATTTAATCATAAATGAGCTTGGAAGCATGATTCGCACACAACTGAAGAGGTGTTTAACCCATTTTATTTTAAATATTTTTTTTAATTACGGTAAAACTAGAAAAAAATAATCTATACAGTATTCTTTTATAAAATGGCCCGTTCTTTCACATGGTGCTATTAGTTTTTCGATATTTTTTCTAATTTTAGAGATATTTGCGAAAAACCGAATTTTTCATTTTATTTTCGATTTTGTAGGCTTAGCGTAAACTTTAGAGTAGCAAACTTTTTTAGCGTTTACTACGTCCAAAAAAACTACCTGTATGCCAAAATGTTAACCTGTTAACATTTGATGAGAGCTTTTCGTCAAACTTTGCCTCTGACGACTAGGCTACCAGTAGATTAGATGATTACACGTAGATCTAATGGCACTTAGCGAAATACGTTGGCAAGGTACGAGTACTTATATGGTGCAAGATCACTGTGTTTACAATTCTGGTAACGATGTCACCCAACATTGGAATGGTGTTACCTTTGTAATATCAAAACAATTAAACCATTTGTTACGGATTTTGTCCTTATTCCGATAGAATTGCGATGATCAGATTAAGCTCCACGCCCTTCGATCTGGACATAATTCAGGTATAAGCTCCAACTTTGGATGCTGACGATCAAGCTGTGGAGAGCTTCTATGCCCAGCTGAAAACTCTACTAAAATCAATTAAAAAACTCCAACCATTAATAATAATGGGAGATCTACACGCAAAGGTTGAAAAGGGCAGAGAAGTTGGCGATTATGAACTTGGTGAGAGAAACGAAAGGGGAAACTTATTTGCGCAATTCTGCAAGGAGACTAACTTAATAATATGAAATACTTTCTTCAAATTAGCCGCCAGGATATTATACACATGGAAAACTCCAAACGAATCTCTTGATAAGCCTGCGAGAAACAGGTTGATTTTATAAGTGTTAACATCCAACATTTCCAGGCACAGACATCTTATCAGACTATAACCCAGTGGTTTCTAAGTTTAAAATTAAACTAAAAGACCTGCCAAGACTACGGCAGCAGGAGGTATAATAGATATGCAACTTTTAAATAAAGAAGAAAACAGAACAATTAAAAGATTCTCTTACTAAGTATCTACAAGATCGAAATATCTCAAGAACAAAGACAAGCCTTGAGGCAGAATCGGAAGAACTAACGAAGAAAATGAATAGTACAAGCTCTTGTAACCCACAAAGACTAGATGACTAGAGATATTTTAGAAATGATGGAAAACAGAAAATTGATAAAGAACGCTAACCCCATTTAGCATAAAGAACTTGATCAAAATATTAGAGGAATGGATGAGCAGAAAGTGCCAAGAAATAGAATGTCTCGAACAAAAACATGATTACGCAAAGATGCATAGAAATGTGAAACAAATGACAGGAAGCAGAAAACGCAAGATAGCAACTTTACCAGATAATGAGGGCAACAACTGATAGAAAAGCATGACAAGCTAAAAATATGGGAAAACTACATAAAGAAGCTTTTTAAAGATGTACGACCAGAATTTTCTACAGCTAATGCAAATAGTGCCCCCCCCCAGTAACTAAGGATTAAATTCTTAATTCAATAAATCATATGAAAAATGGACGTGCACCAGGTCCGGACGAAAACTATAATAAAGTCTTAAAACTGCTTAGTGACTGTGAAGAGTTTATAAAGCTTTTGGTAATGCTTTTTAACATAATCTGGTAAAACACCTCAGAAATGGGTAACCTCTGCTTTCATACTTATACGAAGAAAACATCATCCATGAAATCCGACGACTATGGACTGATTATTTTAATAAATAACAGCACGAAGATTTTCTTAAAAGTAATCCATTCGCGAATATATCGTAAATGCGAATCTGGCATATCTGAAACCCAGTTTGGTTTCCGTGACTCCTCCGGCACTATGTTCTGTGCAAGTACTCGTTCAGAAATGTAGAGACATGAGCCATGAGGTTTTCATCTGTTTTATCGACTTCTCCAAAGTCTTTGATAATGTCCATCACGATAAGCTGATTGAAATACACAGATCGACCGAAATAGATGAGAAAGACATAAGAATAATTGGTAACCATTACTGGAAACAATGAGCTTTTATAAAAGTGGACGATAATACATCCAATAAGATCGAGATTTGTCGGGAAGTACGTCAGGGATGCATTCTTTCTCGGTCATTACTCAATATATACTCTGAACAAATAATTCAGGAGGTATGAATTGGAGAGAGTGGAATCAGGGTCAATGGCGAATATATCAATAATATCAGATATGCAGACGACACTGCTGGTACCTCCGAAAAATTACAAAACTTAATTGCAAGAATCCATCGAAATTCACAACAATATAGCCTTAGTGTAAATGTTTCCAAAACCAAATACATAGTAGTATCCAAGAAACCACACACAGAACCAAGACCCCTGGCTGTAGTAGGCAGGAGGGTTGTTTAATTATTTTGGTACGACCATCTACCACCGATTATGGAGGGGAAATTAAATGCCGAATTGAAAGGGCCAAAGTCGCATTTTTTCAAGTGAGAGAATTTCTCATTGCCAAAAATCTTAGTCTACTGTTGCCTGTTCTCTGTTTTACTGTATGGGACTGAAGGGTGGACAGTAAATGAAACTAAAGAAATTTAACGCTTTTGAAATGTGGCTGGATCGTCGCGTACTGAAAATTCCCTGGACACAACATGTAACAAATGAAGTTATCCTCGGGAGAATGCGTAGCGATCTGGGTTTGGTTTGTACCTTAAAAATGCTCACACTAGAATACCTGGGTCATATCATGAGGCACGAAAAATATCAACTGTTGCAGCTCATATTCCAAGGCAAACTTGAGGCGAAGAGAAGTCCAGGTAGACGACGTCACTCTTGATGACGGATGAAGAGTTTACGTGACTGGTTCGGACTCAAGTTAACTGAACTCTTTCGCATAGCCGTAAACAAAGTGAGAATTGCTATGATAATCGCCAATATCCGGTACGGATAAGGCACATAGAGAAGAATATGTATATATATATATATATATATATATATATATATATATATATATATATATATATATATATATATATATATATATATATATATATGATTATCGGGAATCGGTCTGGACTGTAAATAAAACTGTTTTCTTTTTTAAAACTTAGTATTTCGTTATCATTTGATAACTTCTTCAGGAGTAACTACAAAATTAATACACCTATATTAAAACACTATTCTCTTTCGTCAAGGCATTAAAATATTGAAATATAAAACAAACAATTATGAAACAATCGACCAATCAATTAAAACACGTACGAAAATGCGAGTTTGTCCTCGAAACCAACACTCAACATCTCGATTTACTTCAACAAACTGAGAATAAACAGCCTCGGTACATATGCACTGCCGTGAATTCCAAACAAACGGAAAAACAGCAACAGAAAAACGTCTTTAATTTACTTTATACTAAGATGTGGCAAATCTTTATTTGTTATTATTGCTGTAATTGTAAATGATTAATACCTATTAATTATGTTGCTATAAATAATATTAAGTTGATTAGTGTCTGATTTATAGTTAATTGTCATGAGCTAAGATTTTAACGTTGTTATAGTCAAAATTATGACCTGTTTTCAAGTTATGTTGCACCACAGCATACGAATTCTTTCCCAATCGGGAGTCACTCCTGTCCTGTGTGAGACTCTGTTTCAACCACTGAGATGTCTGCCCAATATAACACGCTTCACAATGCAAACAAGACAGTCTATAAACTACATAGTTATTATATAAAATAGGTGTTCTATCCTTTATTTTCGAAAACAGGTCAGAGCCTCGTATGCTGATATATTTCGCAATTTTTATATTTGGAAAATCTCTGAATAAGGCGACAATTGAGTTTGTGATTGGCTTTATAAATTGTAGCTTCCTGTATATCCTATGCTGCGCAGGGGTCTCGTCAGTAGGGCATCAACACTATCCGAATAATAAATTAATTTTCGTAAAATGTGTTTAGGATAGGCATTGTTGACAAAAATGTTATACAGCTCGTCTAGGTTTCTTTTTCGAAACCTATCATCACTGACGTTCATGACCCTGTTTTTCATTGCTATTACGGTGTTAAATTTTTGATTTTTTGGGTGATTAAAGAAATAATTAATGAATCTGCCCGACGCTGTAGGTTTTTTATACCAGTCAAGTATAATACTGTTGTCACTATACTAGAACACCTATTTTATATAATAACTCTGTAGTTTATAGATTGTCTTGTTTGCAATGTGAAGCGTGTTATATTGGGCAGACATCTCAGTGGTTGAAACAGAGACTCACACAGCACAGGAGTGGCTTCCGATTGGGAAAGAATTCGTGTGCTGTGGCAACATAATTTGAAAACAGGTCATAATTTTGACTATAATAACGAAAATCAGCTCATGACAACTATAGACTTTTTTGTACTATAACAGGGACCCAAAGTCAATTAACTATAAATCAGACACTAATATTAATAATTTACAATTACAGCAATAATAACAAATAAAGATTTGTCACCTCTTAGTATAAAGTAAATTAAAGACGTTTTTCTGTTGCTGTTTTTCCGTTCGTTTGGAATTCACGGCAATGCATATGTACCGAGGCTGTTTACTCTCAGTTTGTTGTAGTAAATCGAGATACTGAGTGTTGGTTTCGAGGACAAACTCGCATTTTCGTACGTGTTTTAATTGATTGGCCGTTTGTTTCATAATTGTTTGTTTTATATTTCAATATTTTAATGCCTTGACGAAAGAGAATAGTGTTTTAATATAGGTGTATTAATTTTGTAGTTACTCCTGAAGAAGTTATCAAACGATAACGAAATATTGAATTTTAAAGAAGAAAAGAGTTTTATTTACAGTCCAGACCGATTCCCGATAATCATATATATATATATATATATATATATATATATATATATATATATATATATATATATATATATATATATATATATATATATATTACGGTCGATAACATATCACCAAAATATATATATATATATATATATATATATACCATATATATATATATATATATATATATATATATATATATATATATATATATATATATATATATATATATATATATATATATATATATATATATATTCTGCTTTTCTCATCCACTGATTTCCTGCACTTTTCATCTCTCCATCTTGTATTTAGTCTTCCTACCCTTCTACGTCCAAGCCTTGGTCTCCACTCCAAAATTTTTCTCGTCCATCTGTTCTACGAGCCACGTGTTCCATTTTAATTCGGCGACCCTTTCTAATACGTACACGACCTTAGTTTGTTGTCGGATCCATTCGTTCCTTTTTCGGTACGTTAATTTAATACCCAACATTCTCCATTCGTGCGCTTGCTTTATTATGGCTAATTTTTGAGCATCTCTTTTAGTGAGACTTCATGTCTCAGCTTCGTAGGTAAGTACAGGGAGAATACACTAATCGTACAGTTTTCTTTTTAGAGTATTGGGTATTTCTAATGTAAAGCTGTCATTTAAGTTACCCAATGCTGTCCAAGACATTTTGATTCGTCGAAAAATTTCTCCAGTTATGCGGTCTTTAACTGTGGTTATTTTATGTCCTAAGTATTTATAATGTTCGAATTCTTCTAGAGGTTGACCGTTGAGTGTTATATTCATGTGTGTATCTTTCTTTGTCATGATCTTTGTTTTGTTGATATTGATTGTTATACCTACTAATTTGGAGAGATAGTTTAGTTCCGTAGCCATCTTTTGTAGTTCAGCAGGGTGCATGATCTTTGACAGATGTTTTTCTAAGTTTTGTGTAGGTGAAGCCACCGCGCTAACAATAAGTCTAAGGGGGATGTTGCGCTTATATATCTTTGGTAAGCCATACAACTTTGGGCATCGGCTTCATTTATCTCTTGGAATTATGAGTCTTTCAACCTCTGGTCCCAATTTTGCAGCTTTTATTTTTGCCTTTGTAGTTTTTTCCAGATATGTTGTAGGGTCCCTGGTAACTGGCTTGTAGGTGTCTTGTAGAATGGTTTTCATTTTTATCTTCGGTATTTAGGACCACTGTAGCATTGCCCTTGTCTGCTGGTAATTCTTCAAATTTGAGATTTAGCTTAGGAGGTCTGCTTGTTCTCAGGATTTGAGTGATATCTTGTCTCATTCTTTCAGCATTTTCTTCGGGCATGGTATCTAAGGCAACCTCTACATTTGAGATTATATCTTCAACTGGGACTGATTTTAGTGTTACGGCGTAATTAAAACTTTTGCTTAGTACTGATTCTTCGTGGTCTGTAAGACGGTGTGTGGAGAGATTATGCACGACTTCTTTTGTTTCTAGTTGTGAATCGGTGTGTCGCGTGGTGTATATGGTTGTTCAGTTGTAGATGTAGGTGAAAGGTTTCTTTCTCTGTGATGGCAATCTGTCATCCACAGACAAGAACAGAAAAACGGGATCTCAACCAAGGTAGAGTCGTATTACCGTATGTGAAAGGAGTTACAGATATGATTGGAAGAGTCCTAAGAAAACGCAACATACAAACCACAAAACACTTTGGCAGACCTCCTGGGTAACATCAAGGACAGAAGAAAACTAGTAAATCATGGAGTTTACAGCATCCCATGCGGACACTGCCACAAATTGCACATAGAGCAAATAAACAAAAGAATCTCCACCCGGATCCAAGAACATAAAATAAGTATCAGATACAAACAAATAACTTCAGCTCTTTTTCACCATGATGATACTGGTCACAACATCAATTTTGAGGGATCTAAACAAATGCCTCGATTTCACATTACAAAACACGCATAGTCGGAGAAGCCTTACAAATCGAAAAGAATGGACAGCTAAATAAGCGAGATGATGCACTGAATATCTCCACTACATGAAAGGGTCTTTTTTTTATAGGTCTAGCACACGTGCTGCAGGGAGGTCCCTAAAGCGCTACAGGAGCGACACGTCTGCGGAAAAAGCGATTCACGTCGTTCTTGAATCGCTGTAAATTGTACTCGGTGGGAAACACAGTCCTGGGCAAATTATTCCAAAGGAATGATGTTCTCCATATAAAAGACTGCTTGAAAAGCGTTGTACGAGGAGTAACAAGCTGAACCTCATACGGATGTGAAGTATCAAGGCGACGTGTATTTCTAACATGCACCGCTTTGGGAGGAATTAAGCGGGCTACATCCTCCGAACACTTTCCGTGGAAACACTTGTAGAATAGGCTCAAGTCGCCAACCGTTCTTCGATGTTCCAGCGAATCAAGGCCGCCGGTCAGTTCCGGGTCTCCAATCAGACGATCTATCTCTCTCGATAATCTACTAGCTTAAGCAAGGAATAATCAAAACATCGAGAAGACAGCAGTCAGCATAGCGCAGGAACCCGTAATTACCACTGATACGGGCAACCAACCAGCAAACACCGATGCTCGAACGAATACTACCGATCCCCCCACCTACAATCTGCATAGACGCCGACCTATAAAAAACGGCGGCCGTAATTCAATTTCTCAATTAGCTTTGAGTGGCAGCAGCAGCAGCAAAGATCACAGTGTCGAGCAGTAGTAGCAGCAGCAAGAACACTTGAAAATGCCAAATAAGATTTTGGCGAAACGTCCTGCAAATTTATTGTTAAACGAACGAATTGAAACCCGGAATTTTAATGTATTACATTCCACCATCCGTGAAAACCTCTGTTGTAACATTGAACTTTAAAGAATTAAATAAACTAGTGAAGAAGGAGCACCGAAAAGATAAAAGAAACTACAATATAAATATCAGAGGAAATCATAAAAAATGTAAGTAAAGTGAAAGTATTACATTCACAACTATCTAAGGAAAAAAAAAAGAAAAATGATAAAACTATAAGATGAAAACAATATAATAGTAAATAATAAGAACGAGACAATTGGAGCTGTTGACGTCTTCCACACAGGGCCGGCCCTAGCTTTTTTGCCGCCGTAGGCAAACTCAAAAAAAGCCGTGCAACCCAAGCTTAAAGAAAACTATGTTAACCAGAAAAGGACATATAA
This sequence comes from Pachyrhynchus sulphureomaculatus, assembly GCA_019049505.1. Taxonomy (NCBI): domain Eukaryota; kingdom Metazoa; phylum Arthropoda; class Insecta; order Coleoptera; family Curculionidae; genus Pachyrhynchus; species Pachyrhynchus sulphureomaculatus. The sequence goes on along the minus strand of CM032454.1, from coordinate 105,326,592 downwards.
TTGAATTAAGACAATAATATTAATACAGATTTACGAAAAACTGTGTCTACATTTTTAACAAGCTAACGACGACAAACTTACAAACTAAAACTAGTACCTACTATTTTCAGAGATAATTTAAACGTACTTTTAAAACATAAACAAAACTAGTACAATAATATACAAAGTTTAAACTTAAATTAAAACAATTTTTTTCGAAGTTTCATTTCTGCAAAATCGTGAATAATTTCTTTCAGTTCTAATTTACTACTCAATTCGTGTTCAATGGCCAACATTGCTGACCCATTAAGATGATTTTGGGTAGTCCTAGTTCTTAAATAATTTTTTATTATTTCTAATTTAGAAAAAGTTTTTTCGCCGGTAGGAACTATTATGGGCAGCGTTAACAAAATTCTTAGAGCAATGCTCAAATTTGACCCAAATTTAAGGGAAGTAATGAATTTAAGAACGTCAACTGGACTTTCTTTCTTAGTTAAAAGTGAAGAAATAAGGCCTACTTCGTCAGCCAAATCTAAAGCGTTAAGATCGGACGAATCACCATCTGTCAAGACGTTTTCGAGATCTTTACAATATGCCAGTAATAGTCACACGCCTTTAAGTTTGTAAACATCATATAAGTTTGTAAACATCATATAAGAATTCAAAAGAGTCATTATGACTATCCAGTAGATTCAATCTCAGGTCCAGAGCACTGATCGCCTGATCTATAGTAATTAAAAAAAAATCTATTTTATATTTTTTGTTTTGGATCTTGTATCGGTTCGTATGAAAAATTTCGTTTTGTAGTTCGAACACGATGACGTGATGTAGTCAATTCAGGTTACTTTTTTTCTAAGTTGATTTCGCTGGCTAAATTTTCAGCTTCTAAGATAATGTTGTCAAAGGATTAATCCGATCTTAATTCTTTAAATAAATTGAGCTATTTAATAAATTAATGGCTTGGGATAAATTAAAATCTTTGGATTGAAGTAGCTTACTTATCGGATTAATACGATTCAAAATTTTATACCAAATAACGATTGAACATAAAAATTTAAATTGGTTTATTGTGGTCAATAAACCGCTGACTTCATCTCGAATCATATTATCTATTTCGGCATTCTCATAAATACTTAATAAAGCATCATGAATATATCCTATTTGAAAACGTAAAAGTTTTAGGGAATCTATACGAATTTCTCAACGAGTGTCGCTCAATGGTTTTAATGTAAGAGTATTGAGGTATTCTCTTAATATGATCCACCGAAAAGTCGATGAGCCAAAAAATGTATATAGCTTTTGAACAATATTAAAAAAGTTCGCTGCCTCCAAAGAAGATTTTGCTATATCAGTAATTAGTAAGTTTAAGGAATGACTGCTGCAAGGTACGTAGGGTTTAAAGTTTTAATTCTTGATTGTACCCCCGATTGTCGTAACCCTGACCTCTCATACTTTCCACTTTCAATCCATTTTTTCCTAAATCTTCCAATAAAACTTGAGATAATTCCTTAGCAATAGATCTCTCCATAGGACGAAAACCCAAAAAATGTACATTAATTTTACATTCAAATCCCGATTCTGATTGATTACTAGAAACATATCTTACTACAAATGCCATTTGTTCAACCTTACTCGCATCGGGAGTGCAATCAAGAATAACCGAATAATACGATATTTCTCTTCTTGAACTTGTTTTATTATATAAGACTTTATGTTATCATGTAATAATCCAATAATAGATGTTTTTTCCATTTTCCTCATTATTGAGGATTCTACGAATGTTTCCTCCATTCAAATTCAGCTAGCAATTGAATTAACTTTAGGAAATTTCCATTATTATGTTCATAAAGCTTGTCGCTTGTACCCCGGAATGCTAGAGAACTTTCTCCAAGCAATTTAATAACTGATATACGTAAAATCACTTCATACCAATATTTAATTTCAGCATTAATAAATCTCTGTGTAGGTGAATCTACTGTTTGACAAGTTTCCAACCTTCGTTTTAGTTGTATTCATTATTTCAAATTATCTACATTTTTTGAGTCTTTATGCTTTCTTAATACCTCACCAATATTTTTCCAGTTTCTATAACCCTCATTTGAAAAGGAACTTAATTGTGAATAATCAAAAAGTGTGCAACAAAAACAAAACGCGGAATCTTTAAACACAGAATATATCAGCCAGTCCCTCGCGACTTGTTCTCCATTTTTTAAAATCCTATGATAGTGTTTTGCACTAAATCTTCGATTTGGATTTTGATTGTCAAACGGGAAATCGTAATGGAATAAAGGAGATAATGGACCTTTTCTAACTAAAAATATTCGTTCAGAGTCGCTTATAGTCGCGTTAGGTAGTGGCTTCCTTCATTTCCCGTGGTAGTATCCATTGTCTCAAAACTTGTTGCATTCTGTTCCTGGCTGGGACAACTCGCAATTTCATCTTTATTATTGGTGTCATCTTGATAATCCAAATCAGAATTGACGGTAGTGTTCAGATCCCGGCAACCGCTTAGCTCTTTGTTTTGTTTGAAACTACTTGCATCGTTTAAGAAGCTATGCAACGCTCCTGCCTGCTTTTGAAGCTGGGTTCGCTGCTCCAATCTCTTTTTTTATATTGACTACCAAATAGCCTTTTTCTTCCGTCAGATATTCTAAAACAAAACGACCTATTTAAGTATCTGATACCGTAATACGACAAAGTCTTGATTCAAAGCTTAAAAATCGTGCCAACAGAGGGAGGAACCTAACTATAAAATTTACATTTAACAATAACGAATTTATTAGTACATGTACAGGGTATTATTAGCGTAGAAAAATCTCAAGTACAAAGATTACAATACGAATCTAAAGCCTCTCTTACCTTTTAGCAAAATGAAATCGCTACTTTCCACATCCACTATACCTGTAACTAACTAACTCAAACTGTATCACTACCACAACCGGACGTTGATGCATAAATAAAGCATTGTTTTAAATCTGACTCTCTCTTATATCTGAGTGAAAAAAGCTTGTTCAATTCTGTCTGCGGTGCCGGCGCGGGGCGCATCTCACAATTTACATACAGAAATACCCAGAACTTCTAAGTATATAGACAGGAATAGATAGGCTTCTGGCAGGAGCCTGTCTATTCCTGTTGTATTTGATTCTACTACTCATTTGTTTTCTAGATTCAAGTAATCGAAATATATTTTTGTGGGTTGTGTTTATTTTTTTGCACTCTAGTAGTTTTGCCGCCCCTAAATTTTGCCGCCGTAAGCAGTTGCCTACCTTGCCTACTGCCTAGAGGCGGCCCTGCTGCTACATAAGATTATACTCATCCCAGTCAAATAGATGACAAGAAAACATAAACATTATTTATGTAGGATCTGAAAAAGTCCCAAAAATCACAGAGGAGGAAATATAGACTGCACTGAAGCAAATAAAAAACAATTGATGCCCTGGAGAAGATCCAATCATTGTAGAAATGCTAAAACTGGGCGGTAAATCTCTGAAAGGTGCATTAAAAGTCCTACTAAATAAATGTCTCTATGACAGAAAAATTCCAGCAAAATGGTGGACTTCGGAGGTTATACTTCTCTTTAAGAAAGACGATATCGAAAATTATCGGCACATATCCATTCAGTCGCATTTATATAAGCTCTTCACTAAAATCTTTGTTGTAAATTAAAAAAAAAAACTAAATTATTGAACCCTCAAGATACCAACATACAGATAGGGAAAAACTCCATTTTTTTTTTTTTATTGGTCTAGCACACGTGCTGCAGGGAAGTTCCCCCCCCCCCCCCCCCCCCTAAAGCGCTCCAGGAGCGGCACGAGTGCGGAAAAAGCGATTCACGTTGTTCTTGAATCGCTGTAAATTGTACTCGGTGGGAAACACAGCGCTGGGCAAATTATTCCAAAGGGATGACGTTCTCCATATAAAAGATTGCTTGAAAAGCGTCGTACGCGGAGTAACAAGCTGAACCTCATACGGATGCGAAGCACCAGCGCGACGTGTATTTCTAACATGCACCGCTTTGGGAGGAATTAAGCGGGCTACATCCTTCGATCACTTTCCATGAAAATACTTGTAGAACAGACTCAAGTCGCCAACCGTTCTTCGATGTTCCAGCGAATCAAGGCCGCCGGTCAATTCCGGGTCCCCAATCAGACGGACCGCTCTTCTCTGAACAGAATCCAACAAATGCAGTGTATGTTTGGGAGCGGAGCCCCAAACGTGGGAGCAGTATTCCATAGTTGGTCGAATTTGGGCTTTGTAAAGAATTAACAGTTGCTGTGGGGTGTAAAGCTTTCTGGTTCTAAATAATATTCCCAATTTTTGAGAAGCTCTCCTTGCTATGCCTGCAACATGTTCATGCCAAGACATATTTGCTCCCAAACTAACGCCCAACAAATTGAGCGACGATGCTAGGGGAATGGAGTGCCCCGACATAACTATGTCGGGTTCAGCAACGTTAACTTTTTTAGAAAAAACTGCCGCTTGGGTTTTTGTAGCGTTAAATTCCACTTGGTTACTGTCACCCCAAGATAGAATTTCTTCCAGGTCTTTGTTAAGTTGAACGACCTCCTGCTGTCTGCGGATATTCGCCTGAGCAGCCGATGTCCGAGCGTTCAAGGTGAATGAAGAGACAAGCGTACTGTCATCTGCAAAGCTATAGATTGGATTCCCAGTCTTTTCCAGCAGATCGTTAATGTAAATGAGAAAGAGAGTAGGAGACAATATGGAGCCCTGGGGCACACCGGCGTTGATAGTGAGGGTGTTAGAAAGAAATCAGTCGACCGCCACTTGTAAAGAACGCTCTCTGAGGAAACATGAGAGCCACAAACAGAACCTTTCAGACATACCATAAGAGCGCAACTTAGCCAAGAGTCCATCGTGCCAAACACGATCGAATGCCTTGGATATGTCAAGAGCAACCGCTCGAGATTCTCCAAAGCATTCAATTGCGTTGTTCCAAACATGTGTTACATAAGTCAGAAGATCTCCTGTTGATCTATGTTTACGAAAACCATATTGGTGATCGCTAATAATATTGAATCGTTCAAGATATTTTAGAAGATGCTCATTGATAACCTTTTCCATGACTTTCGATATTATTGAAAGCAGTGCAACTGGTCGGTAGTTATTTGGCAAGGTCTTCTTACCTTTTTTAGGTATCGGCTGAACCGTGGCACATTTCCAGCAGGACGGAAATATTCCCTTTCTGTAGGATAGGTTAAAAAGTCTACAGAAAACTGGTGTTAGTTCCCTTGCACAGTTTTTGAGAACTATGGCAGGTATTTCCGTCAGCGCCAGAAGCCTTCTTGGTGTCTAGCTTCATTAAAATACGCTTTATGATGCGCTGTCTGAAGACAACATCGGGCATCCTTGACTGCAATATGGGAATAGTAGGTGGTGTTTTTCCTTGGAAATCGACAGTAGAATGTGAAGCAAGGAGTTCAGCCAACAAGTTCGCTCTCTCAACAGTTGTGGTTGCAATGGAATTATCTGGCCGTGTGAGTGGTGGTATCGTGGATTTGGTAAAGTTTTGACTAACTGCCTTAGCGACTGCCCAAAAGGACCTGGAATTGTTGGGACAAGCCAGAAGTTTGTTTCTAATTCGTTGATTGTGTGCCTCCTTGGTTTCGTCGATAATTCCCTTGCATCTGTTCCGGGCATGAACAAAGATGTTTCGATTTAAGGTGTTAGGATTTTCACGCCATTGTCGGTAGGCAATATGTTTAGAAGCAACAGCTTCTTTGCATTTTCGGTCGAACCAAGGCTTGCCGTTGGAGGAGCATTTCTTCGAAAAAGGGATGTAAGCTTCCATTCCAGCCAAAATAACATCGGAGACCTCCCTGGCGCAGTCAGATGGGTTATCGGATCGAAAACAAACGTCCATCCAAGGGAAAATTCGAAAGTATTCCATGAAATCTTCCCATTTAGCAGATTTGTAGTGCCAAATCTTGCGCGGCCTAGGCGCCTCTCTGTCACTGATTGGCAGGATACTCGATGTCGAAAGCAGTTTATGGTCGGAAGAACCTAACGGCGGATTTACGGTGACCGTGTAAATCTCCGGATTGGTGGTTAAAAACAGATCAAGAAGACTGGCGAACTCCCCGTCTCGATCAGGGATCCGTGTTGGTTCGTCAATAAGCTGAGTTAAGCCATAACTGATTGAGAATGACTCAGCTTCACGACCTTGTTCGTCGGTAGTATTTGAATATTTGAGCCAGTTGATATTGTGGACATTAAAGTCGCCCAGGATGGCAATTTCGGCACTTGGATAGTTACTTTGTAAATGATCGATGGTGTCTGCAAGAGAAGCGAAAAGTGTTCGAAAATTGGTATCACTTGGTGGTCGATACAGGATACAGATGAACCTTGTGGTTTGTTGAGTCGTTATTTTTAACCACATAACATCAAAGTTTTGGGGCTCCAGAGCTTCTTCTCGTTGACAAGAGAGGTCGCTTCTGACAAAAAGACAGATTCCAAAGTTACGCCTAAATCGGGAATAGAAGTCGTACCCAGGATAAAGATAGTTGACCGTGCTGGTCGATGGACTGACCTTGGTTTCACATAGAGCGAGTACATGAGGTTTATCTGATTGCAGGTGTTGATGCACTGAATTTATGTTCGAGTTTATACCTCGTATGTTGCAAAAATCTATCTTAAAATTATGATGTCTGCAAGTCGACGCCTCCGAACCAGCCCCTACCCGGAGATCCGAACGGGGGGCCATTCTACCTCCGGAACTTCTTGCAGCCAGGCGCCTCATCATGCTCTTTGGTCCCACAGTAGTTAATGTGGAATTTTTCCGTTCTGTCACATGTTTATCTTTGCCTTCTTTGGCTTTGATCCAGGGGGTGTTATTATTGGGTAGTTTGGGTTCTGACCAGATACTTTTCCAATGATCTGCGAGTTCTTGTTTGTTTGATGCTTCGGTCACCGCTGTCTGTTTGCTGTGCATAGTTTTCCGGTAGAACTGTGTTTGGCTTCTTCGGAAGAGGTTGTTGGTATCTTTCCTCTCATTTGGTTCTTTGTATCTACGAAGTCTTGCGGCATATACGGATAATTTTTGTTTCAGAGTATCCAGGATTTCTGGCAGTGTTTCTGTCGGGAGACCCGGACTTGATCTTGTTTATACTCTGCGTGACTCGTTTGGACACGTTCCCGTTGATAAACTGGGTAAGGTGTCCTAGATATCTCCTGATGTTGTTGATTTGGTTTTCTATTCTTATTTGCCGTTTGAATTTTGGTTTTGTGCTGTTGGGATTTCTTTGTCGTTGCGGGAGTTTTTGATTAATACTTCGTCGGTTGCGTTTGGGATTGATGGTGGTGGGTCTAGGCGGCGAGTGATTCCCTTCTCAGTGGTTTCTTTGTCAGGACTTGTGCTTTTATCAAAGCAACGCATGGTGTGTTCGTTTGTTCCTGTAGTATAACTCATGCGCTGCCCTGACTTTCCCGCCTTGGTGGGTGTCGGTTTACTCGCCGGCACAACACTTTTGGCAGGTCCATTGTCAGTTGCCCGGTCTTCATCGTTTTGGTCGAGCTGCCATTTCCCGCGACGTCCTCGACCGTTACGTCGCTCGCCCGATGCTTCTTTTATTGGTCTACTGTTGTTTGGGATGTTTTTAGTGTTTTGTGGTGTCAGAAGCTCAAAGTGTCCCGACATTGGGTTGCCTGTTAGTAGAAGGTAAATAGTTTCGGTGTGTTTTCTTGTGCTTATTATTGTTGGCTTGTCCCTAAAAGTTATTTTTGTATCTCTTGTTCTTCGTTGTTTTGAGAAGATATGAAAGTTGCTATTCTGGGTTTCCGAGAGGGCAAGTATCTCTAGGCTCGTTCCATAGGTGCCATTTTTCCTCATATAGTTATAGTAGTTATTGAAGTCTTTCATATCGTCGTCCCCAATTAATGAAAATGTGTTAAGTTCCGACCAGTTTTGTTGTATATATCTTAGAGCAGCCTCTCGGAGTCTTTCATGATGGTTTTGGTGGCCATATAAGTGTAAGCTAACTGCACGGAAAAGGCAATTTCCATCACCTACAATGTCGGATCTGGTAAAACTATCGGGAGTAGTTTCAGCTGAGGCGGTTGGTTGGATCGTTTGTCGTTGTTGTTGTTGTGGGGGTGCTGTAGCTGTTTGTACGACAGGGGTCCGCCTCCTCAGCACCCTGCCATTATCACTAGTATAATTATTATTTTGTGACATAGTGTTCCCACGAGTATCCTAGGAAAGAATGGTCGACTGCGGCAGAGCCTGGATGCCACAGCAAGGCTACTTACACCCGGAGGGCGCCCGGTATCCGGGGGAAACCGTTTGCGACTCATAAACGCTGAGCCATTCATCTTCTCGGCACGGTAAACACCTTAAGATTGCGTTTTTGTTACATATAATCTGGACAACACAAGACAGCACAACATGACTCAGGTACCTCGGGATCGTCAATGCCCGTACTAGGAAATCCTGGGATTCCCCTAGCCCCTGAGGGGAGCGCGTTGACGAGTATATATTCTTAGGTCACAGTATTAAGATCGGAAAGGAGAACCACCATGCAGAAATTATCAGGGGAATAAGGCTGGTGTGGGCTGTTTTTGGGAAACTAGAATATATCTTAAAAGTTACTACAATACCCATAAACCTAAAAACTAAAGTCTACCATAACTGGGTCCTACCTGTACGCACATGTGGACTGGAAACGATTTGCCTCACTAAAGCATTTTTTAAAAACTTCGCAGAGAGCTATGGAGAGAAGCATGCTTGATATCGCCGTTAGAATTCTCATTGAAGTAGCAGATAAGGAGACCACCCAAATTCAATGACATAACTTTGAGGGCGGCAAGGATGAAGTGGCGATGGGGGCATCGAGGGACCGATGGGTATACAGAATCACAGAATAGAGACCCAGAGAAACAGGACGTTGCGTGGGACGTCCACAGAAACGATGGGTCGAGGATGTAAGATCAATAAAGGGCCAGCAGTGGTTAAAGGTGGCAAAAGATAGGGAAGCATGAAAGAAATTAGAAGAGACCTACGTACAGGAGTGGACACACTTGGGATGAGAAGGAGAAGAAGACACCAAAAAGTTACTGGCACTGATTGCATATCTGTCATAGAGCTCCATGCACTAGCGAACCTTCACCAGTTTTCTGTGGACTTTAAACTATACAGAACAGGCATATTTACTTCCTGTTGGAAATGCGCTAGTTCAGCCGATACCCAAAAAAGGCAAAAATACCTTCTCAAACAATTACCGATCGCGCTGCTTTCAGTAATACCGAAAGTTACAGAAAAGGCTATCAGCATCTTCTAAAATATCTAGATTGATTCAATATTATTAGCGACTATCAATATGGCTTTCGTAAACCAAAACCAACAGGAGATCTTTTAACTTATGTCAAACATGTTTAGAACAATGCAATTGAATATTACGGACATTTTCGAGTGATTGCACTTGAGATATTCAAGGTATTTGGCCGTGTTTAGCATGACAGATTGTTGGCTAAATTACGCTTTTATGGTATGTCTGAACGGTGTTGTCTATGACTCTCGTGTTTCCTCAGAGAGCGTTCTCTACAAGTGTGAGTTGACAGGTTTCTTTCTAATACATTCTCTATCAACGCTGGTGTAACCTAATTCTCCATACCCTCTCCTACTATCTTCCTCCTTTACATTACCAGTCTGCTGGAAAGGACCAGGAATCCAATTTATAGCTTTGCACATCGCCTACTCATGCAAATATCCGCAGACAGTCGAAATTCGTTCAATTTAACAGAAACTTGGTAGAAATTATATCTTGGAGTGACAGTAACCAAGTAGAATTTCATGCAACGAACCCCTTAAAGAAATGATTGGTGTTTGAAAAAGATGAACTATCTAATACTGTATAGTATGTTACAGAGAAATAATATCATCGACAAGGCCCTGGTCATGCTAAAATTACAATCTCTCAAGTAGGAACATGACTTGTATTCTTGAAATAATGTGTGTTATGCCATTAATGTATTCTTTGGTGTGCTAACAACGGTGCAATTATCTTAGTAAGTTGTCCAATCGCCTCTTGCATCAATAATCTACTGGCATCTTCGAGGCAGGGTGTCGACGACATTTTTTGCATACTCTGCAAATTTTTCGAATCTCGCGAGACAACTGAGTCAAAGTCCTCGGAATCTTTCCTCTGAGCTTTCTCTTTACAAAAGGATTCGAACGTTTTCAATCCTCTTCCGGCAATTGATGGGCCCAAGCGAGCCGCTTCGTGACGTGATTTTCAGTCAGCATAGATTTCTTCAACAAGCTTCGGAATTTGACATCATGAGCAAGAAGATGTTGTCGAATGGTCTCAAGGGATACATTCAAATCCGATTTTCTTAATTTGACGCAGCGTCAATTTCGGGTCCCGTGAAAACAAAGACACGATTCGTTTTTCGAATTTCGGAGTGACTCTGCCTACCCAGCCATGTTTTGACAAGTCGTCGACATTTTTTGTCTCGGTAAAAAGATGTACCGACTTGTTCACAAACGATACCGACTTTTTAATATATTTAGGGGCCGAGGAATGTGTCATTTTAGACCTCTTTGAATAAGAACAAGGATAGACCGCCTCAAACCGACGCGCAAACAAGTGATTCATTTTGGGTTTTACTACGACTGAAACTTTTACTAAAATGCGTTGTAGACAAAGGTTCACTCTACCGATTTTTGTTAAATCGCTAGAAGCGCATCTATCAAAAATGAATTATCGCAGACACGTTCTTACTTGACTGACTGTAAGAGAGTAAACTCGTCTAGAATTGCTTCTAAATGTTGTAAATTAATGCTTTCAGATTTCGAATAAAAAACACTGTTTTTGATTTTAAAAAAATGGTACTTGTCAAACTCCAGTACAAAAAAACTCTAGTCGTAAGGGTAGTAAATTTTGGTAAAATATTTTACTCATGATTTTATTTCTATGTCTGAAAATTATAAAAATTGTGGGTATTGTTTTTTCACATTCCATGCTCAACATTTAAGTCTAAGTTGTTATTGTAATAGAAATGGTTACCAAGTTTTTCGGGCAAAATTGTTAAGCTTTAATACTTTTGGAGTTATATTATAATAGGCTCTTTTCAACAAAAAATTAAAAAATATACATTTATTAGACATAAAAAAAAAACACACAAAATTTATGAAACAAAATTTGTTTACTTCTTGTGAATGTTTTTCAAAAACAAGCAACAAACATTACAAACAATCTAACAAATAATAAAGTTTTGCTGGTATTTTTGTCTAAAAGTCTTGTTTTTTTTATATTAAAAACCTACGAGGGTTGTATGATAAGAACCTGGCCTTGACAAGAAAAAACATTTTTATGTGTAAAATTTATTTTATTTTTCAACATAGTCTCCTTTTAGCTCGATACACTTAGTCCAACGTTTTTCCATCTCTTATATCTCATCTAAAAAATACGATTTCTCCAACCCTTCAAAATAAGCGTAGTTTCATCACCTCATTGTTTGAACAAATTTTCTTTTTCGTCGAGTTTTTGATATTCGGAAATAGGAATTAATCGCTAAGGCTAAATCCGGCAAACACTAGATTATGATTGACGTAAGGAATAGTAGAAAACACTGGATAATATGGTCTGATAGTAAAACCTGCTGGAAATGCGTACCAGTGTTGTTAAACTGAGAAAATGTTCGGCTGATCCTTATAAATATAATGTTATTTAATTTCTTCTCTAAAAGCTAAAACTACGCAGGATAATTTTTTCATTAGATTCAAGTTTTAATAATATTGCGAAAGCTACTGAATCATTGAATATTTGGAATTTTAGAAATCTGACAATAGTTACGTTTAACTACATCGTAACTCAGTTTCGCGTTTAGCTGTAAACATGTGAGGCCTTGGATTTTATCTTAAAACTACCTTAAGAAAGTCGATGCCAACAAAAAATGATTTTTAGAAAATTATAATTCTTTGACTACAGTACAACGTATTTTATTGTAGGTAATATTATATATCAAGATTTTTATATACAATCTGTATTTTTCAGTTACATTTTTGAAATAACTACTTATTAGAAGCATAGTTTAAGTGATTATTTCCCATAAAAACTAATTACTTACTCTATGTTACAAGTAATATCCTAATAATGATTTTGTACATTTTTCATTCGACTTCATAAGTGAAGGAGAGTTCTGGTATCATGATCTTCATTATTAAGGTGGTATTTCAATCTTTTTCTTGTTCATAAATGCCAAATTTTTTGATAAAGTATAACACTGCTTTTTATTTAGAAATTAAACGGTTCTTAAAAACGATTAAAAACAAATAAAATATTTAATATCTAAGAAATTAACAGAAACATATATATGGAATTTTACGACACACAATACACAGTTGTTTTTACTTTCCTCGCTAAAGAAAATATTGTATTCGTGAAAAAATCACCTTCCGAGCTTTTTGCATTTTTTTACGTTTCAGGATGACCATAAACAATTTCCTGTTTCAATCGGCCTGTTGGCATTAGAACTCTGGAATTAAATGATAAGTAGAAAAAAACCTATAGCTTTTAGCAATATCACTTCAGGGAAATGGGTTATTCGGTTCAGGATCCCGTGTTGCTTCAATAGTATTATACGAATTTTTCCAGGTTTACTGTTGAAATAATGGACACACTTTAAACATAATTCATCATCATCATCATCATCAATCAGCCCCGATATAAGTCTCTTCAAGATCCTGCCACCTTCTCTGTCCTGTGCAGTTGCCATCCGATTTCCAGAAACCCTCTTGATATTATCGGTCCATCTTGTGGGTGGTCTTCCCTTGCTTTATCTATCTATTCTTGGTCTCCGCTCCAGGATCCTCCTTGTCCATCTGTTGTCCTTCATTCTGGCGACATACCCCGCCCATCTTCACTTTAGTCCAAGTATGCGCTCTATTATGTCTTTCACGCCTGTTCTTCTGCGGAACATTTCTCATCCTGTCTCTTAGGGTAATACCCAGCATTGACCTCTCCATTTTATATTGAGTTAGTCGCAGTTTAAGTATGGATTTTTTGGTAATGGTTAGAGTCTCTGCCCCTTATGTAAGAACCGGTAGTACACACTGATTAAATGCTCTTCTTTTCAAACTGATTGGCACTTCGCTCGTAAATATATCTCGGAGTCTCCCAACCGCTGCCCATCGTAAGGTCCTTCTAAGCAGTTCCCGCATTTGGTTGTCTCTGCAAAGTTTCACTTCGTGGCCCAGGTATACGTAACTCTCGGGCATCTCAATATCTCTACCTTCTAAACTTATCGGTCGGCTAGGAACTAAGTTTGTCATCACCTTTGTCTTTTTATAGTTTATTTTCAAGTCAACTTTTTGCGTGGCATTTTGCAGCTCTTTTAGTATATCTTTAGCTTCTCCTAAATTGTCAGATATAATGACAATGTCATCTGTGAACCTTAAATGACTGAGCCGCTTACTCCCTTGTTTTCCCATTCTAACGTTTTGAATGTTTGTTTCAGCACGGTTATAAACAGCTTCAGTGCCATTGTGTCTCCTTGTCTCACACCCCTTTTTATTTCTATTTTCTTCGAGGGAGAGTGTAGGTTTACTGTTGTTGTAGCCTTGTTGTAGATGTCACGTATAATATTTGAGTATCGATAATCAATTCGACACTCGTTTAATGCTTCTAATATGGCAGGTAATTCAATAGTGTCAAAAGCTTTTTGGTAGTCAACAAAGATGATAACTAGGGGTCTGTTATATTCCATCGACTTTTCTATTAGCGTTTTTAGACAGTGTAAGTGGTCATTTGTTCCAAAACCTGAGCAGAATCCAGCTTGTTCTCTTGGCTGATATAGTTCTAATTTACTTTCTAATCTAGTTATGACTCTAGTATACAATTTGTAGAGATGATTTAGGAGACTAATCGGCCTATAATTTTCGAGATCTGTTGTATCCCCTTTCTTATGCACTAGGATGGTGATGGAGTTGTTCCATTTTTCCGGAATGTTTTGTCTATGTAAACATAGATTAAACAGCTTTTTTATTTTCTCTATCAATACAGGGCCTCCAAGTTTGATAGCCTCCGACACAAGTCCATCCTCTCCTGGAGCCTTGTTGTTCTTCATTTTGTTCAAGGCGTTACGTATTTTGTCTTGGGATATATCTGGGATAAAGTCGGAGCCCTGGTTTTTCGGCAGCAGTTTCTCCTTTGTTCTTGAATCTACTTGGCTTATGTATAGGGTTGTATAAAATTCTTCAACTATATGCAGTAGATCTCCTCTATCAGACGTAATATGGCAATTTTTGTCTCTAAGTTGGAAGATTTCTTTTCTGCCGTTTGTAATCTTTCCTCTCATTTTCTTCATACTCTCGTTGTTTTCGATAGTTTGTATAATTTTGTTATTTTTATATTTCCTAAGGTCGTTTCTAATTGTTCTTGATATTTCCCTGTTTAGTGCTGTTATCTTTTGTGGATCCGCATTTGGGTCGCTTCTTAGTAGTCTTCTTTCCTCCATTTTACCTCTTCTGTCCTGGCTTATCTTTTGGTCTGAGGCAGTGTCTGTTTTGTGCGTGCCTAACCGTTTCCGTAATTTTGTTGTTTAAATCATTTATGTTTGTTTCTGTTGTATTTTTCAATGTATTGCTGATGTACTGTGGAAATTCCTTCTCATCTTTTGAGTGTGTCCATGGTTTGAACTTTCTCTTTACCAGTTTATCAACATATATATATATATATATATATATATATATATATATATATATATATATATATATATATATATATTATGTTGATAGAGTCAAATATATGAAAGGTGCGGGTGCGGAAGGCGGTTAGAGAGGTTGCTTCTTATATGGTATATTGTGTTATAGGTCCCCCGCAGTTCCTGAAGCTGAAGAAAATAATGCTTATTTTTTATCTTTTACTAATCATAAAACACTTATATATCATTTCAAATATCTTTATTGTAATGCTTGGATTTTGATATTATTTAGTGTGAGAAAATCAAATTTAATTTTTATTTTTGAACTGCATGTTAGCGAAAAAAATACTGTATAAATCACTTTACCTACTGCCAAAAGAATTTTTTAAATCGCAATTTCAAGACAATTTTAATTGACCGTGTCAGGGAGAACTTCAACTGAGGCTTTCTATCTAACATTTTTTCAGTAACATTTTTTTCCCATATTTGGTCAACTTTTTGCCACTCTGTAGCAAATAAGTAAATATGCGAACATGGATGTAGGCATAGAAGAGATGGAGTGATAGAGTAGAAATTGAAAAGAAGAACTGAAAAAAAAGAAGTCGTGAGACCCAGTAGAAAGGGAAAAGGATCCTTTTAGCGGTCTATACCCGAACTTGAATGGAGCAAAGACTATATGAATATTTTTTTAAGATCATTTTCAGTTGCCCCTAACGCCATCTCAGAATGTTAGTCTTCTGATTCAAACATTGGAGAATCCAGATCAATCCAG
This sequence comes from Pachyrhynchus sulphureomaculatus, assembly GCA_019049505.1. Classification (NCBI taxonomy): domain Eukaryota; kingdom Metazoa; phylum Arthropoda; class Insecta; order Coleoptera; family Curculionidae; genus Pachyrhynchus; species Pachyrhynchus sulphureomaculatus. The sequence continues at coordinate 105,311,183 of CM032454.1, read as the reverse complement.
CGCAGATCCAAGCCGTCATGTTCTCCAAGGTTGGCATCTCCGCGCTGGCAAGCTTTACCCTCCAAGGCACCAGACTCCAATGGTCAAAGAGCATCAAGCGATAAGCCGCTAAAATGGAAGGATCGGGTTACCGCCTCCGCGAAGAAAGCTAACCAACTCCTCGGCAAGCTGTACCTCCTCCTCAGCAAGTCCAGCAAATAGTCAACTAGCAACAAGTTGACAATTTATAACATGATCATCGGAGCCCGAATGATCTACTTCAGCCCAGCATGGTGTCAAATGTCACGTACCTGCAGATCCACCCTCCAGAGCATTCAAAATAAGGCCCTCCGCATTATTGCCAAAGCCCCATGGTTCGTCCGCAATACGCAGCTTTATAGAGATCTCCATATGCCCACAATCCGGAAATTCATCGGCAGCATCCAGCACAAATTCCTGGACAAAGCCACTCACCACCCCGACCCCACAGTGAGAACCGCCTGCCGTCTCCCTCCACGCCAAGCCCGCCGCCGTCTGATAAAACCCAGCGACCCTCTGCCACCGGGTTAGCTTAAGTTAATCTTAATTAATATGAAATATCTTAAGTTGAAATATCTTAAATTCTCTCAATACATTTAAATAAACTCCTTACCTAGGCCAAGTTAGTTAGGCCTCTGTCATGTATATATCTTAAGATCCAAATTGTAAATCATGTTCTAACCAAATCATTGTGTAATAGTTATAGCGTAGAAACTAGCTAGTTAGTCAATCAGTAATCAGTAATCAGAATTTTTTTTTCGGATAACCGGTAGTTAAAGAACTATGAACTTGAAGAAGAAGTTCAATAGTTTAACTAGTTCACGTCATCAGATTTATTTCACATTACTGAAATTAAAACAACTTATCTCCGTGACGTAATTGTGTTCCTATTAAAATGTCTCCTATCTCCCCCCATTAGGGAGCTACAGCCACCAAAATGGGGAGCCTGAAGATGGGTTTTCATTGAATATTTCAGAAACTGTTAAACATAAAAACATGAAATTAAGGTTCTAAAGTAAAGTTTATGTGCTGAACCGGAATTTTACCTTATAATCGTCGATAATTCAACCAGTGCGTCAAAAGTAGGGGAGGGCGTGGTAAAAAATTGCATTTTCGCGTCAGATTAGGGAAACTTGAGATCTTTGCCGAAAAAAAGGTACTCTTAGTTTAACACGATAGTGTGTCTAACCAATTCCGAGGTAAAATCGATAAAGAATTTCCATGTCAGAAAAAGAACCTATTACCTGGCTTTTGCCAGGTAATCAAATGTCAACACACAAGTCAAATCTGAATGTTCAAAAAATTGCGGTCGATTTCATTATGCCTAATTTTACTTTTGTCGAGTATGCATTTATGTATGGCTTAGATTCTGGTAACACTAGTGACGCGGCTCGCCTTTACGCAGAACGATTTCCTGATCGATACTTGCCTGATCGCAGAACTATTGAATGAGTTGATCGCAGTCTACGGAAATCAGGCTTATTGTGTTTTGCTTTTTCGAATTGTGTGCTTATTATTGGATATCTTTTAGGTAGTCTTATACCAAAACCTGGAGGAGTAGGTCGTCCAAGAACTGCTCGTACCATTGAAATAGAAGAAAATATTTTGGACCTAATAACAAACGATCCAACTAATAGTGTAAGGAAATTCGCAGTACCACTTCATACTTGCAAATCGTTGGTGCATAGGGTACTTTAAGAGCAATTACTCCATCCCTACCATTTCCAAAAAGTTCATCCTATGTCACCCGATGATTATCCTGCACGAGTGGAATTCACTAATAGGTTTTTAAAAAAGCAACGAGAAGATTTTGTAAGCAAAGTGCTTTTTACAGATGAATCGGGATTTTCTAGGGAGGGTGTAATAAACTCCCATAGTCTCGCACCCACGTGCTATATTTCAGACTAAAAACCAACATAAATTTTTGATAAATATCTAGATGGGAATTATCGGGAATTATTTGATTGTACCAGGACCATATGTCATTTACGGGCGGCTAAATGGTGAGAAATATTTGCAATTTTTTCGAGATGCTTTAAATAATTCATTAGAAGAAGTTCCGTTACATATTCGCAACAATATATGGTTAATGCACGACGGTTGCTAGGGGATATTTAGATAACCAGTTTCCCAATCGTTGGATAGGTCAGGGTGGGCCATTCCCGTGTCCACCCCGATCACCAGATCTAAATCCCTTAGACTTCTTTCTATGGGGCCACCTTAAATATCTTGTTTATTCGACTCCTGTACAAACTAAAGAAGAGCAGTTAGAAAGAATTTTCTTTCACTGTGCTGAAATAAGAAATAATCCCGGCATGTCATTTAGGCAATGCATAACTGCACAAGGTGCCCACATGGAACATATTCCCTAGTTGAAATTACGCATGGATTTTATTTTTCCTTTAAATTAATATTTCCGATTTTTTTAGCAGTGTTTTGTGATTGTTTTCTTGATTTGATAAATAAAAATAAGTTTTTTGCTTCATTTAATGATTATGTTCTCTTTAGTTATTATTTAGTTGTATGGTCATTTAAAAATATCTGGATATTTTGAAGTATTACTAATAACTGTAATAATATTAGGTAATAGGCTCTTTTTCTGACATGGAAATTCTTTATCGATTTTAACTCGGAATTGGTGCGTCTAATCGTGTTAAACTAAAAGTACCTCTTTTTCGCTAAAGATCTCAAGCTTCCCTAATCCGACGCGAACATGCAATAAAAGTTATTGTAAAAAAATTAAGTCCATTTTACCACGCCCTCCCCTACTTTTGACGCACCGGTTGAATTATCGAGGATTATAAGGTGAGATTCCGATTCAGCACATAAACTTTACTTTAGTACCTGAATTTCATATTTTTATCTTTAACGGTTTCTGAAATATTCAATGAAAACCCATCTTCAGGCTTCCCATTTTGGTGGCTGTAGCTCCCTAATGGAGGGATATAGGAGACATTTTTATAGGAACTTCTGACCTTATTTTGGCCCGATCTACTAGATCCTTCATTTTTGACTATACCTTTTGGGACACCCTATATAGATTCGTATACACATGTTTTTTTATCTATCTAAAAAGTTATTTATTGGCTTTTAATGAGTGTAAAGTATGGGCTGCTAATTTTTATTTAACAATAAAGATTCATTTATTAGAATGCGTATTAAACGAATACCATACTTCTACATGTTCCTATAAAAGTGAAAGTAACTGGTTTAGTGGTTTTTAACCTTTATGTACGTTATGCCAAGGCTACTGATCTAAGATATTAAAAATAAGACAACTATTGAACATAATTTAATTTTGAGAGAATAATGCAAAGCTGCATGTTGAAAAACACAGGTCTCCGAATTACGATTGACTTTATGAAACTATGTCTTTTAAAAGTGGCTAGAGATGAAAGAAAAAGTTAAATACAAAAGTCGACTGATGACAAAAAAGTTTTATTTTATTATGTTTCTATTTATAGGTATGTTCCGAAAATGTTAGGCATTCTCTCTATTTTAAACTAAAATATATATGTCTAAATTCATGGTTGTTCCGAAAATGTTAGGCATTCTCTTATTTAAACTAAATATATATTTTTTTAAGTTATGTCTAAATTCAAATCTAAATTCCAGACACCCTTACATAAAGTATTCCTTTTTTCTAGAACAATCTCTAAAATTTTTATATCTTCAATTTGACTGGGTCCATATCCAAATGGTGTTACAGAAAATTGCCGTTTCTTAGTTTTCGATACTCTACCTAAAACCACCAACTTTCATTTCACGTTCACGGATCACAATATTGGCCAGTAATCGGTGGCTTAGCTAAGAGGGGCATATGCCACCCCCTTCCCGCCCCTACGAATATAGAGAATCATGTCCTCTTAGAAACAGAATCTTTTATTGGGGAAGTTCTATTGTATGAAAGGGTTCTTTTCTGTGATAAGACTGCATCCCGATCACCGGTTTAAATTGATTCTAGACTTTTTTAAAAGCTTCATTATAGAAAAGGCCTCGTTTTCATGAAAAATCTCCTTTTCATCGGTGATCGGTTTTTAAAATGCGTTTAAGCCTTTGAAGTTTCACTGTATAAAAAGGTTTTTTTGTGAAAAATTTCTCCCTCCGAAGCGATCGGTTTTTAAATTTCATGTAAGTTTTTGAATTTATTGTATCCTCTAACTACGCTAAGGAGGTTTTCGATGTCATCATTACATAGTACCCGAAACAAATGCAAACAGATAATCGACAACATGAAAAATCACACAATCGAAAAATTAAAAACAAACGTCTCGCTTCTTCCAACAATTCCAGGTCTTTTTGGTCAGATATTAAGGCCATTAGTCAAAATTTTACTAGATCCACCATTTTAAGAGCCAGATATAACTATAACAATAACACCTGTCGAGATAACCAAGTTGTTAACTGAACTTTCTGCTTCATACCACTACCATTGATTTCCTGAGAAAAAACCAATCACGATTCTTAACGCGCAGTCAAAGGTACTAGATTTTGTCTTAAGACAGCGTATCATCAAAGTTATTTTAATGAAGCTAGACACCAAAAAAGCTTCTGGCGCTGATGGAATACCCCCAAAAAAATGAGCAAGCAAACTAGACTTCTGTAATCTTTTGAACCTATTTTACACAAAAGGAGGATTTTCTACTTATTGGAGTTTAGCAGATTCCAAAAAAGGAAAAAGACCTTGCCATACAACTACCGACAGTCGTACTGATTTTAGTAATATCGAAACTTATAGAAAAGACTATAATTAGGGTCTTTTAAAATAGCTGGGAGGATTTAAGATTATTAGCGACCATAAATATTGATTATGCAAGCATTGATCGAAAGATACCTTCTAACTTATGTCACACATATTTGGAACGACGCAAATCACCATTTTCGACCACCTCAAGGGGTTACACTTTTTTGCCATGACTAATTGGCTTATGATATGTCTGAAAGGTCAATGGCTCCCGTGGGTCCTTAGAGTATTTTTTACGACTAGCACTTAACGAGTTTGTCTCTAATATCTTCTTTATCAACGCCGGTGTGCCCCAAAGCTCCATACTGTCTTCTAGTCTCTTTTTCCTTTACATTAACGATCTACTGGGAAAGACCAGGAATCCAATTTACAGCGTTGCCGACGATAGCAGACTTGTTTCCCCATTTACCTTGAACGCTCGAACATCAACCGTATATGCAGACATCCGCACACAGCAATAAGTTGTTCAATTTACCAAAGAACTGGAAGAAATTTTATCTTATAGGGGCAGTAAAGAAGTAGAAGTTAACACAGCCAAAATGCAGGCGGCAGTTTTTGCTAAAAAAGTTAACCTTACAGAACCAGGAATCGGGACACTTCATTTCTCTAACACTGCTATTCAACTTGCTCGGCATTAACTTGGAAGCAAATATGTCTTAGCCTGAACATAATACATGTATAGCAAAGAAAGCTTTTTAAAAGTTAGGGATATTATTTCATACTAGAAAGCATTATACTTCACAATAACTATTAATCCTCTACAAAGTTCAGGCTTAAGGCTCTACTCCCATGCGTACACTGCATTTATTAGATTCTATTTAGAAGAGAGCTATTCGCCTTATTAGGGATCCAGATATCACCACTGATTCTTTAAAACATCCAAACCCGCTTAATTCCCCCTAAAACGCGTGCTAGAAATATGCGTCGTGCTTATACATCGCATCTGTATAAGTTCAGCTTGTCACTCCTCTCCCAGAATTATTTTGTATCGAAAACTTTATTCCTTTGAAATGAATTGCCCCACCGATTACACTTTGTAGCGATTCAAGACCGTACACGCTTCGGTCTTGTAGCGCTTTAGAGATTTCCTCGCATCATTTTCTCTTACTAAAAAATAATTTAATCTAAGTATTATAGTTCACGTCTCATACATTAGCTAGATTTTTTTAAGATATTAATTTGAAAAAAGTTAAGCAGAGAAAGGGATTCTGTTAAAAATGGTAAAAAATAAAAAAGTAACATGATATGCCTCGACTTTAAGAACCCTCAAAAAGTTGTATAACGCGATATAAACGAAGCCACCCTCATTTCTTTAACTCCGTTTACGTTTTATTACTAAAAAATTATGCTTAAAATTTGTCGATTATCTACCCAAGAATATAAAAAAATTTCATAATACTATTGAAAAAATGCAAGTATTCAATATTATTTCTTGTTGTTTGTGGAAGCAATACTTCAAATAAGTTAGCAACTAGTCAATCTCGAAGAATGTTTCGAAGAATACAAGTGATTGGAACCGACACTAGGAAAAAAACGTGCAGGCAAACATGGGCAAAAAAGTGCCAAAAATAATAATACACTCTGATAGGACAAACAAAAAGCCAACTTTCTTAAGAAAGTATAGAAAATTATATCTCCAAACAAAAAGGAAAATAAAATATTGAAAAGGGGTTATTTGCTGAATCTCCCAGATTTAAAATATTTAATAACGTAAAATGTAACGTATAAAAATAATAGTCGAAACTCACAAAGTAAGCAGCATCAACTTCTGATAGAAAATTAATCAAGCCAATCTGACACTATAAATTTAAAAAACGGTAAATCGAAGAAGAGAAAAGTTTAGTTAATCCACTAGGCCGTGCCAAAAAATGATTTTAAAAATTTTGAATGACCACCCTTCTTTATATACGTACTTTTTTTTAATAACGATGGTTCCGACACGAATCAACCGATTTTGAACTATATTTTTCTAGATTTTTACAGATGAAATCCACTCATTCGTGTAGTTCTAAATTATTATCAACAGATGTATATATATATATATATATATATATATATATATATATATATATATATATATATATATATATATATATATATATTTATTTATTGACCACATTCTACAGTATTCTAATTGCAGAATGGAAAAATAACATAATGAAATGTACTAAACCTAATTAAAATTAAATAACTTATTAACAACATATTTTAAAACATTTTTTTTATCTTTGTCACGCTGCAGTTGAAAATATCAAGCTGGTTCTGCATTTGATTATATTACTCGGGGAGAAAATTGTTCTTGGGGTTGGTAAATTAAAAATTTGCAGACTACATGCCGCGGGTCTAGGTACATGAAAAGGTAGACACTACAAGATTTTGTTTGCATCAATTTTGTTTGATATTATCTTATGTAAAAATATAATTTGGGCTTTGTTTCGGCGTGCCTCTAAACTCCATCGAAAATCTGTCCAAGAGACTTTCATAGGGATAACCTATTTCGGGATATACTCCATCGAGTTTAAAACTAGCGTACTTCAAAAAACGCTCTTGAATTTTTTCAATATTTTGAATATGCGCTTGATAAAAGGGGTACCAAACAACAACTGAGTATTTAAGCCGTGATCTCACGAAACTATTAAAAATCAATTTTAGAGTATCATATTCAACAAAGTCGGCACTATTATGTATGATGAAACCCAATAGTTTAAAACTCTCCGCCGTAATCTTTGCAATATGGCCACGAAAAGACAAAACAGTGTCCAGCAAAACACTCAAATCAGACACCGACTGACATCGCTCTAGGACCTGACCGTTCATACTGTAATTGAATCGTATGGGACTCAATTTTTTTATAAAGGTGATTACATTGCACTTGGATACATTCAAAAGGAGTTTGTTGTTACTACACCAATCGTTTATAAGATATAAGAAGACATTACATAAGAGTCTTGAAAAAAGAATGCAAAACTTTCGGCTATATGTCTAGGATTATTAAGGATGTTGTTATTATAAGACATAGTGGTTGATATAACATGAGAGTTCTTCTTGTCATTAATATAGCGCCAGAATTTTTTTGGATCATTTTTTATGTTGTTTTTAACATTTAAAGAGTATGTTTTGTAGGAAGCTTTTGTGTCATTTTTAATGATTCGCCGCAGATTTTTAAACTTTTCTAGTTTGAATAAATTTCCCGTTCTTTTAAATTTTTTCCACGAGCTGTATTTAGTTCTGATATTTTGTGTAATTTCATTAGTAAACCAAGGCGGATAATTTTTTTTTTTCTTTTGTGTCTTAGGAACGTGTATATCTAAAGTAGTGTAAATTGTTTGATAAAATCTTTCGCAGGCTTTATTTATATCTGTAAATTGAGACGGAAAGTCCCAGTTAATATATGAAAAGTTACGATATAGGTTTACTAAATTCCCTCTTTTGAAATTATAATAGTTGGAATAATTCTTTTGCTTAGGTTTCTTGGATTCACACATAGGCTGAAAAGTTTTTGGTCTAGCTACTAAAAACACATTTTTTTAGCCAAATTCATTAACATAGTCTCCTTCAAGAGTGATACAATCGGTCCAACGCTTTTCTAACATTTCTATATCTTTCTTGTAGAAGGATTTGTCTTTGACTTCAAAATAGGCCTCAGTTTCGACGATAACTTCTTGACTGGAGCCAAATCTCTTTCCCCGGAGCATTTTTTGACATCTGCGAATAGATAATAGTTGCTGGGGGTCAAATCTGGAGAATACGGTGGATGAGAAAGCAATTCGAACTTCAATTCACACAATTTTGCCATCGTAACCATTAACTTATGACACGATGCATTGTCTTGATGAAAGAGCACCTTTTTTCTTGTTCATTTGAGGCTGTTTTTTGCGATTTCTGCCTTCAAACGCACCAATAACTTTATTTAATATTCGCTATTGATAGTTTTTCCCTTCTTAGCATAGTCGATGAAAATTATTCCATATGCATCTCAAAATACAGAGGCCAGACCTTCCCAGCCGACTGTTGTGTCTTTGGTCGCTTCGGACGGCTTTCACCGGCTACTGTCCGCTCAGCTGACTGCCCATTTCAAACAGAGCTTTCTCATGCCCAAATATTCATGCAAAATATGGCCAACACCTTCTTTTGATATCCTTAGGGTATCAGCTATCTCACGAAATTTCACTTGACGGTCATCCGAAACAATTTTGTGGATTTTTTTGATGTTTGGATAAGCGGGAAGCGAAACCACTTGATTAAAAAGATCCTCTTGCACTGGAACTCTAAAAGCTTAGACCCCTTTCACCAGAGTAAACCACAACTAATAATTTAGCGCTAAAAGTTGATAACCGGGGTGGGGAGATTTTTCACAAAAAGAACCTTTACCAACAGGGGAAACTTGGCACTCAATTTAAAAAACGATGGCCGGGAAATGAAAATTTTTCACAATAGAGAACCTCTAACAAAAAAAAACCGTTTCTAAGGAACGCATTTTCTACATTCATAGAGGCGGAGAGGGCATATGCCACTTCGCGGCTACCATAACACACAGTCATATACATAAAAAGTATTTTTATTTCAGTAGTATTTCTTTAATGTAATTTAATATGTAATTATAATATTTGAGTTTTGAACTAATAACAAAGAAATAGCCATCATTATAATTCAGTTCCTTATATAGACATTTTAGTCCTGACTTCGTCCTCTTCATCGCGATTTTTGATATCTATGCCACAGTTAACCAAAAAGTTGGTAAGCTGTGTTAATATTTATAAAGAATCTCTTCAAAGATTCTATTATTTCACCCATAACTTAATTAAATAATCTGTATACGTCTTTAAAAACCGTTATAACCATTTTAAAAAAACCAGCACAGTACACTTGCTATACGAACATCGCTGCTATATTTTATGTGACTAAAATATGTGGAATAAACGGAATTCACGAATATAGTTTCTTCTTTCTACACCACTTATGCACCGAATAGCGTTATTAGTGCTACATGAAACGGAATAATACTAACAGGAAATGACTGAATCCAAAACTGTTTACTTTTTACAGTTTAGACTTCATACGACTATAATGGATACTATGAACCCCATATATTTGTGCTACTCTATTTGGTATAATTTCATATCCAATAGTGACTATATCTCCAAATTAGAATAATATGTTTGTCAAAATTTAGCCCACCCAATTTCTGGCTGTTCCAATGTTTAATGGTAAGATACAACGAAATGTACTAAGTACGTATACCTAATACTCCACCCCCACACTTACATTAAACCACGTACCTGTGTTTGTTAAATTAGCTTTTTATTCGAGGTTCGGAAATATGTCAAGGATTTTAAGTATATTTAATTCACCATGTACAAAGCCTATTAACTTCCCACATTCTACAGCTATATTTGGATTCTACTCTTAAGATGCAACTGGGAATCATGACAGAGACACACAAAAAATCTCGTGCAGGGCAGACCAAATCATAATATTCTTATTACTTGATCTTATAATTTAGTTCGCTAAATCTGAGGTCACAGTTTTGTTTCTAAACTCGAAAAACAGAAGAACGACAATAGAGAGATTTTGCAACGCTTATTTTGGTAAGTCACTGTCTTTATCTTTATTTGAAACATGCGCCCACCGTTTGGAGCTTGCGAAATAGTAAAGGGAAGAAATTAAATATAAGGACTAAGCTGTTATCGTTATTTGAAGCATGCGCCCACCATTCGCAGCTTGCGCAGTATTAAAACAAAATAAGAGAATCCTCTGTTAAGGATAACGATTTCCCTTATTTAGCAACTTATAAGAGAAGTTATTTGAAGTTCGTTATTCTTATCGCTATAATGGTAGGGCCTGTTTTTTTTTTCTACTTAGGTATATAAACTACTAAGAAAATATAGTAAAATTAAACTAATAATCAGTTAATTAGTGTTCAGATTATGCTGGCATTTTGCAATCTTTGGTGTGTGTAGTGCTAATTTCAACTGAAATATTATTTACCGCACGTTCATATTACCTTGGAAATATTGAAGGAAGTGATAGAAACCTACTAGACACAATTTTAATTTAGCAACTTGTGTTCACCCACCAAATACAAATAACCGGTGTGCCTAACCATGAAATGAATGAAAAAAAATCTCCTAGGTTTATAGAAGATAGATACTAACCTAACCTTATAATCCCGTCGCGTTAATACTACGCTTGCTTGAGATAACGATAAAGACAAAGGAATCTGAAAAATAAGCGTTGCAAAATCTGTCTAAAAGACTGGATCATAAAGCTATTCTAGCTATTCTAGAGTCCGATTCATATTTAGCGGCCCTATACAGTCCCTGGCCAAATTATTAGACGCACTGTATTTTTTTTAGTAATTTTATGTTTCTTAAGAGTTTTTTATGCAATAATGGTATATTTAAACTACAATATTATTGATTTTTATTTAAAAGAATTGTTTTAGACTACATATTTGTATTTATTTTTAACATATGGAAACACTGTGTTGACAAAGTGATACATGAACGTAAATAAGTACAAACCTGTATCAGTCGCGATCGGAATCGAGTCAGGTACGGACGTGTTTCTGTGGCTCTATGGACTGTGATTGTTTGTTTAACAGTTTTATACTACTCAGTTATTAGTTTATTTTGTATGCAGTGTTTTAAAAAAGTAATTGGACTATTTTCATTATGGGTAGAAAAGGCGATCTTTCACCACGTAAAAAAGCTGAAGTGAAGGCCCTTGTGATTGCGAAAACATTTACAAACCGAGAAATATCACGAAGATTGGAGGTTTCTGAAGCTAGTGTACGACGCATAAAAAAGAAAATTGAGTCAGGGAAGGAATTAAGCCCGAAAAGAAAGAAAAGATGCGGTAGAAAACCAATTTTCACTCCACGGTCAGAGAGATGTTTGAAGAAAATTTGTGTAGAAAACAGATTTGCTACCACAAAGGTAATAAAATCACAACTCCAGGATGCTAGCGTAAATGCTTCTGAGCGCACTGTTCGAAGAAAATTGAAAGAATTAGATTTCAAGGCCTGTCGCCCCGCCAGGAAGCCCAAGTTAACAGCTGCAATGAAAGCAAAGCGCCTGAAGTGGGCCAAACAATGGCAAGACAAAGATGTGGACTTCTGGAGATCGGTAAGATACAGCAATTTAATCAATAATTGATACATTATTATCATTTTCAGTTAAATAAAGCAAATAAACATGGAAGTTTATATATTTTTCCTATTTTTGACAGGTCTGCTTCAGTGACGAAAGCACATTCGAAATTTTGCAGAATAAAGCTCAGTATGTGCGTCGTCGTCATGGAGAAAAGTTTCATCCTGATTGTGTCGTCCCGACGGTTAAACATCCCACCAAAGTGATGATTTGGTCAGTCATCAGCGGCAAGGGCACTGGACGTCTGTACGTCGTCAAAGGAATAATGAGGCAAGATCAGTACAAAGAAGTATTACAAAATCGGTTGATTCCGCAGCTCAGAGAATGGTTTCCAAATGGGGAACCATTCACTTTCATGCAAGATGGAGCTCCCTGCCACACTGCTCGGTCTGTTAAAGCTTTTTTGGCAGAAAAAAAAAAAAATATCCCTCTGTTGGATTGGCCGGGTAATAGCCCATTGAAAATGTGTGGGAGCTGATGAAAAGAGAAGTGGCTAAAGATGTGATTACCAACAAAACCCAGCTCCTAGAAAAGATTATTCATGTGTGGAATCATCATCCTCAAATGCAGGAGACAGTACAATCTTGCATTGATAGCATGCCGCGCAGAATTAAAGCTTTGATAGCGGCTAAAGGTGGCTCAACTAAATATTGACTTTTACTAACATTAATTTCACTTTTCTTTAAAACTTAATAAACTTATGCTTTTCTAAATTAATGCTGTTTTATTTATGTCAAATAAATAAGTAATTGATTGGATAATATAAAAATAAAAAAACAAATCAATTTAAAATAATAAAACGGTACAATATCACTCGGTAATTAATATTTTACATGAAATCTTGCAGTGCGTCTAATAATTTGGCCAGGGACTGTATACATAAAAGTATCTAATTGTGATTTAATCTACAGTCAAAGACTTTTTTTTTAATTTTACCTGTATACAAGCGTATACAACAGTATCTCTTCCGCGGCATGTAAAACCATGATATTCTGTTGTATTTCAAATATCGTATTCTTTTATATTTCAACTATGAACCTGAAATCAGAATTGCCCTAATACCTCAGAATTTCTATTCTGATATCGCGGTAAGATTCCACTTTGCAACCTGTAGCCTTTATTTTGATAATTAACGCCTATCAAATTCGATACAGAATTGTATTATTTTATGTCGAATTGTGTATTCTCTCTTCCTGGTAATGATACTTCGGTGTAAAGAATAGTTACACCTCTATATAGTGTGTAGTTTTTTATAGACTGACCTATCCATAATTGAACGTACGGTCTTGATTTTGAAATGTTGTTTTATATTTCCTGTTCCATTAAGTATAGAGAGTAATTAATTCTATTAAATACTTTCTTTTTGTAATCAATTTTATTGCAATAACAGTACGGTTACAATACCACCGCAAAATTAATAATTTGTGTTACAAATGATTGATACTACTTGTACAAATGTAATTTTGCATCATTCTTTGATTGGGAAAAAAGTCAAAAAAGTAAATTAGAGAGTTTTGTGAGAAGATTGAATACGAACTAAGGAAAGAAAAGTAAGATAACACCAAAAACTAACAAAATATGAAAATTTACCAATTTAAAAGGCATAAATATTCGTATTTACATTTTTAACCTTGATAGTTATTCTTTTGTGAGTTTCATTCTCAAAAGGTGACAGAAATATTTATGTTAAGGTGGATATAGTTATGTGTATATCACAAGTGATTGAGTGCTTTAAAAAGTAATTATAATATGTTCTGCAAATAAGCTAGCATAATAACTTTTCTTCGGTAAATATTGGGAGAAACGAGTGGGGAAAGTGAAGGTTACCCAATACATTTAAGCAGTAATTATTTAAATATTATATAGTGACAAGTTTGTTGGTACAAAGCAGATATCTTGTATTGGCGGTTTGGGTAAAAACTGGACGTTATAGTCAACGAGGAGTCAACCTTAATACTGATAATACATCAGCAGATAAAAGAATACTACATTATTTATGTTTATACAAGGTACAAGAAAAAAGCGACACTGGATCTCTTTATGAAATAGACACCCAGGATATTTTCGCAATAGATTTTTTCAATAGAAATAAAGAACATAAAGATTAGGAGTTTTACGGTGACTGTCAGCGAGTGCTCTATTTAAAAAAAGTTGACCCAAACCACGCTGTGTTGGCATCACTCTGAATAAATTAAAATATTGTAGAAATTACCGCAAACAGTTATTTCACCATTTTTACCCCTCATCAATATACGGTAAACACTTTGAAGATAATATCTCCTCCTCGAACAACTGTTCCAACTCAACAACGACGTCAACTCAGCAGACCCAGGAAAACACGCCACGGTTAAACAGATTATCTTCAAACAGTTTCTACCACCACAACCATAGCACACTACTGACCACACTAGACGAAGTAAAAACAATAATCAAACCCAAATCTGCCATAAAAGCATCAGGTTACGGTCAAATCACAAAAAAAAAGCCCAAACAAACCGCAGAAACAACCAACATAATTAGCAGCACCTTCCGGCTGGACCAGTTGCAAGCGGCATGGTAGCAAGCAGTCATTACCATGATTCACAAACTCGGCACAAAAAGCTTTAAACTACAGACCGATCAGCTTACTCCTCTCCTTGGAAAAAAATTGTTCTAGACTTCCTCCCACTTGAGCAATTCGGCTTTCGATCACAGCTAGCCACCATCCCCCACACCGCAAGGCTGCCCTAATAAATAGGACATGCTTTTAACACCAAAAGCTCACTGGGACCAGTTATGCTGGACATATCAAAAGCCTTTGATAAAATCTGGCATGACCTCTTTCTAATCAAAATGATAAAACATGACTACCCACTAATACTCACCAGACTGATCTAGAGGTTCCTGCAACAAAGAACCTTCTATGTCAGGTCCTTGAAGGCCGCCGGCAGTAATGTATCTGCTCCACTGCATCAACTCTTGTTCAGTATTTATATATCAGATATTCACAAAAAGAACAGGACAAAACTAGCTCTATATGCAGACGACACAGCAATAACAACTCTAAGCTGCAGCTCTGGACTAATCTTCATCCAACTCCAAAAGCACTCCAAGAGTGGCTCAACTGCTGGAAAATCAAAGTCAATCCAGCTAAAACACAAGCAATCCTTTTCACTCGATGCAGAAAACAATCTCAACATCACCTAACTTTTAACAATACCCAGCTCTAGTGGCTGAGCACAGTCCCCACACCCTGAGGTATCCTACCATAGGAAACTGGTTTGAAAACATCAAGTAAAGTCTGCATGCAAAGAAAGTCCTAACTCAGAGCTACTCCCTTCTGAAGAGAAGAAGCAAAATATCAACTAAGGAGAAACTGACAATTTACAAAACAATCGTAAGGTCAACCCTACTCTTGACGAGTCCAACCTGAGCCTTTTTAGGTGCTCCAAAATTCATTACTTAAAACTACTACCAACAGTCCCTGGTTCATCAGAGCCCAACAACTCTACAGACATCTTTAATCAAATACAAACCATTAAATAACATTATATATAAGCTCCCAACAGACACAATTAGATTTGACTGACAAGCTAAGGTCCAACAACAGTAGCATAAATTAATAAATGTACAATTAAAACATATGTAATTAACATTTCAGTTTGAAAAATATAAGATAAGCCCCAGCATAGTTAATAATAAAAGACATCAGACCCCTAGGCGAGTGTCTAGAAAAAAATCTTTAACATATGTACAACAAAAATAGGAAGATCTCTCGGTAACTTTCATTAGCTATCATCTCCCGGGTTATAATAAAATTTAGATGTTGAAACAGTTTGCTTAATTATTATACGAGAGTTGTATGATAAGTACCTGGCCTCAACTATAGATGGCGCTACTACTATGTAAAAAATTATATTTTTCGTAAACATAACCTTTCACAAGAATCCTGCCAAATTTTCAAGTCTCTGCGTGATTTAGTTTGTGAAATTGAATATCCAGCAGTGATAAAATATTTGTTTTTGAAAAAGAAAACGAATAATGAGATAAAAGCGGAACTCAGCGAAGTTTCTGGGGATCCTGCACCTTCGTTATCGTCCATAAAATATTGGCCAACTGAATTCAAACGCGGCCGTACAAGCATTTTTGATGAAGAACGTCCAGGTCGTCCAAATGAGGTCACTACATCAGAAATGATTGAAAAATTTCACGATATAGTGATAAATGATCGGAGATGTGTGTGATTGCTGATACTGTGGACATTTGGATATGGGACAGCTTTCCGCAAGATGGGTGCGGTGATTGCTCAGAATTTACAATAAACATGCATGTGTCTCAACTTCAAAGGAATGCTTGGCGATATAAAAGTGCAACCAGAATGATTTTTGACGTCGATTCATAACTGTTGACGAAACATGGATACCAGTGACTAAACAGTGGGTTTTCTGTGGCGAACCTGCGCTAGAGAGAGCCAAAGCGACTTTATCGGCCAACAAAGTCATGGTCACAGTGTTTTAGGATGCACGCGGCATAATCCACGTTGATTACCTTGAAATGGGCAAAATGATTCATGGCGAGTATTGTGTTAACTTATTGGATCATTTCAACGATGTTATGAAAGTAAAACGTCCGCATTTAGCGAAGAAAAAAATTCTCTTTTATCAAGACAATGCACGCGAACAACCTTGTGTCGTCGCCATGAGTTAGGATATGAATTGCTTCCGCATGCACCATATTCGCCAGATTTAGTCCCCAGCGATGATTTCCTATTTCCGAATATGAAAAAATTGCTCGGTGGAAAAAAATTTGGCTCAAACGATGAGGTGATTACTGAAACAAACGCCTATTTTGAAGAGTTGGAGAAATCGTATTTTTTAGATGAGATACAAAAGACAAAAAAACGTTGGACTAAATATATCGAGCTATAAGGAGACTATGTTGAAAAATAAAATAAATTTTACACATAAAAATGTTTTCCTTGTCAAGGCCAGGTACTTATCATACAACCCTCGTGTATAAAACACATACATAAGATATTTTTTAATAAAAAGTATTTCTATTTAAATAACAAGTTCAGTAAGCTTTTGTTTCTTTGCAATCAAGTTAAGAATTTTTACAAGTAGGTTTTCTTATGTCATTCGTTCAAGTTTCAAGGTTCCTGAACTGCTGGAGCTACTATTCGAGATAATAAAAAGTATTACAATTCGTATTTTTCAAAATTTCCCTTAATATACCGTACAATACAATTTAAATTACATCTTAAGGTGTAGATGGGTACGGGAGAGGATTTTTTATTAAATAAGAAGCAATATTGAAATATATATATATATATATATATATATAATATATATATATATATATATAACATATATATATATATATATATATATATATATATATATATATATATATATATATATATACATATATATACACTACCGTCAGAAAGTATTTGCCCACCTAGTTATTTCAGTCACAAGACAACAAAAACCCAGGAAAATATTTTTTTTTTTTAAATTTTAATGAATTATTATTTATTTTCACATTATTTACAGAATATCAGAAAAATATTCATGGTTTTCCAGAATTTTTCTCATCTATGTGACCCCCTTTGTTTTCAATTACCGCTTTACAGAGTTTCGGCATTCTGTCCAGTAGTTTCTTCAGAGTTTCTTCGGTTATTTTAACCCATTCTGCTTGTAAAAGTTCCCAGAAGTGATTTTCTGATGTTGGATTGAGTTTTCGAACACACCTGTCCAAATGGTCCCACAGCAATTCGATGGAGTTCAAGTCGGGTGATCGTGGAAGCCAAATCATCACTTCCAGGACGTCATCGGATTTCCATTGGTCCAAAAGTTCTCTAATTTGTTTAGCAGAATGTTTAGGGCCGTTGTCATGTTGAAAAATAAATTTCCCCTGAAAAATATCTCTTCCAGAAGGAAGCATTTAAGTTAGCAAAATTTCTTGATACTGTTCTTTTCGCATCTTCTATCCTAAAGATTTTTCCAACTTTACTGTTGCTAAAACAACCCCAAACCATTACTGAACCTCCACCATATTTTACTGTACTGACAGGCTTCCAACTCGTCGATTTGAACCGAAAATTTCGAATTTAGATTCGTCGCTTCAAAGGACGGAATTCCATTGTTCTGAAGTCCAATTTTCATGTTCTCGGGCCCATTCTAATCGTTTACGTTTAATCACGTGCCTAAGAAGTGGTTTCCTCACTGCAACTCTCCCGTGTAGTCCACCTTCTGCTAAGCTGTTCTTCACGGTTGTCACGCTGATGGAGATGGGCCGCTTCTAGGTTTACTTGAGCCGTGATTTCTGGTACGGTTGGGCGGCGATTACGTCTGCTGGATATTGTTATAGCTATGTCTTCAGCGGGAATCGTTTTTCGAGGCCTTTCTGAATGTTTTTGATTGAGAATTCCATGTCCCGCAGAAATTTTTTTACGATGTAGTCCACCGTTCTCCTTGGCATCCGCATATCACTCGCGATTTGTCGACTCGAGTGACCATTTTGATGTCTAGCAATTATCAGAGCCCGATTTTTAACGGAAACTTCTTTCGTTTTTGGCATTTTCACAAAACAATTGAGCCTGTATCAATGACAAAGCACTGTTTGCGAATGGTTAATTTCCAAAAGTGCAATGGTATTTATAGCATAGTTTTTATCATAAAATGTCACTAGGAATTTTCTTAATCCCTAGAAACTTGAAATGAGTTCTTACTTCAACTGGAATTCTCAGAAATCGCGTCAAAACGATTATCATGCAAAACTTGGAAATTTGTTCTAACTGGTTTTTAATTTGTGATTTCGCCAAAAAATCTAATCAATTTTATGATGGACACTTGTTAAGAACAATTAAATTTACCTAATATAATAAAAGGGTTTAATTAGGTATTAAATTTTGGCAGTTACATTGAAATTTCTAGGTGGGCAAATACTTTCTGACGGTAGTGTATATAAATGTTTAGGCCTATGCACCAACGAGAATCCACTCGGAGGAAGAAGTAGAAACATACTACGAAGAAATGTCCACTGCTCTGCAAGAAGGAAAAACGCATTTTACGGTGTTGATCGGTGACTTCAATACCAAAATTGGAAGCAGAGAGGACGAAGAGGAAACTGCAATAGGTCATCATAGGCTAGGAGATCGAAACGAAAGAGGGAGGACACTAATAGATTTTCTACATCAAAATAATTTATATGTAATGAACACCTTCTTCAAAAAGAACAAAAACAGAAAATGAACATGGTCTAGCCCAGATTGTTAAAATAAAAATTAGTAACAGGAAAGACATTATCTAAGTAAGTGTCCTAAATAAATGTTCAGTTTGGAGTGACCATCGCATTGTGAGAGCAAAAGTGTTTATTAACATTAAACAGGAAAGAAACATGATTCTTAAAAGAAACCATAAGAAATGGACAACCCCGGAGAATGTAGATTCCTATAGAAGAGAGATCGCAAGCTCCTTGGAACACAATGAAGATACAGTAATTGATGACATATTTGAAAACATCAAAAATAGTATAGAAAATGCCATTGACAAAACTTGCCCAGAACAACAAAAAGAATAGAAATTAACATCAAAGAGTAAAACAACTAATGAAGCAAAGGAGAGAAATGGTAAATAAGACTACAGATGAATACAGAACTATAAACAGAGAGATATCGAGGGAAATTAGAAAAGACAAAAGACAAAAAAATGCAAAGGAAATTAAAAACGTTGTAGAACAAAATAAAAGCTTAAAAGTCTTGAGAAGGAAGAACACAATGGGAAGGAAAGACATATGCAAGATTAAGGACATGCATGGTAATGTAATAACAAACAAAAGAGATATTTTACAGATCATCGAATTATTTTATCAACAATTATATACCTTACAAGATAAAAGAACAGAAATCAACATGCCAAAGTCCTAAATCAGAGGTCGGAAGATATCCTAGACATCACAGAAGAAGAAATCACATCAGCCTTGAAGGACATGAAAAATAACAAAGCTCCGGGTGAAGACAATATTGTAGTAGAGGTAATTAAACAAGGAGGACAATAAATTATCAAATCACTTCAAATGTTATTCAATAAATGCCTCTTGGAAGGAATAACTCCATCACGGTGGAATAATGCAACTATCGTCATCATGCATAAAAAAGGAGATTCTTCAGATCTTACAAACTATTGACCCATTAGCCTCCTGAGCCATGTATACAAGTTATTCTCGAAAATACTTACCAAACGTCTAGCAAATAAATTCTAATTTTTTCTTTCAAAAAAACAGGCAGGTTTCCGCTCGGGGTATGGAACCAATGACCACCTGCTTACAGTTAAAATGCTCATTGAAAAATGTATAGAATATATACATATATATACATATATATATATATATATATATATATATTATATATATATATATATATATATATATATATATATATATATATATATATATATATGTATATATATGTATATATATGTATATATTCTATACATTTTTCAATGAGCATTTTAACTGTAAGCAGGTGGTCATTGGTTCCATACCCCGAGCGGAAACCTGCCTGTTTTTTTGAAAGAAAAAATTAGAATTTATTTGCTAGACGTTTGGTAAGTATTTTCGAGAATAACTTGTATACATGGCTCAGGAGGCTAATGGGTCAATAGTTTGTAAGATCTGAAGAATCTCCTTTTTTATGCATGATGACGATAGTTGCATTATTCCACCGTGATGGAGTTATTCCTTCCAGGAGGCATTTATTGAATAACATTTGAAGTGATTTGATAATTTATTGTCCTCCTTGTTTAATTACCTCTACTACAATATTGTCTTCACCCGGAGCTTTGTTATTTTTCATGTCCTTCAAGGCTGATGTGATTTCTTCTTCTGTGATGTCTAGGATATCTTCCGACCTCTGATTTAGGACTTTGGCATGTTGATTTCTGTTCTTTTATCTTGTAAGGTATATAATTGTTGATAAAATAATTCGATGATCTGTAAAATATCTCTTTTGTTTGTTATTACATTACCATGCATGTCCTTAATCTTGCATATGTCTTTCCTTCCCATTGTGTTCTTCCTTCTCAAGACTTTTAAGCTTTTATTTTGTTCTACAACGTTTTTAATTTCCTTTGCATTTTTTTGTCTTTTGTCTTTTCTAATTTCCCTCGATATCTCTCTGTTTATAGTTCTGTATTCATCTGTAGTCTTATTTACCATTTCTCTCCTTTGCTTCATTAGTTGTTTTACTCTTTGATGTAATTTCTATTCTTTTTGTTGTTCTGGGCAAGTTTTGTCAATGGCATTTTCTATACTATTTTTGATGTTTTCAAATATGTCATCAACTACTGTATCTTCATTGTGTTCCAAGGAGCTTGCGATCTCTCTTCTATAGGAATCTACATTCTCCGGGGTTGTCCATTTCTTATGGTTTCTTTTAAGAATCATGTTTCTTTCCTGTTTAATGTTAATAAACACTTTTGCTCTCACAATGCGATGGTCACTCCAAACTGAACATTTATTTAGGACACTTACTTAGATAATGTCTTTCCTGTTACTAATTTTTATTTTAACAATCTGGGCTAGACCATGTTCATTTTCTGTTTTTGTTCTTTTTGAAGAAGGTGTTCATTACATATAAATTATTTTGATGTAGAAAATCTATTAGTGTCCTCCCTCTTTCGTTTCGATCTCCTAGCCTATGATGACCTATTGCAGTTTCCTCTTCGTCCTCTCTGCTTCCAATTTTGGTATTGAAGTCACCGATCAACACCGTAAAATGCGTTTTTCCTTCTTGCAGAGCAGTGGACATTTCTTCGTAGTATGTTTCTACTTCTTCCTCCGAGTGGATTCTCGTTGGTGCATAGGCCTAAACATTTATATACACTACCGTCAGAAAGTATTTGCCCACCTAGAAATTTCAATGTAACTGCCAAAATTTAATACCTAATTAAACCCTTTTATTATATTAGGTAAATTTAATTGTTCTTAACAAGTGTCCATCATAAAATTGATTAGATTTTTTGGCGAAATCACAAATTAAAAACCAGTTAGAACAAATTTCCAAGTTTTGCATGATAATCGTTTTGACGCGATTTCTGAGAATTCCAGTTGAAGTAAGAACTCATTTCAAGTTTCTAGGGATTAAGAAAATTCCTAGTGACATTTTATGATAAAAACTATGCTATAAATACCATTGCACTTTTGGAAATTAACCATTCGCAAACAGTGCTTTGTCATTGATACAGGCTCAATTGTTTTGTGAAAATGCCAAAAACGAAAGAAGTTTCCGTTAAAAATCGGGCTCTGATAATTGCTAGACATCAAAATGGTCACTCGAGTCGACAAATCGCGAGTGATATGCGGATGCCAAGGAGAACGGTGGACTACATCGTAAAAAAATTTCTGCGGGACATGGAATTCTCAATCAAAAACATTCAGAAAGGCCTCGAAAAACGATTCCCGCTGAAGACATAGCTATAACAATATCCAGCAGACGTAATCGCCGCCCAACCGTACCAGAAATCACGGCTCAAGTAAACCTAGAAGCGGCCCATCTCCATCAGCGTGACAACCGTGAAGAACAGCTTAGCAGAAGGTGGACTACACGGGAGAGTTGCAGTGAGGAAACCACTTCTTAGGCACGTGATTAAACGTAAACGATTAGAATGGGCCCGAGAACATGAAAATTGGACTTCAGAACAATGGAATTCCGTCCTTTGAAGCGACGAATCTAAATTCGAAATTTTCGGTTCAAATCGACGAGTTGGAAGCCTGCAGTAAAATATGGTGGAGGTTCAGTAATGGTTTGGGGTTGTTTTAGCAACAGTAAAGTTGGAAAAATCTTTAGGATAGAAGATGCGAAAAGAACAGTATCAAGAAATTTTGCTAACTTAAATGCTTCCTTCTGGAAGAGATATTTTTCAGGGGAAATTTATTTTTCAACATGACAATGGCCCTAAACATTCTGCTAAACAAATTAGAGAACTTTTGGACCAATGGAAATCCGATGACGTCCTGGAAGTGATGACTTGGCTTACACAATCACCCGTCTTGAACTCCATCGAATTGCTGTGGGACCATTTGGACAGGTGTGTTCAAAAACTCAATCCAACAACAGAAAATCACTTGTGGGAACTTTTACAAGCAGAATGTGTTAAAATAACCGAAGAAACTCTGAAGAAACTACTGGACAGAATGCCGAAACTCTGTAAAGCGGTAATTGAAAACAAAGGGGGTCACATAGATGAGAAAAATTCTGGAAAATCATGAATATTTTTCTGATATTCTGTAAATAATGTGAAAATAAATAATAATTCATTAAAATTTAAAAAAAAAAAATATTTTCTGGGTTTTTGTTGTCTTGTGACTGAAATAACTAGGTGGGCAAATACTTTCTGACGGTAGTGTATATATATGTATATATATATATATGTATATATATATATATATATATATATATATATATATATATATATATATATATATATATATTTCAATATTGCTTCTTATTTAATAAAAAATCCTCTCCCGTACCCATCTACACCTTAAGATGTAATTTAAATTGTATTGTACGGTATATTAAGGGAAATTTTGAAAAATACGAATTGTAATACTTTTTATTATCTCGAATAGTAGCTCCAGCAGTTCAGGAACCTTGAAACTTGAACGAATGACATAAGAAAACCTACTTGTAAAAATTCTTAACTTGATTGCAAAGAAACAAAAGCTTACTGAACTTGTTATTTAAATAGAAATACTTTTTATTAAAAAATATCTTATGTATGTGTTTTATACACGAGGGTTGTATGATAAGTACCTGGCCTTGACAAGGAAAACATTTTTATGTGTAAAATTTATTTTATTTTTCAACATAGTCTCCTTATAGCTCGATATATTTAGTCCAACGTTTTTTTTGTCTTTTTGTATCTCATCTAAAAAATACGATTTCTCCAACTCTTCAAAATAGGCGTTTGTTTCAGTAATCACCTCATCGTTTGAGCCAAATTTTTTTCCACCGAGCAATTTTTTCATATTCGGAAATAGGAAATCATCGCTGGGGACTAAATCTGGCGAATATGGTGCATGCGGAAGCAATTCATATCCTAACTCATGGCGACGACACAAGGTTGTTCGCGTGCATTGTCTTGATAAAAGAGAATTTTTTTCTTCGCTAAATGCGGACGTTTTACTTTCATAACATCGTTGAAATGATCCAATAAGTTAACACAATACTCGCCATGAATCATTTTGCCCATTTCAAGGTAATCAACGTGGATTATGCCGCGTGCATCCTAAAACACTGTGACCATGACTTTGTTGGCCGATAAAGTCGCTTTGGCTCTCTCTAGCGCAGGTTCGCCACAGAAAACCCACTGTTTAGTCACTGGTATCCATGTTTCGTCAACAGTTATGAATCGACGTCAAAAATCATTCTGGTTGCACTTTTATATCGCCAAGCATTCCTTTGAAGTTGAGACACATGCATGTTTATTGTAAATTCTGAGCAATCACCGCACCCATCTTGCGGAAAGCTGTCCCATATCCAAATGTCCACAGTATCAGCAATCACACACATCTCCGATCATTTATCACTATATCGTGAAATTTTTCAATCATTATATATATATATATATATAGCCCCTTGTACTCATATTTGTGGACTTCGACAAGGCTTTTGATTCTGTAAATCAGCAGAGCCTTTTGGAAGCGCTTGCTGAGTGTGACGTATTGATCATCGATATTCCAATGTAATTAAATACATATATGAAAATGCCAAAGCTCATGTTAAAACACAAACTAATCAATCCACCAGCAAATTTCGAATCGAAGGAGTGCGGCAGGGTGATACACTCTCACCAAGCTTTTCGTAACACTTCTGGAAAGTATTCTAAAATCAATAAACTGGGAAAGAATGGGACTTAACATTGACGGTGAAAAGTTAAATCACCTGTTTCGCCGACGACATTGTCTTAATAACAGACACAATACAAGCAGTACAAACTCTGCTACACTTGCTTTAGGAAGTTTCAGGAAAGATTGGTCTAAAAATCAATCTAGCCAAGACCCAGTTTATGAAAAATCTTGTATTAAGCGACACTATAAAACTGAATAATGTAGAGATGGAGCAAGTGTACCAATGTAAATACCTGGGATATGAAATCAACATACAGTCCCTGGCCAAATTATTAGACGCACTGTATTTTTTTTAGTAATTTTATGTTTCTTAAGAGTTTTTATGCAATAATGGTATATTTAAACTACAATATTATTGATTTTTATTTAAAAGAATTGTTGTAGACTACATATTTGTATTTATTTTTAACATATGGCAACACTGTGTTGACAAAGTGATACATGAACGTAAATAAGTACAAACCTGTATCAGTCGCGATCGGAATCGAGTCAGGTACGGACGTGTTTCTGTGGCTTTATGGACTGTGATTGTTTGTTTAACAGTTTTATACTACTCAGTTATTAGTTTATTTTGTATGCAGTGTTTTAAAAAAGTAATTGGACTATTTTCATTATGGGTAGAAAAGGCGATCTTTCACCACGTAAAAAAGCTGAAGTGAAGGCCCTTGTGATTGCGAAAACATTTACAAACCGAGAAATATCACGAAGATTGGAGGTTTCTGAAGCTAGTGTACGACGCATAAAAAAGAAAATTGAGTCAGGGAAGGAATTAAGCCCACAAAGGTAATAAAATCACAACTCCAGGATGCTAGCGTAAATGCTTCTGAGCGCACTGTTCGAAGAAAATTAAAAGAATTAGATTTTAAGGCCTGTCGCCCCGCCAAGAAGCCCAAGTTAACAGCTGCAATGAAAGCGAAGCGCCTGAAGTGGGCCAAACAATGGCAAGACAAAGATGTGGACTTCTGGAGATCGGTAAGATACAGCAATTTAATCAATAATTGATACATTATTATCATTTTCAGTTAAATAAAGCAAATAAACATGGAAGTTTATAT
The DNA here is from genome assembly GCA_019049505.1 of Pachyrhynchus sulphureomaculatus. Taxonomy (NCBI): domain Eukaryota; kingdom Metazoa; phylum Arthropoda; class Insecta; order Coleoptera; family Curculionidae; genus Pachyrhynchus; species Pachyrhynchus sulphureomaculatus. The sequence continues at coordinate 105,285,321 of CM032454.1, read as the reverse complement.
ATTTTTCCTATTTTTGACAGGTCTGCTTCAGTGACGAAAGCACATTCGAAATTTTGCAGAATAAAGCTCAGTATGTGCGTCGTCGTCATGGAGAAAAGTTTCATCCTGATTGTGTCGTCCCGACGGTTAAACATCCCACCAAAGTGATGATTTGGTCAGTCATCAGCGGCAAGGGCACTGGACGTCTGTACGTCGTCAAAGGAATAATGAGGCAAGATCAGTACAAAGAAGTATTACAAAATCGGTTGATTCCGCAGCTCAGAGAATGGTTCCAAATGGGGAACCATTCACTTTCATGCAAGATGGAGCTCCCTGCACACTGCTCGGTCTGTTAAAGCTTTTTTGGCAGAAAAAAATATCCCTCTGTTGGATTGGCGGGATAATAGCTCTGATATGAACCCCATTGAAAATGTGTGGGAGCTGATGAAAAGAGAAGTGGCTAAAGATGTGATTACCAACAAAACCCAGCTCCTAGAAAAAATTATTCATGTGTGGAATCATCATCCTCAAATGCAGGAGACAGTACAATCTTGCATTGATAGCATGCCGCGCAGAATTAAAGCTTTGATAGCGGTTAAAGGTGGCTCAACTAAATATTGACTTTTACTAACATTAATTTCACTTTTCTTTAAAACTTAATAAACTTATGCTTTTCTAAATTAATGCTGTTTTATTTATGTCAAATAAATAGGTAATTAATTGGATAATATAAAAATAAAAAACAAATCAATTTAAAATAATAAAACGGTACAATATCACTCGGTAATTAATATTTTACATGAAATTGCAATAATAATTTGGCCAGGGACTGTAGGACGAGATAACACATGAAATTCAGGGACGAATAGGTCTCTCCTTGGTTGCATATGGCAAACTGGTCTACGTATTCAAATCTAACCTTCCTATATGTTTAAAAAGAAAAGTAATTGACAGATGCATACTCCCCGTTCTTACGTACGGAGCCGATACTCTAACAATGACGAAGAAACACATCAATAAAATATGTGTCATTCAACGATAGATGGAGAGGTCAATGTCAGGCGTTACTTTTAGAGTTTAGTCAAATTCATTCTACATCTTAAATGGCACTGGGCTGAGCATGTTGTTAGGTTTAAGGATGGGCGATGGACATGGATCGGAGTAGAGGTAGACCACCTAATCGGTGAACTGATGATTTGAAAAGAGCGGCTGGAAATTGGGTACAAGCAGCCCAGAAGAGAAAAAAGTGGCAAGACTTGAGGGAGGTTTTCATCCAGCAGTGGACGGTATATATATATATATATATATATATATATATATATATATATATATATATATATATATATATATATATATATATATATATATATATATATATATATATATAGTATGACAATTTAAGTCCGCATCATATGGGATTTTTTTTTAAATAATCACTTTAGCCCAGATCTGGTTATGGCATCCATTTGTGCTTCAAATAATATCAGAAATAAAGTATAGTAAGTCATTTTTACGCATGACGTCACCTGTCAAAAATGACATTTTCGTAAAAATTTTTGAAAAAAAAAAAAACGTATAATTTGGTCAAATTTTAAAAAAAGTTATTAGACAAAATGATTTATTTTGTGATTCTAGATCTGTTCGTCAAATTTCAACGGCCTACTACAATTTTGAATTTTTGGCAGTTTTTTGACATTTCGGCAATTGTTTTTCATGTTGATTTATTGCAACCTTATTTAAATCATTTAATTTGTCAAAAACTGGGCACCTATAATCTATTTAAGAACAAAATGAAGTTGTGTCCATAATTTTTTATAGAATATTAAAATTCACACATTATGGTGAATCATATTTGATGCAAAGTTCGATTAACTTTTGTTTTTAAATAGAAAAATATTTCTCGTTTACGTAGTTTGAACTATCCTGAACACACTTGAACGTTTGTATATTAACACAAATCTTACATTTTGATCTTTTTAGTAATGTATTTAAAGTTTCAACAATGTAATGTTTCTTTCTAAACGCTAAATTAACAATTGGCTATTTTAACCTATTTAATAAATACTTTGTATCAAATACACGCATATTGCAATATTCTACATTTCGGTGTGCCCACCGTTTCATTCAATGCAAGAAATTTCTTTGACTAGATGATCGATATCTCTAAATGGTCTAAACTTGTATACTTTTTGTTTGAGATAACCCCATAGATAGAAATCCAATGGGGTGAAGTCGGGCGATCAAGGTGTCCAACAATTATCCTGATCTCGCCCAATGACCCTGCCATGAAATAGTTCATTTAAAGTACTTGCAAAGTATTGTGTATTGGTGCACCATCTAATTGATACCATAGAGCATATCTTAGATCCACAGCCATGTTATCCAGAACTTCTAAAATTTCGTTATTTAAAAAATCTAAATATCGTTGTGAGTTTAAATTATGTCTAAAAAAATATGGCCCTATTATTTGGTCATTTACAATGCCACACCAAACGTTAGTTTTAAACGAGTATTGGTCACGACACTCAATTATGAAGTTTGGATTTTCTTGAGCCCACCATCGACTATTCTGTGAACTTACTACTCTGTTAGAAGTAAACGTGACTTCATCAGTCCATAAAACATTGTACGGAAATTTGGAATCCTTTTCTATTTTTCCTTGGTACCAGAATGAAAATAACAACGAAAATTTTACGTACACTTTCCCTGTCGATCTCCGGTTTAGACTTCGAAATAGTTCTAACACTGGTTATGCCTTCTTCCACTACACTTAAGCACACATCCTACTCAGTATCTTCGGTATGTTTACGTGCAACACGATTTTTTCGGAAAACATTCCCCACAGATCAAGTCGATTTAAACTTTTTTATAATTCGGCTCACAGTAGATTGCTGCAAGTTTTTTTCAGAATGACGCTCGTTAAAAACATTTGCAACAGTGCGATGAGGTATATTTTCCCCACACAACAAAACAATTTCAATTTTTTCTTGAAGAGAAAGCATGTTGTGACACCATCTGTTTCTTTCCATTCTAGTTTGAATTTCTAACTAAATATTTGACAGCTTACGACACCATATTGCGATCTCTAGTTCTCAATTGTTTCCAGGGCCTACTATTAATAAACGCATAGAAATATCGAGTTTTGCTTAGCGTGTTAATTTCTCTGTCTAGCTCTTTTTCCTGTAGAACGTAAGTTTTCAGGAGGAAATCGACACAACCATAAAGGGTCTTTCTAATTTTGCGAACGTTAATTTTGATAGCCAGGAATAAAATATGGCTGAATTTATTTTAAATTAGCAGTTACGTCAACAATGACACCGAAAGCATTTTAATGTAATTTTTCGGAGGTGTTATTAACGTATACAAATATATGTATTACTATAAGTATATAAAGAAAGAGAAAGAGTTATATCGGCTTTATCGAATTGGAATAGATGGTTCTCTGATGACGGATATTAGATTATCCAAAAGAATGGGTATCACCAAACCGCAGAAAACATGCAAGATTGGACAACACTTGAAAGGAAGGATTTTCCACAGCAATCACCTTAATGAAACTAAGACAAGTCCAATGGAATGACGGATAAACACGAAAGTTAGACGTTTTGAATTCGACATTATATCATAAAAAAATAAAACAGAAAATTCTAATTATCTTGCATCAAAAGTATGGGCGTACAAAGCTATGGACCACCCGGGCGTGTAACCTATGAATCACCAACCTATGACATGCATCTTTCGCTTCTAGATGAAGAGGCAAATTGCAAACACCCAGTATCAGCAGGAGGGATTTAAAAAAAAAATGTCATTAGTTATTAAATCTCAGCGCCATCCGGAGTGAAACCCCCAAAATTTTTAATTCAAGAGGAAAACTCATAAGTAAAATAAGATTTAGTACCTTTGTACTAAGACTACGCTATTAAATGAATACCAGTAACTGTGAAAATAGAGTACTGATACCACTATTGGATGTTTAGCGGTAACTCTAAAAAATAAAAATCAATATAAACGGGAACATTGCTGACTCCGGCATAGAGATCTCATATCTAATTTCAAACGTGCAAAAAACAATAATAATTATTTAATTCTCGGAATTCTTTTATTTTTTTTATTTTACTAAAAAGGGACATAATGTGCAGAATGTGAAGAAGTATAGAGAATAATGCATACGAGTATGCTTTCTTTTTTTGTGTTCTTTTAATTAATATGTCAAGAGTATCATAATTCAGACAAATCACTTTTTTAAATCCAAATTTGGAACCAGAACTAAGTACCCTAATGGTTTTTGTGTCTTAGTGGTACCACTTCTAATTCACGAAATTACTTTGTACATGAACTAAAAATTAAACGATATTAATTTCATTTGTTTCATTGATGTAATTTATTTTATAATTTTATATATTATTATAAAGATATTTCCCTAAATCCGTTGAACAGGATTTACTGAGAGCCCCACCTTATCTATATGACGTAGCATTACGTATCATATCTATACTTTTGTTATTTTATCTGATACTTTAATAAAAAGGGGTCCATAGTTTCATAGTTATCAGGTATATTATGATAAAATATAAGTTAGCGTATTTTATTTTCAATTTACGATTTGACCAAAATCAATTATTTCGTAAATATGAAGAAAGTCCTATAATAGGACAAACTATCAGGGCCGTCTGCTACATTTCCTTGTACCTGACATTGAGTTCTTGCTTTTAAGTAACTGGCGTATAAGCTTAACAATTTTTTCAAAAATTGCGATCTGATAGATACAATTAACTAAATTATCAGCTGATAAGGGATAATCAAGGCACAATTACTTCCGAGTCATAAGCCTAAATGTTTATTTATTACAGATTAGCTAATATCTGTAAACAGAAAAGTAAGAAAAAAATCGCCGAATAATGTATATTGATATATGTACCTGACAAAATTATTATGGGAAAATACAACCGGAATTTTGATTAAAAATTGCAACTAATTAAAAAAAACTAGATATATCGAAAAATATCATTATTTCAATTCGATTTTAAAAAAAATAGGATTGCAAAATGAGTTTTATTTTTCTGTTCTGACTGTAACTATTTTCATGAGGCAATGTTTTTTTGGGGGGAGCTTCATGCAGCAAAATATTAAAATTATTATATTTATTATTTTCTGCTATCTTATAGTCATGGGAAAATATTTGATACAAAATTTGAAAGTCCACCTCTACAATTAGTCATTATCTTACCTTGACAAGACAGATTTAAATATCCAAATACAGCCAAAATTCCAATATATAACGTCATGTTTACTTCTTAGGTGTTATAACAATTACAATACATTATTCAGTCACTTCTCACAACCGTAATTTTTGGTTTTATAATCACTTTTAAAGAAATATCATTACTTTATTATTAGCATTTGTAAACATACACATTGGCTTCTTTCACTTTTACACACCCGTTACTTGCAGAAAGTTACGTTGAAAAGTGAAATTTCAAGGTGTTACAGTGGTTCTTGCTTAAGTCGCGACAAAACTGAAGCCAAGAAATGAAGAACATAATAAAAGAATTAACGGCCAGCAAGAATGACATTAGTGGGGAGTAATTGTGTAATATATATTTTATTACAGCACTGGAACGATATGTTGCTATACCTAAAATAACTGTAACAAGGTATTGTTTCTCCTTGTTTTCCTGTAGACTTTCTTCAAGTTACCCTTAATGGATTCCTAAAACCGGTAACGGGACCAATCTTATGGTGACCTTCAGTTTTCTAGTGGGAGGTTCTAATATGTAATAAGTGCTTACAAGTCGTTTCCGTTAATTTTTAATCGTATAAACTTGAGCACTACCTGGCACCACAATCTTATTATAATGGGTAAACCAGAATCTTCTCTTGGCAAGTGTATTCACTACCTATATCGGGTGTCGGTAACTAACAATGATGGCTGTGAAGAGGAAATAAGAAGACATTTGGCTATGGCTAGAAAACTCGATGATCAAACTCACTAAAGTCTGGAAAGATCCAGTTGGCACAAAAAACGCAAAGTTAAGATTGCTATCCAGCGTTATATTCCCCATAGCAACTTACGCATCGGAAACATGGACCATTAAACAAGCTGACAAAAGACGAATCGATGCGTTTGAGAGGTAGGCATATCGAAGAATCCTCAGAGTACCATATACCATGTATCTATTCTTGTAGAGCTTAGTATAAATGACCGACTTTCAAATAGAACTAATAGACAGTTAAAGAGTTGATTTATTGGTCCGTTACTTTGTGACTGTATATTTTAACAATAAAATTACTTAATTACTTTGTTAACTGACACTAAATATATTTTTGTAAAGATTTACAGATGCGTTATCGCGATTTCGTAGTACAACTACATTTTCAAACGCTTAACTAAGCGATAACGCATTCGTAAATCTTTACAAAAATATATTTAGTGTCAGTTAAGAAAGTAATTAAGTAATTTTATTGTTAATAGACAGTACCTGAAATATTTTGGTTACATTATGAGGAAAGTAGATGCCATGGAAAAGCTTGTAGTAACGGGGAAGGTAGAAGATCAAAGGGACGGTCTCCAACAAGATGGTCCGACCAAATAAGATCTCTCAGTCAAGTCAGGTCGCGCCGGATCGAAATGCCTGGAGAATAACTGTTGAGGTAGCAACTACATAGTGTCACCGATACTCCTACCTGAAATAAAATAACTTTTATTTTCTCATATTTTTATTTATACTATTTTCAAGTGGAGTGTCAAATGAAAGCTTGTGAACACTTCTTCTTCCTCTTCAACCAGCCTGCCCCGTCCACTGCAGGATATAGGCCTTTCCAAGACGTTTCCAGTGTGTACGATCTGGTGCCTGCCTGGACCATTGCTCTGAAAGCCTTTTTGTGTCATCAGCCCAGCGTGTTGGGGTCTACCTCTACTTCTCTTATTAGTGCGTGGTCGCCACTCAATAACTCTTTTTAGTCATCTATTATCCTTGATTCGGGCAACGTGCCCATCATACTACCACTTCAAGAGTGCAATCTTCATAATAATGTCATCCACTTGCGTTCTTCGACGAATCTCTAAATTTCGTATACGGTCTGATAATTTGATTCCCAACATTGACCTCTCCATTTTTTTCTGCGCCACTAGTAATTTTTTTCCGTTTGTTTTCGCGCGCGTCAGTGTTTCCGCTCCATAAGTGATTACGGGGAGTACACACTGATTAAATATCTTTTTCTTAAGGCTCATAGGAATATCATTTTTGACGACGTTTCGTAATCTATCGTAAGGGGCCCAGCCAAGACCAATCCTCCGCTTTAATTCCTTGATTTATCTCTCCTGATGGACATGTCATGTCCCACATAGCTGTACGCCCTAACTTCTTCTACGCAATCATTGTTCACCATAATCTACCCACCGAATACTAAGTTCGTCATTAATTTATTTTTTTGTTTGTTTATGTGTAGGCCTACTTTTTCGGTTACCCTTGTGAGATCGTGAAGCATTTCTTCCGCTTCACGCATGTTATCTGTGATGAGCATAACGTCGTCTGAGAAACGTAGATTTGTTAGATTTTTGCCATCGATGTGCTCCAATAAAGTTCCTTGAAGGCGTACTCAAGCAGTAAACAATTTAGGCGATGTCGTATCCCCTTGCCTAACTCCTCTACCAATTGGAAACTTATTTGTGTCTTGATGAAGTCTGACTTATGCTGTAAAATGCCTATAGATGTTATATATCAAGCTTGTGTATCGGTACTCAATGCGGCATTGATTGAGAGCTTTCATAATTGAGTCTCCACAGTGTCGAAGGCTTTTTAAAATCAACAAACACCAGAACCAGACGCCTATTATATTCAATGGTTCTCTCAATCAGGATTTTTAGAGTTAGGAGACGGTCATTTGTTCCAAATCTGGAACGGAAACCGGTCTGTTCTAGAGCTGGATAGAATTCAAGTTTTTTTTTCTAATCGGTTGTTGATTATTTTGTTCTTAAATTTTACTATTTCGTTTTTACCGGTGGTGAGCTTTTGTCGAAGAGGTTTTAAACTTTTATGTTCCTCTATGGTTTGCTGGATATTTGCTTTATTATAATTCCCTATGTTCTTCGATTGATGTTTTGACTTTGCATGTTTTTGCGTTGATATATAAGTGACCGAGTATGAGCTGATTTTACTGTCGTGGTCCTGCTTTGGACAATGCTTTTCTGTAGCTTGGGTGACAGCTTCTTTTATTGAATCGCTTAAATCATCGACGTCAGCGTCGTTTGTTTCGATGTTTATTAGCGATTGTGTGATCGTTTCTTCAAACGGGGAATTTTTTTACAGTTTGCCATTTCTTTTTTGATCCTTTCTTGATCATTTTATATATTTGATTTCTTAAGTTAATGACAAGACGAGTTCAAAAATATATATGATGTAATACTTGTGCACACTTTTCTTTGTATTATTTTTAAAAAATGGCCAAAAATCTCTTACATCTCTCGAAAAAAATACATTATTGACTAAGAAAAAACGCGAAAACTACATATTGGATCTTAAGATGTCAGGAACCTACCATTTTTATGCTTTATCTAAATTCTATTCAACCTTATTTAAGATCATTTGAGCACTTCGGTCGGTTTTAATATCGAATCCTTCTAGGATAGAGAGAAACGAGTTGCTCAATCCTATCTCAGCCTGTGAAACTACACATGAAAAAAAAGATCACTCAAATTAAGCAGATTTACTTTAAAATAAGTATAAGTGGGTTACATTAAACTAATATATATTAATGTAAAGTAAATTAAAGTACCTATTTTAAAGTATTTAATTCTTAAGTAGGATATAAATACTGATTTTAGGCTGCCGCAGTTTGATTTGAAGTATATAAGATTTTAAGCCATAGTGATTATATCATTCAGGAAATATACTTTTTTTCTGCTTTATTGGTCACACGAACTTAGCAAATTAGCCAAGAATTTGTATATATGATATAAAATCTGATGCCTCACATCACTTAGCCGCTAGCGAAAATATACTTGATTTGAGAAATATTTTTAGCATGTATTCAAAAATAGCGAATTCAATTTCAAACTAAAATAGGAATGAGCATCTTATTTTTTTTAAGCTTGCGTCGTTTAAGTATTACAGCCAGTCAAAGTCTTCCAAATGTCAAATCTCGAAAACAAATTATTTTAACATAAAGAATTTTAAATTTGATATAAAAAATAATGTGCTTTATTTAAAAAGTATAAAACGGTGGGGTTTACAATTTTTGGAACACATTGTGTGTATATAATAAAAATTTATTGTTGACCTAATAAAATTTAGCTAAAAATTTTAAAATACACGATTAATTTGAAATATTAGGTATAAGGACATTAAAGAACTAAATTTTCTCTTTAAAATATATAATTAATAAACTCAAATACCTGGAACAGGCTCGCAATGCCTTACAATTAAAAATAATGATATAAACTAAGAAATATATAATTGTGATAATATGTAATGTAATAATAAACTCACCAACTAAAAGATTTAGTCAGTACATAATTACATGTATTATTCTAACTAATATATATATATATATATATATATATATATATATATATATATATATATATATATATATATATATATATATATATATATATTTAAAACTAACTAAATTTTATTAGATCACCAATAAATTTTTATTCTATATACACACAATGTGTTCCAAAAATTGTAGACCCGACCGTTTTATATTTTTTAAATAAAGTACACTATTTTTTAAATTAAATTTAAAATCGACTTAAAATTCTTTACAAGTACTACATATATGTTAAAATAATTTGTTTTCGAGATTTGGCATTTGGAAGACTTTGACTGGCTGTAATATTTAACCGATGCAAACTTAAGAAAAATAAGATACCCATTCTTATCTTAAGTTTGAAATTGAATTCGTTATTTTTGAATACGTGCTAAAAATATTTCTCAAATCAAATACATATATTTTCGCTAGCGGCTAAGTGATGTGACGTTCCAGATTTTATATCATATATACAAGCTTTTGGCTAATACGTTAAGTTCGTGAGGCCAATAAAACAGAAAAAAAAGTATATGTTCCTTAACGATATAGTAACTATAGTTTAAAATCTTATATACTTCAAATCAGACTGCGGCAGCCTAAAATCAGTATCTATATCCTATTTAAGAGTTAAATATTTTAAAATAAGTACTTTAATTTACTTTACACTAATATGAATTAGTTTAATGTAACCCACTTAAACTTATTCTAAAATCAATCTGCTTAATTTGAGAGATCTTTTTTTTCATGTGTAGAGTTTCACAGGCCGAGATAAGAAGTGTAAAAAGAAACGCTGCTCAAATGATAATTTCTTGAAAATGATACAGTTTTCATATATGTATAGTACCTTAAATAAGGTTGAATATAATTTAGGTAAATCATAAAAATAGTTTGTTCTCTTAAAAAAAAAAAAAAACGGTCGAGTGCTAGTTGAACTTGCGCAATTAGTGTTTCGTGTCGTGTTTGTTTTAAAATAAAATAAAATCTTTACCTAGGCTGAGTTAATTAGGTCCCTGACATCTTAAGATCCAATACGTATTTCCGCGTTTTTTCTTAGTTAATAATGTATTTTTCTCGAGATAAGGTGGGCATAGATGCCCTAAGTGCCATGTTAATTTTTTTTTTCAAACTTCATTGTTTATTAATTAAAAGTTGTTTGATTTGTCCACACTTTGGTGCCGCACCATGTTTGTTTGGAACTACCTTTTCTTTACTAATAATTTAGGAAGGAATAGTCCAGAGAGAAAATATAGTTAAAAAGCTAAAAAAACTGATAATCCGAAAGAGAAATTCAAAATAACTCTATATTTTTCTTTTTAGATTAATTTGATCGAAAATAAGTTTCAGTGTTTGCACAGGATAATGGGATGTCCATCATTATATTGTTAACAGTTATGTTAGTAATTAAATTATAGTGTTTAAGTTTCATCGTGAAAAAAGTTCACGACGGTTCTATGGTTTTAGTTAATTGCCAGTTTCTCGATTTACTTCGTACAGAAAGGTTTGATAGCATTAAAGAAAATGAACTTGAAAATATGAGGCATTGTCATTTAATGTAAAAAAAAGAAAATTTTTTCAATTTTAGTCATAGTTCATAAATAAGAGTTAAACGGTAAAAATAAACCGTTCAGCTAGGAATTTAAGATCTCCACGAAGTTTACAAATAATGTTAATTTTTTAAATTATTTTACTACATACAGATATCTAAAGCGTAGCACCATAAAAATGGCAAAAGAATCCTATTATCATTGTCTAATTAAACAATCCCATAATACAGCAGAAAATAATCAGTAAATTAATAAAAGGCAAATATGAATAATCATCTGGATTAATAAGTACAGATTAGGATTTAGTTAAAGAATTAAGATTCATTACATAGTTTTTATTAAGAAATACCTAGTAGTTTGACGCGAGAGAGATATTTCTCTTACGCTATTTGCAAAACATTCCATGTTCCGAGTCTAGAAAAAAAGACTTCTGATGTTACCGAATTAAAAATATTTTGATAAGATATTACGAATAAAAGTTTCACAGGGGTTGGTGACATCTCAGTCGGAATTTTTGATAATTTACATTAGTTCGTTTCAAAATGATATTCTTCAGTTCTATTCGAGTTGAACTTCCATTACATACATACATACCAGAAAAATAATTTAAATGATCCAGCTAACTTTTGATCAATTTCCTTCTTTCCGGCACTCTGGAAAATAATAGAACATGCAACATTAGTCACTTGATAAGAGGTGAAAAGTATGAACTTCTACGATTGATCATTGAAGATAAAATCCAGGCAAAAGATCCGTTGGAAGACGCCAAAATTCTCGGCTTAAGGACATTGGAAGATGGTTCAATTGCAGCTCGATAGATGTGTTTTGTATGGCTGTTTCCAGAACCATATTGGCCATTTGAATCACTAACCTTCGAAAGGAGACGGTATGATAAAAATAATATACTTTTAAGGCCAGAGCATTGCGTATATCTTGGACCCAAAGAGTAACAAACGAAGAAATTCTCAGGCGTGTACAGAAACAAAATTAAGGAGAGAAAAACCCGCTATATTAGTCATTTAATGAGAGGTGAAAAGTATGAACTTCTGCGATTCATCATTAAAGGTAAAATCCAGGGTAAAAGATCCATTAGAAGACGCCAAAATTTATGGCTTTAGGACATTAGATGTTGGTTCAACTTAAGCTCGATAGATGTGTTTCGCATGGCTACTTCCAGAACCATATTGGCCATTTGGATCGCCAACATTCGAAAGGAGACGCCATGACGAGAAGAATATACTTTTAAGGCCAGAGCAAAACTTGCTGACGGTCCTAGCCCCATTAGCCACCGTTCATATTTTTTCGTCTAGTTTTCACGGACCCTAACCACATATTTCGAGTATAAGCGCTATAACATTAAGTGAATTTTCTTCATACCGGGAATAGATTCTTATGGCCTACCGTAAAAGTACTTTGGGTTCTTTGAAATGTAGAGAAATATTATCGGATCAAATACCCTAGGCACATATTGATCTGAAATTTTATTCTTCGTTTCTTTTATCATCCAAGTCCAAGAAAATCAATTTTTTAAAATATCTATATTAAGGAATATTATTCTTTCTAGGTATTACCATAACGTTTAACATTTCTTTTTTTTACCTTTTTTATACAAGGTTTTTCTTGGCAGTACAGTTTAATTTTTTTTTTTTTTTTTTTTTTTTTTTTTTTTTATGGGTCTAGCACACGTGCTGCAGGGAAGTCCCTAAAGCGCTCCAGGAGCGGCACGAGTGCGGAAAAAGCGATTCACGTTGTTCTTGAATCGCTGTAAATTGTACTCGGTGGGAAACACAGCGCTGGGCAAATTATTCCAAAGGGATGACGTTCTCCATATAAAAGATTGCTTGAAAAGCGTTGTACGTGGAGTAACAAGCTACATGTACAACATGTACATGTACAAAGAACAAATGCTTGTAGCTCTTAGGACAACATATCTGAATTTGGTGTGCCAACCACACATTACTCTTAAAGGGTTGACACTCACCCCTAGAGGATGTAAAAATTACTCCCACTACGGAGATATCTCATAAGTTTCAATAACGACGAAAAAAGTTCAGGATTTTGTAGTTTTAGGCAGGGTGAACAAATATGGAGCAAAGTCACTTGAACCACCGATGCCCGACTATAAACTACCCTTAGAGAGTGGTAGAAACTACCCCTATGCTCTAATGATGCAGATGGCTGTTATTGAAATTCGGAAAGGATCAAGTCCTTTTATCTAATTGTGCCAAACATTCAAGACAACTAGATCATCTTTCTAATAAGGTCGAACATCATCCCTAGAAGGGGGGAGAACTATCCCCTCGGATTGATGGATCTTAGAAGTTCTAGCATCTGAGAAAAAAAATACAGGCTTCCGTAGTCTCAGGCAGGATGGACAAATACAGCCTGTATTTTTTTCAGATGCTAGAACTTCTAAGATCCATCAATCCCAGGGGGTAGTTCCTCTCTCCTCCTAGGGGGGAGATTTTCGACCTTGTTAGGAAGATGATTTAGTTGTCTTGAATTTTTGGCACAATGAGATAAAATTTCGAATTTCAATAACATCCATGTGCATCATTAGAGCGTAGGGGTAGTTTTTACCACCCTCTAAAGGTAGTTTATAGTCGTGTATGGGTGTATCAAGCGAATCTACTCCATATTTGTTCACCCTGCCTAAAACTACAAAAGTCTGAACTTTTTTCGTCGTTATTGAAATTTATGAGAAACCTCCGTAGGTGGGGGTGATTTTTACATCCTATAGGGATAGATCTCAACCCTTTAAAAGTAATGTCTGCTTGTCACACCAAATTCAGATATTTTGTTCTAAGAGCTACGAGATTTTGTCCTTTGTACATGTTTTTGAAACTCACGTGCGCTATTTGAGTTTTAGAGTTGCTTTTCACTCCCTATAAGGGTGGATTTTAGTTTAATTAATAGAAATAGTTTATATGGTTTGAATGCATATTCTCTTTTCCAGACTATAAAATATCTACCATTTTTCACACTTCATTAAGAGTCATTACATTATTACTATAGTTTTAGCCCATTTCAAGTGATGTTTTTGGCCAAAAAAAAAATGACAGGATAAATCGCTTTTTTAACTTCGGATTCGAATTCAGCGTCGAAAAATACACTAAATCCACGTATTGGTAATGAACTTTCATTTTTTTGAGGGGCTGTGTTTTAGATTATTAAAAGAAAACTCGAAAACGATTGCATTAAGAGTTTTTAAATTTGAATTTTTTTAAAAAAACCACCGGTTCATTCGGATAATTCTACCCGATAAAGAGAAATATTTAAATTGATAAGAATTTAATAATCTTTATAGGATTGTCGACTCTGAAAATGAACCCCGAAAAAAATTGGATTTAGCTTTTTAAGCCCTAGAAAATCTGCGATTGATTCAGATAATTCTAGCCGATAAAGAAAGATATTTAAATTAATACGAGTTCACCCTATACTCCTATAATCTGAGTAATAAAAGGAGGAACTTTATGGTTTAAATTGGCGAACCAATTGTAAAAAAGTTTACGCAAACATCCAGATATAATGAAGAACACAGTTCTGCAGAGCCAGACTTAGAATCTGTTACACAGGAGGGAGTAAGTCATTAACCAATCTTGAGCTTCCTCTCCAGCTTGTAAGACATGTATTACTCATTTTCTTGCGTATTTTTATTATACACCTCCAAAATGCGAATATTTTTCCATTGGCTTATTGTTACCTTTACATATTTGGTACTGCTTTCAACGAACCTCAGAAAATTTTAAATCCATAGCAAACTCCCTACTTTATTCTTAAGTAAAATACAAAAGAAAACCTGTGTAACTTTGTCTAATACAAGCCTACATGTCAAGGATACAATTTATTAACTATATTAGACTATACGTTTTCCATTTAATTACATTAAATGAAAGGATTCCATATTACAGTTTTTGGTGGACCCAAAAATTATGCTTTTAAAAAAAATATAGTGAAGAAATTATCTGGAAGTTTAAACGGATTTTTCTCATGTATACTGTTTCGAACTTACTTGATGATTGATTTGGGTACTATGCATGTTGAGTCTAACCATCTTATTATACATTCTAAAACTTTATTCTTGCTTTAATAAATAACTATGAATTTACGTTTTGATCAAAAAAAAAGTGGCGAGAAACTCGACGAGCCGTGTTTCGCACCTGTAACATTTTCCAAGTCGTGGCCGCGCACCGATATGCTGCTAAGCGTACGTCGTCATTGAGAGCGTAAGTCTATGCTCCCAGCCAGCCCCCCGTTCCGCCACGCTTAACTATACACACACAGAACAGACTGCTGTTGGACCCTGTATGACCAGTAGTCTGTCTGTTTCACAAACACACATACTGACATCTTAGTTATTTACAAAAGTAATAATGAACTTTTTGGAATGTATAAGTTAGACTCGACATGCATACTACCCAAAAAAATTATGTAAGTTCAACACGCTATAGACAAGAAAAATTACTTTAACACACCAGATAATTTCTTCACTAAATTTTTTGAAAAGCATAATTTCTAGGTTCGAAACTGATGCCTCCGGGGTAAAAATAAACGATGCTTAGCAATATATCGATAACTGTCGCCTCACTTATAAACTCTACAGACTCAACGAATACCATCAAACAGCACTGCCTATAACAACCAAGAGGTCTAGTGAACGAAGTAAAGTAAACGCTTTACAAAGTGAATAAAATCTATTGTCGATAAAACTTTCCTTACACAACCATCTTCTTTATTTGAGGGAGAAATGACGAAAACTGAAACACTGTGATCCATAGGAGAGTTAACTGTACCCTGGAAGAGAAAATGCAGTTATTTTACTGATTTACGGAACTGGCGCTTATTAGACCAGAATCACTTATACAGTAACTTCTAGCGCGCCCAGTTCACGCTATATCTTCTTACATAATAAGACAGCACTGTGTGTCTTGTATTACCATCTTAGACGTTCGTATATTGAAGACATTTCCAAACGCCGGGTCTTCCGGAGGAGACCGAGGCGGTTGTGTAAAATGACCTGCGCCGCATTTATTGGAGTTTACTCTTTTCGCCCATAAGGCGTTGGCAAGCAACAAACAATATAGTAATCCAAGTGTGTTGCTGTGTTTAGCTAGTAAACGGCTGTGGGTACATGCCGGTGTTGTCGCTTATATTTGTTAACTTTAATAGCAAGTTATATATAACTTAATAAAGTACAAAGGACCTCGCACATATCTTATGGAAAATGGCTCTCAAACTTTGCTATCTTCTAGTTTTTGTTATTCTAAGCAAAAGGTGATCTGACGAGCCGTTTTTGCTCTATAAGGTTTCAAGTATTGGTAATAATAGCTCAATCGTTTACGTATGTGAAACTATTGTTACTATTTATACCTATTTTTTTACTAACTTTTTAATTTTTTTCACCTTAAGTGTGTAGTATTATATACATTGTATAGTTTTTAGCATTATCCAGGATCAACAACGTGGACGTGCCGGGAATCTAACCCTATACACGTGGAGGCGCACGCGCGCGCGCCTTTGTGTGTGGGTGTGTGTGTATGTGTTATGAAAGTTGGTTATGAAATATAATCATCCATAATATTATTGTATTACTCCATTTAACTCGAAAAGTATTGGTCGGTCACCGGCATCTTGTGTTACATGCAATAGCATGGGTATTCTACATTTCCATATCGCGCGTAACCTAAATACGACAAAGTGCTGGTAACATGATCACAAGCACTGAGGGTTCGAGCACCAACTTTGCACGTACAATAATATCAACGTATGAGTTCATTCAATTCTGATCTAATTCGTATTTAATCCAGAACTGATGCTTAGTGGCATTTCTAAATCTTGAATAAATTCTAAATCTTAGTAAGCCGGGTTCTGTTATGAGTTGATCTAATTGGAGTTCTTCAACTTCATCTCTCTGCAACTTATTTTGAATGTAAGACGGTGCCAACTCTATTTGATACGTGCCTACAGTCAAATTCTTTAAATAATCTAATGTCAGTCGTGGAAACTCAGGTATGTCATTTTCGTCGATCAAAACCCATTTACCGTTTCTCCTCTTCAAATCTTCAGCTTCAACGCGGGCTTAAAGCTCATTGCTTGTCCGTGCCTTTACTAGCATGGCTTGCGCCGTTTCTGCGGTGGCATTTTGCATATCTATTTATGATAGCTCCAGCAATGCGATAATAATCGCCGATGTTCGAAGCATGAATGATTGGAATAACGTCACGCAAAAATTTAAATGATGTGTCCATTTCTTGCCTCTACAATCCATCTCGTCTTAGTGACTAAACGGGATTGATTGGCTTCTTCTGGTGTTGATTGACTTTTATTAGGTCCTAATAAAGCAGGCATTTAATACGTAAAATCATTTCGTTCAAATAAAGGAATGGAATCGCGATATCCTCTATCAACAACAAAAATGTCGCCATTGAGCCATTCCGGAATTGTCTCGTTCGTATTCGCGACGAAATATCTGCGCATCATTGTTCCGAGAATCGGAAAAATACGGTTCCTCAATGTCAAGAATGTAACTATCTGCGGCTACAACTAGTGCAGGTTTGAGAAGATGGCGACCTTTATACACGCAGTATGATTGCCTTAAAACTTGAAAGTTGGTACTTTTTGGAATCATTATATAAGAACCATCAATGTATGATATAGCTTTTGGATTTTCCAAGGTCGGATTGAATAATTCGTTCGCAAATGCAGGTACGTGACTTTCTATATATTCTACTCTGGTTATTGCATTGAACCCTATATTTTGCGCAACGAATCGTTGCATCAATGACTTACGAACCTTTGCAATTGCAAGACTTGTGCGCTGTCTTGTATTATATTTAAAAATTCGCCAGATAATCCTTGATGCATCTTACAAAGAAACGCTAAGAGATAATTTTTGCTGACGTATCCAGTAAGTACTGGGTCACAATACATGAAGAGCTCGCAGAATTGATCTTTAGTGTCATCACTTTAAATTCCTCCTCATTAAACTTATTTTCATCACTGAATCTATTTTCATAATTATCATTTGCTGCTATGCGTAGATTCTGCAAGAAACCCACCAATTCTTGACCTTTTAAGACATAAGGTCTATTAATGTATCTCAATCCTTCAAGCAAATTCGGTAAAATGTATCCTTCCTCATTTAAATGTAATGGGCAGCATCTAACATTATTTGGTATATAAATATATTTCTTTATATAAACATTTGTCCTGCTTTGAATAGAAAGCCTCTGTACATTATTTGGTGAATTACATATAAGACATGAGCAACTTGCTGTGTGCATTAACACATTAAGTCTGAAGCATGTGGGATCTCTTTCCACATCGCGCATTTCTGCATTGATATGCAAGTTACAGTTAAAACATATTCGTGTATCTATGGCTATCTCGAGTGGTGGATAATTTCCTACTTCACGACGCCGAATAGCGATTTCGCATTTGCCTTCATTCTGTTCACCAAGAAGATTTATCATTTACCTAAAATTATAAAGTCGATTACAGACACAGCAATGACGTCTATTTCCAGCATGGACTGCAATTATCATTACTACAAAATACTAACTAATGATAAAAAGATATTTTATATATTTTTAATTACACTCAACTGAATATTGGAGGCAGTGCATACAGTTCTCTTAACTAAATATTGATG
Organism: Pachyrhynchus sulphureomaculatus; assembly: GCA_019049505.1. Taxonomy (NCBI): domain Eukaryota; kingdom Metazoa; phylum Arthropoda; class Insecta; order Coleoptera; family Curculionidae; genus Pachyrhynchus; species Pachyrhynchus sulphureomaculatus. The sequence goes on along the minus strand of CM032454.1, from coordinate 105,266,613 downwards.
CTTTTGTATGAGCCAAGTTTATGATACTTGGTACAAAAAACAAATCGTCTTTAAGCATATGTGACTTTATACTAACGAAACAAATTATTCACGATAAAAAATGAAAAAAATGAAATAATATTTCGAAAAAATAGTTTATATCAGAAGATCTACCAGAGGTATTGAAGTTCAGATACTATTAATGCAAAATACATTTAATATTCTCAATTGCAAAATATTCTGAATTGAATTATTCCATTTGAACCTTGCACATCTTTTAGAACAAAAAGTTTTACTGTATCATTATATACCAATGATCAGACCATAATATTACATATTTCATGAAAATAAAACACGTTTTTAGCAGCTGTTAACCACTTCATTATTGGTAAAGTGCTACGTGTAGTGTATGTGTATACTTTGTTCGGCGAGAGAATGTCCTCGTTCTGGGCATATGTAGGCAAAGAGGAGATAGCCTGATACCCTACTCGACACAGTGCTTCCAACCTGAGGACGCGACTCGCGGAGAAGCTGATAGTGGAAGAAGAGTGGGGGTCTCATTTATGCACATACAATATTATACTATTATACTGTTACACTTAACGTGAAAAAAGTTAAAAAGTTAGTAAGAAATTAGTTACAAATAGTAAAAATAGTTTCACATACGTATACAATTGAGCTATTATTACCAATACTTGAAACCTTATGGAGCAAAAACGGCTCGTCAGATCATGTTGTGCCCATGGGAACTTTTGTTCAGAGTAATAAAAACTAGAAGATAACAAAGTTTGAGCGAATTTAACCGAGAGCCATTTTCCATAAGATATGTGCGGGGTCCTTTAAATATCCGGTCAAGTGAAAGTTGGACTTGGGCAATTAGTGTTCTGTACGTTGATTGCTTTTAAAATAAAAAATTTTTGTTACGTAGGTATAAAAAGATCAATGACCACAAAACACCCTAAATGAGTTTTCAACAAAGTTTTTTTCCGATCTTTACTGAAAACTGATGACTTTGAAATTTTTATTTTTTTTATATACCAGATAACTTATTAAAGGTACTTGTGATAATTTTCGTTCAATCTACACCCCGTGGAGAATATTCCAGAATTTTCGAGATAAGGGGGGGCAACGATCTTTCGCACTTTTTTAAAAATGATACAAAGAAAAGTGTGCACAAGTATTACATCATATATATTTTTGAACTCGTGTTTTTACAAGCTTTTATTTGACACTCCACTCGATGACCTAGTAAAAAAAGTTTTTTTCACTACCGATTTCACCCCCAAAACTAACCCCTTTAGTCAAAACTTAACTTTCAAAACTACACGGCTCTGATGAGGCCATCAATTCCTATGTTATATTAGTATCAAATTCAATTTTCTATGTCGAATAATTTCGAAGAAAATCGGGTGACAGAAAGACAGACGGACGGACGGACACCGAAGTGATCTTGTAATTGTTCCATACGGAACAGCAAAAATAATCAGCTGTTTAATTTCTTCTCTATTAGCTAAAACTACGCACGACAATTTTACTTTTAGATCAGACTTTTAATACCAAATCGTAACTCATCGTTTCCAATCGCCCTTTCCTAAGTCCACTGTTAATCTTGGATCGCGTTTAGATGTAAACTAGCGGAGCCTTGGTCTTGGCTTATTCCATATTTAAGGCATCAAATCTTCTACTCTAGGGTCTAATTCAACAAATAACTGTAAATTAAATATTTTTGGATGACATCAATTACAATTAATAATCAGCAAAGTAAAAATTACACAACCAAAAAGAGGCAGAAGAAATTTTATTAACTCGGTTAACTGTTTGCGTTTACAAATTTTTAACAAATGATTCATAATCAACATATATTCCTAGCATAGTTCTCAGCCAAATATTATTATTTCACAAAAAAAAAACATTACACTGAATTATGAACTCAAATTAAGATAGGTACCTAAAATACTGTTAATAAAAAATATAGAAACAATTTTTGAACTAATTAACCCAATAAATTTATACAAAAAAAGGATAATCATCATCACTATCGCTGTCCGAAGTAGGATTCATAAGTCTATTTATTGCAATATAGCGACGAATATCATCATGATCATAATATTGCATTGCAATGGTGGGATCATCTAAATCAAGGTCAAAATCATTATCGTCATCGTCTTCTACATCAAGGTCATCATCATTTAACCAATATAAAATTTCATGGGCTAATTCATGGTCTATATTTGACGTTCTACGTCTGCGTGGTCGGGGCGGCCCAACATCAATTTTATTTCCATTGGGAAGAGCATGGAGGTACAGACATGTATTTCCAAATGGACACGTTCCATTTCCTTTGTTAAAATATTTACAATCTAATTTCTGCATTCGTTGATTTTCTTTGGAAATAAAATTTTCCTTATCTTCTTTTACATTAAACCAAACTTTACTTGGATAAACATAACCTAAAAATAACCAATTATAAAAGAACTGGTGATACCTAGCGAAATTTTTTTAAAAAAATCAATACTAGATCACGTTGGGATTTTAAAATCTTTGGCCCAACTACACCAGTTACCACCACTACACCAAACATTTTATTTTTGCACTATGGCGTGTTTCGCTAATCACGTGAACATTAACAGCAGCGATGATTGATTCAGCCGAGTGTTTGATGCAGTGGTGATAACTGTTGGCAATACCGGACCAGCAGAAAATGTCCACACATTAAAAAAAAAATCTTCAGAAAGTGGTAAAACGTCGTTGGAAAGACCAAAAGTTTTAAAATGCTTTTTTAACGGTGCGAAATAATTTCTAAATCAATGAAATTTCTGCTGACACAGTTGTTACATCAAATGTTCGCTTAGAAAATAATTACACCTTTTTGCCAAAATTTTTTTCTCAACATGATTATCTTGGAAGCGCGAGGATAAAATTTTAGTTAACTTTCTCAATCATTTAGGAGGTAAATACCTTGTTTTACATGCTTCAAACAATCAACACGTAGTTTTTCATAGCCTTGTTAATTATAAGATCCCCAGTATAATTTAATATCGTAAAAAAATCTAGCAATGTATGACGGCTTTCCTAAACAAAATAATAACGATAATAATAACGTCTGGCCTGGTTTCCCCTGCTTGAAGACAACTTACAGTAACCTACTGAGAACTAAGAAAGTACAGCCCACAAACTTCAAGGGGTCACGATTAACATCAGTGACCCATATGGACCCTTCTGCAGACCCATGTAATATCGGAAACATGGTGATGATAGATAAACATCCCATCGTTTCCCTTGGAAAACCCGTCGTTACGAGAATCAATGATGCTCCTAAAAAGGCGTCTTGGTTAGATAGAGACGCTAGGTGGAGAAGCTGTAGGACAAGATGCCCTTAGATGACGATACTGGCAATGAAAAAGGAAGTTTCGAGTGGACAAATAGATTCAGAGATGACTTGTATGACTGCTACCAGTAACCCGATCTGACGCGAAGAGGATATGCATTTTTTATAATGCGAGAAACATCCGCTCTCTCAATCCTTTCACCACAATAGGAGTATCGGTGACACTATGCAGTTGCTGCCTCAACAGTTATTTTCCAGGGATCTCGATCCTGCGCGACCTGACTTGACTCGTGCATACCCATACCAAGGAGAGATCTTACTTGGTCGGACTATATTGTTGGAGACCGTCCCCTTCCTCGTTACTACAAGCTTTTCCATGGCATCCACTTTCCTCATAATGTGGCCAAAATATTTCAGGTACTGTCTACTAATTCCATTTGAAAGTCGGTCATTTATACTAAGCTCTTCAAGAATAGATACATTAGTACGGTGTTCGGTATATGATACTCTGTGAGTATTCTTCGATATGCCCACATATCAAACGCATCGATTTGTCTTTTGTCAGGTTGTTTAATGGTCCATTTCATGCGTAAGTTGCTATGGGGAATATAAGGCTAGATAGCAATCCTAACTTTGTGTTTCTTGCGACCGCTGGTCTTTCCAGACTTGAGTGAATTTGATCGTCAAGTTTCTAGCCATAGTCAAACGTCTTCTTACTTCCGCTTCACAGCCACCATTATTAGTTATGACGGATCCCAAATAGTCTACATCAAACATCCAGAGTATCAAAGTATCCTCCGCCAGAGATTACGAGACTACGTAACACTATGTTCCATTAATAAACAAATAAATTTTTGCACCTAGAAGTATTCTTTTTTACTTATTAGGGATACCCTACTGTCTAGGGTAGAGTAGTTCATATGAGGAGGTAATATTTACAAAAATCAATACGCTTCCAGAGTATTTTATTACACAAGGATTAAATATTTATATATATAATAATTAAGTTTACACTTCCATTTAGCAAGGAAGTAATATAGTCCGGGAGCTCAGGACCAAAATGCGACCTCATCGAAAAGTGACAGATAATAGTATCACTTTGTTAATTATGCCCCCCTAGTCCCTCCAGGCAGTTTGAAGCCTCAAGTCTGGTCCCTGAAATGCGATTTAAAGCTGCAAGAAAAAGTTGGTGAACGAACCGATCGCTGAGTGGCAGATATTCTGGGTATAGCTTCGTTTCTGTGAAATATGACTGAAAAATGAATGTCTGCCGTGGATATTGGATCAATCCAAAATTATAACGGTCCAAAGTTGCAGAAAAATGAACCCACTTAAACCCATAGAGGAGTGAATGAAATTTTTTAATATGCTCGTTGAGGTTTGTAGATACTAAAAATAACATTATGCCATGGAGTCCAATTCTTTATTAAAATAAATTAAATTTTTTGCTGCAATAACGTTTAAATTTTTTTGAAACGCGCGCGCCTGTCCAGCAACGGGCGCGCCCGTCCTGTAATTTGTTTTTCATTCAAATACTATACACATGAGCTTCACTCAAGTTTTTTAGATGAATTCTGATCTGCCTGAATTTCTAATTCATTTTTCCAATTTATTAAAATTACGTGCTAATCAGTCAGGCTAATTTGTGTTAAATTCCGAAAGAAAAATTAATATAATTCTAATAAATTGTCATAAAATGTGAACAACCTGAGCTAGTGGCTTAACAAATAGATCACTCAGTATAAATCATTCTCCTAAATGCGACCGAAAGAACAAAATACGTGAAATAGTTGGTATGTCACAAGACCGGACACCTTCTAATGAACGTCTAAGAAGTGAACTGTCAGAAAATATATCGATCGAGGCACTAAACAACGCTATCTACTTCTTTATCTCAGAATTAATGTCAAACCAGCATAGCGATTCAGACAATAGAATATGATGTAATGAAAGCGTGTAGAACAGATCTCAAGAAAAATCGGGAGCCAGGCCACAAGCTTCTCGTATTTAGTACGTAATTGAATACATAACAACTGGAAGGCCATTCACACCCAAAGTGAGAAAAAACAGAAGACTAATCACATTCATCACAGTTTCTAAAGACACATTGAACACCACCAAACAGCACTGCCTAGAACGAACAGAAACTGTAAAGGTAGTAAAAAAAAACGCCTTGTAAAGCAAATAAAATCTATCGTCGATAATAAGATTTTCCTCACACAACCATCTCGTTTACGCGAGGAAGAGACACTTAAAGTTGTAAAACATGCTGGAAGGACATTTATGAGACAGAAAAAAAAACATTAAACGCTGCTTACAGTTCCAACAGCAAAAGACGTTTCTAATGCCATTATAGGTACGCTAGATGGTGGCAACAATTGTCTAGCACCCACGAACATATCGCTAGAATATTTAATACCTGGTTGATCAACCAATTCCTGAATGGTTTGTTGAGGGAAAAACGGTACTTCTTCTCAAAAAGGCTGACTTGACTAATCCCAAAAACTATAGAGCGATCACATGCTTAAACTTTTGTTACAAAATATTCACTCGCATTATTTACAACGGACTACGCAGCAAGATAAAACAGGTTCTTTAAGACAACAGGGAGAAGCGTGGAAAAAAAAGGATCTGAAGTCTACAAGGAGAATCTTCTAATTCACCCAGGACTTCGTTCAATATAAAAGAAGCGTTCGCCATAACATTTGACAAACTGATCGTTTACTTGTTAGAAAGATTACAAATAGCATATCCTGAGATTAATTGTATTCAACATCTAATGCTGCTCTGGAAAACTAAATTTATCATTATATCAGGTATTTAAAGGGTAGAAAATGAGCCGGAAACCCTTAAGGTGACTCACTAAGCCCATTTGTATTCTGCACTTCGTCGATTTTCTTGCAGTTGCTCTACGGCAAACTCGTGGGTATAATTTGCGTCCACCAAATACTCGCAGACATAAGGTACTCATCTATTTTATATGAATGGCCTTAAAATTGATGCTGCTTTACACTTAAATCAATCACCTAAAGTAGTTGAAGAATACAATATTGTTAAGAGTTTGGAATTGTTTTCAAACCTGACAGCGTGAAAATCCAAAAAACATGAAGTTATCAGATGGGAACATTCTACATCACTTAAATGTCCAAGAACAACTATCTAAGCATGGCACAACATCGCCTACAGGATATGTCAACTATCAGAATCGTCATCCGCAACAAGTATAGAAGACGACTACAAAAGATCTGGTCGTCAGAACTCTTAGGATGTAATAAAGCTGCTACTACCAATATCCTGGCTGTACCGGTGCTCTTCTACTCCCTTAGAATATTAAACTACGAGTTCTGGATGTCAGCACCCCCAAAATTATGCATAAGAACCGAAATTTCCAACCTCTATCGCCTGTTCCACGAATATACATTTCACGTCATCAGGGTGGAAGAGGATTTTTAAGCTTACAGTGTCTGCATGAACGAATTGTAGTGGGATTAGCACGCCAAGTTGCAAAGAGTTCAGATTCTCTCCTGGAGATAGTCTGCAGTCATAAATAGAGAAAAATGGGAGTTTTTTGAAGGGCCACGGACGGCGCAGTGGAACAACTTGATCGAGCAGTAACTCATCGAGCAACAAAATGACGAGATTAACATCCTAGATTTAGAACCGTCTAGGCTTAAGACCGTTGCTAAAACAGCAGAACAACAATTTTATAAAACCCCAACACAACACGTTTTACTGGAACATCAATTCGCTGCAGCTGTCCAAAAAACTAACATTTGATTGAGAAATTTCTACTAGCTTGTCAGGATGAAGTAATTAATAACTTACTGTATTGTAGTAGATTTACTGAACTGGCAGACATTAATGTGCCCTGTTCACGCTATATCAACGTGCATCCATCATCACAATACGGCGTTGTACGTCCTATATTACAATGCTAGGCATTCAGATGGTATTGATGACGTTGAATTTTGCGTTTTCTACCACAAAGAGTTTGCAAGCTAACAAACTTGAGGTGGCCGATCGACATCAACAAATTCCCCTGACCACCACCAACCAATCACAGCAACCTATTTTAGCGAAACAACCGACATCGACTTAATTCGATTGTCTATTGGTCTACAGCTGATGTAATATGTCTGAATAAAAGGACACAAAACATTTATGTAATTAAGTGTTAAGCACCTGAGGAGACAAATATAACCATCAAAAAAGAATAAAAACGTTCTAATGACAAGAGATTTGATCGCCCTTGTGTGTTTAGCAGGAATTAAGAACACATTCCCAGTAAACTTCAAGAAGATACCAGCAAGCTCGGTTGACTGATTTACGTGCGATGAAGATGCAGAGATTTTTTCAGATTGCTCCAACAGATGAGTAATATTCAAATCAATAACTGAAAATATGAGATTACTATAAAAATTCGGACTGCAAAAATGTCTGAATATTTTTCACACATTGTAATTTTATACGATTGAATTAAAGATACAACGCGTGCACGATCAGAAATTGCAAAAAATTTTATGTCAATATTAATAATCCATACGCCCAAGGGTTTAATATCGAGGTCAACAGGAGCAAACTAGTGATGTAGCCAAGGAAGGGGGTATATGCCTCCCCCACTACGGATAAAGTGCCGAGGTATTTCGCTGACTCTGCCTAAGGGATTGGACGTTCCCCAAGTGATGTGATTAGGTTGTCTTTTCGCCGCAACGCAAAGTTGACATGGACAGATTTCGAGCTGTTGAGTTGTATTTTCCAGTCTCCTAGTCTATTTGTGGATTTTGTTAACTGCAACTTGTAGTTTTTCTATTGCTTTAGGCAGGGATATATCTTTAGCTATAATGACTGTGTTGTCAGCAAATGTTTCAAGTACTGTTTCTTTTGTTATTGGGATATCGGCATTGTAGAGCAGGTAAAAACAGGTTTTCTTTTATTGTAGGAAGGTTTTAAAGTTCCATTGTATAAAAGAATCCTTTTTTTTATCAAGAACCTCGAGTCTTAATTAGGTTTAAGCTTTCAAAGTCCCACTGTAGAAACACTTGTTTTTGTGGCCAATCCCTCCCTTAACCGATCATGAATTTTGAAGTTACATTTTGGGAAGTGCCCAAGCTCTTAGAGTTTTGAGTACAAGAGGGTGTTTTTCATCAAGAGACTTCACGATTTGGTTATCGTTTGATGCTCTCTCTCACTATAAGAAGTTCGGCCTTTAATGTCGTCATTTTTTCTTAAATCTGGCTAAGCATCGTAAGAATTTTTATCATGTAAATGATTTTTTTCATTTACCAGAATTGTGTTAAAGGACTTGTAGCAAATCTTCTTCTAGTTCTTGCTAATAACTACTATTGTCATTCAACTTTATTTCGCCGATACTTAAAAAAGGCAAGAAGACCTTGCCAAATAACTACCGACCAGTCGCACTGCTTTCAATAATATCGAAAGTCATGGAAAAGGCAATCAATCAGAATCTTCTAAAATATCTTGATGGATTCAACATTCTTAGCGATCACCAATAAGGCTTTCGTAAACATAGATCAACAGGAGATCTTCCGACTTATGTAACACATGTTTGGAACAACGCAATTGAACACTTTGTAGAATCTCGAGCGGTTGCTCTTGACATATCCAAGGCATTTGACCGTGTTTGGCACGATGGACTGTTGGCTAAGCTACGCACTTATGGTGTATCTGAAAAGTTCTGTTTGTGGCTCTCATGTTTCCTCAGAGAGCGTTCTTTACTAGTGGCAGTCGACGGATTTCTTTCTAACACCTTCACTATCAACGCCGGTGTGCCCCAAGGCTCCATACTATCTCCTACTCTCTTTCTTATTTACATTAACGATCTGCTGGAAAAGACCAGAAACCCAATCTACAGCTTTGCAGATGAGAGTACGCTTATCTCTTCATTCACTTTGAACCCTCGGATATCAGCTACTCAGACGAATATCCGCAGACAGCGGGAAGTTGTTCAACTTAACACATACCTGGAAGAAATTCTATCTTGGGGTGACAGTAACCAAGTGGCACTTACAGCTATAAAAACCCAGGAGGCAGTTTTTTCTAAAAAAGTTAACGTTGCTGAATCCGGCATAGTTATGGCGGGGCACTCCATTCCTCTAACATCGTCACTCAATTTGTTGGGCGTTAATTTGGGAGCAAATATGTCCTGGCATGAAAATGTTGCAAGGATAACAAGGCGAGCTTCTCAAAAGTTGAGAATATTACTTCGAACCAGAAAGCTTTACACTCCACAAAAACTGTTAATTCTTTACAAAGCTCAAATTCGACCAACTATGGAGCACTGCTGCCAAGTTTGGGGCTCCGCTCCCAAACATACATTGCATTTGTTGGATTCTATTCAGAGAAGAGCTGTTCGTCTGATTAGACACTCGGAACTGACCGGCGGCCTTAATTCGCTGGAACATCGAAGAACGGCTGGCGACTTGAGCCTATTCTACAAGTATTTTCATGGAAAGTGTTCGAAGGATGTAGCCCGTTTAATTCTTCCCAGAGCAGTACTTGTTAGAAATACACGTCGCGCTAATACTTCACATCCGTACGAGGTTCAGCTTGTTACTCCTCGTAAAACGCTCTTCAAGCAGTCTTTTACATGGAGTTCATCATCCCTTTGGAATAATTTGCCCAGGACTGTGTTTTCCACCGAGTACAATTTACAGCGATTCAAGAACAACGTGAATTGCTTTTTCCGCACACGTGTCGCTCTTGTAGCGCTTTAGGGACCTCCCTGCAGCACATGTGCAAGACCCATAAAAATAACCAGCAACTTGCGCAACTAGTATTCCGTTCGTTGATTGCTTTTAAGATAAAAAGTTTTGTTACGGAGGTATAAAATGATCAGTGACTTCACGAAATACACCCCAAATGAGTTTTCAACAAGTTTATTTCCAATCTTTACTGAAAACTGATGTCCTTAAAATTTTTGTTTTTTTTATATACTAGATAAATTTTATTAAAGGTAATGTGTGGTGGACAGCGATTTTTCGCGATTTTTTAAAAATAATACAAAGAAAAGTGTGTGAAGTATTACATTATATATATATTTTTTACCCGTGTTTTCACAAGCTGTCATTTGACACCACACTCGATGCCCTAGTAAAATTTTTTTTCCACTTCCGATTTCACCCCCCTAAAACCCCCTTTAGTCAAAATTTAACTTTCAAAACTACATGGCTCTGATGAGGCCATCAATTCCTATGTTATTACCAAATTTCAACTTTCTATGACAAATAGTCAAAATTTAACTTTTTTCGAAGAAAATCGAAGAAAATCGGATGTAATAGACAGACGGACAGACACCGAAGTAATCTTATAAGTGTTCCGTTCGGAACACTAAAAAGAAAAAACCTTCAGTTGGCAAAATAAAAGTGAATACCAATTTTTTTTTTAAATGATAAACAAAGCTCTTCTTTTTTAGAAGAATACGGTACATTATTACGGTCGTTAAAATCTAAGTACATACAACAATTACCTTTATTGATTTATTTACGGGTAACCCAGTATAATAAAAATTTGACAAATAAAAAATCAACAACAAAAAAATTACCTATACTAACTAACTAACTAAAGTAATAAAAACAAAACAAATTTAGACGAAGAGTAAAGAAGTAAAACCTAGAGTAAATATAAATGAATATAAATGAAAGCTTAGAAAGCAACAACCGAGATAACAAACAAGAGATCAAGACACAAAACACAACGCACAAACATCCATAAGTGTCATAGCTGCCTCAAAGAGTCATCCCACAATATTCGCCTGAGGTCGCCAAGTGACACGTTAAAAAATCAGCCATATTGCGTATGGCGTGAAGCCGTGCGACGGGGGGATATCAGGCATAGTTGGATCTATGAACAGACTGTGAAAAGGTGCAATGACTTCTTGTATTTCTGGGTGAAACGAAAAAAAATCAATTTGAGCCAAGAGATCAGGACAGTCCAGCTGAGAATTAACTGTCTTATATAGAAACAACAGTTCCGCATTAGACTTTCTCACAGATAGCCTAGAGATCCAGGTCACTGACCTCATCGCTGTTGCAGAAAAATTTGAATGGTGGATATTAAGCTTCCTAGAAAGAAAACGCAAGAACCTGTTCTGCACCAATTCAACTAAGTGAATATGGCACTCATAATAAGATGACCATACCAGGGAACACTATTCCAATAGTGATCTCACTAAGGATTGATATAATAGTCTCAATGACCCCTAGAGAAATCCCTACTGGCTCTGCAGATAAAGCCGAGCATTCTAAAGGCTCTATTGACCATGTAATCATAATGCAAGTGATAACTTAATTTTTGGTCAAGGATTATACCCAGATCTTTAACCTTATTCACAGTCTGCAAAACTCACCCATCGATGCTATAGGAGAACGCAACAGCAGCAGCGGCTCTACAAAAAGACATCACCTGATCCTCGTCAACACTGAGGTCCAGGTCATTAGACTTACACTACACAGTGAAGGAATCAAGATCGTCCTGCAAAAGGCGACAATCAATTAAGAAGGTTGAGACGTTAACCGTAAAATATGAAATTAAAAACTATTTTGTATAGATTTATTTCGATAGATTAATTAGTTTAGAAATTTTCTATGAAAAATTTAAGCTCTTTAGGAAACTTATTTAAATAAAAATCGAAATTAACAATACATATAGTCTTATGGAGAATATGTCAATTTGATATAAAAATGACACTGTCTGTTGATACTGTGTTGTACGTTAGACATTTATCACACTTTATGGTTAGTAGTGATGCTAGACCACAGCGTTCTTCATTAGTAATATAACATAATGAAAGTGTTTTATTACACGGAGAACATTTTAAGTTTTCTCCAAGTGATGGCATGTCAACAATTCGACGACACACACAGAAGTTAGGAGACACTTGATTTTCTGTTCCGTTTATCAACACTTTGTTGGCTTAGTGTTTGATTGTATACAGCCTCAATAACGCGTTTTCGCTTCCACATAAAAAAATTTTACCATTTTTATCAATATTTGTTGAATTTTTATTATTATCCATTTTTTTTACTTGTTTACAACAGCTGATCACAATAAACACAAAGTTCAATATATCTATATACAAGCATATCAGTAGAGCCGACAGTAAATTAATTAACAGCGTTGCCGCTTCGAGACACCGGAATTTATCATTTTTTATTAATTACCTATTTTTAATTATTTAATCCAATCAATTAATTAATAACTTTTTTTTTCATATTATTTGCTTCGATAATTTTTTAAAAATTATAAAATATAATTAATTTTTATTTTCCTTTTTTTTTCTATAAGTTTATACAAAACTTCCAAAAATTCATGTTAAATTATTTAATAAAATTAAGCAAACAATATATAAGACTTAAAATCTTTCGATAATGAATTTATTATCATAATAACCATCATTTATCTTATAAAAAATTTCAATTATTCAATATAAAGCATTTCCAAATGACAACATTCAAAACTTTTGGTTGGGACTATCCCACCTTAACCTCCTTAAAGAGCTCACAATTTTATAATTCTTGCAGTCATCTGCAAAAAGTAAGAAAGGACACTCTAAGTAAGTACCCACATCATTAATAATGTAATGTTAAACAAAAGAGAACCAAAATGACTGCCCTGAGGCACGCCCGAGATCACAGCAAAATCTTCAGAGATTGCACCCACTATATAAACAGACTGAACCCTTCCAGACATATAACACTGGAACCATCTCAACAAACGATCCCCAATACCAAAAAAACTTAATTTAGTGCATAGAATACCAATGTCGATCGTATCGAAAATCTTGGAAAACTCTGTTTAAATTGTTTCCACCTGTAAGTGATTTTCAAGAGCGTCGTAACAAAATGAGTGAAACACATTAAATTGGTGTTCGCTGATCTATCCCTTGAGAAACCGTGCTGATGCCGGATCAAACCAGAAATGACCCTTACCTTTATTTCATTAGTTATAAAGTTTTCGAATAATTTGGGTATAGTACTTAAAATACTTATAGGTCTGTAATTCAGTATGTCCGATCTACTACCTTTCTTGTAAATAAGTGTTATGAAACTCTTCTTCCATCGGTTGATAAATAAAAATAAAAAATATTCCACACTTTAATGAAACAGTGAAAAGTTTGGGTAACGGCCTGGCAAGGGAACATCTACAAATATAAAGGAGAAGAGGCGGTATGCCATCCGGTCCCAGGCCCTTATTATTCTTTAGAGAACAAAGCATGTTATACACTGTCTGCAAATCAATAGCACAGTCAACAATGTCAGTGATCATGTTGGAAAACGAAGTCCGGGCATCCCCCACAATTTCGGCAAACGAACTGCTCTCAACTTCACCCAAGAACATGGACTGTGGCAATCTGTTACCGGTGCGCTTATCATTAACAAAACTCCAAAATGATTTCATGTTGCCAGGCATAGCCTCCTCCGTGTCACGAACATATTTTTGAGAGCATCTTTTACTAGTTATTTTATATTGTTCACGGAGACGAGAAAACGCCATGTAGTATCCAGAACGAATCGACGCTTTATACTTCTTATGCGCCATCTTCTCTATTATTAACAATTTTAATTCGTCATTATACTACCGTGGAAATTTAGGGGTTTTTAGCCTAGAAATAGGAATAAATTGGTTAACATCGTAATAGAGGATGCCATAAAATCGATCCAGCATAACACTTATATCATCGATCGGTCTTGGAACAACATCCCAATCAACACCAGTCAACATATGATTCAATCCACCCCAATCACCATTTTTAAAATCAAAGAATAGAGAATCATACTCAGCAACCTCCATAGGAGAATGGACCTGGACAGTAGAGAGAAGGGCAGGATGCTGATGGTCAAGGGGCAGGAGAACATTATCAGCCACAAAGACTTTAGAAGCATCATCCTTTGATATAAAAAGGTAAGCATAACACCATTACAGTTATTAATTTATTAATCTGTTGAAGGTCATGAACGGCCAGAGTGCTTCACAAAATCCTAACGGAGGGGCCACAGCCAGTTGCAATGAATTTATCAATGCTGAAATCGGGCCAAGATACACCCGGTAGGTTGTAGTCCCCCACAAATAAACAAAACTATTAGGATGTTCGTGCATCATTTCATCAATGGCGACGCAATGCCTCTCATAAACATCTGAAGAAGAATTCGGTGGAACATAATAAATAAATAAATAAATAAATTAATATTTTGAATAATCAGAAATTAACTACATCTGGATCAAACTTTCGGGACAAGATTTGTAACACGCTGACACTTACTTGAAGCAACTCTGCATTCTGGACAGGCTTTAGATACATCCAAGTCAAATTCCTTACTTTGTCTCCATTTTCTAATGCAAGGAAAACAAAAACAGTGATTACATTTCGGTAATATTCCAAATACCTGTTCTTTTCTATCTTTCTTTTTTACTATTGTATCGAAACAAATTCCACATGATTTACTTGCTGATTCTGTGTTTTTGGTTAATTTAGTAGAACTAGTACTGGGACCAAATTCATTTTCTGAAACTCTACTAGTTTTACTCGGCGAAAAAGAGGAAGCAGTGGATGAACGATTCTACAAAACAAAGATTAATTTAATCATACATTATACACATTTCATATTCATATATCTCTACTAAATTGTTACTATTTTAATTATTAGACGCTCGGAGAATACAGGCAACCCCTTTTTAAAGTGCGAAAAAATTTCAATTTGTAGTTCGAAGTACATGATATATGCAAGTAAAATTAAAATAGTAAAATGTAAATGATCTATTTATACTGAAAAAAACCGGTCAAGTGCAAGTTGAACTTGCACAATTAGTGTTCCGTACGTTGATTGTTTTTAAGATAAAAATTTTTGTTAGGGTGGTATAAAATGATCAGTGACTTCACAAAACACACCCCAAATGAGTTTTCAACAAAGTTTGTTTCCAATCTTTACTGAAAACTGGTGACCTTGAAATTTTTTTTTTTTTTTTTTTTTATATACCAAATAAATTATTAAAGGTAATGCACTCGTGATAATTTTCGTTCAATCTATACCCCGTGGAGAATATTCCGGAATTTTTTCAAAATTTTTTGATCAGTACTTTTCGAGATAAGGTAGGGGACAGCGATTTTTTAAAAGTAATACGAAGAAAAGTGTGCGCAAGTATTACGTTATATATATATTTTTTACTCGTGTTTTCACAAGCTTTCATTTGACACCACACTCGATGACCTAGTAAAAAAAAATTTTTTTTCACTTCCGATTTCACCCCTCAAAACGAACTCCTTAAGTCAAAATTGATGTTACGGTGGTATAAAAGGATCAGTGACTTCACAAAACACACCCCAAATGAGTTTTCAACAAAGTTTGTTTCCAATCTTTACTGAAATCTGATGGCCTTGAAATTTTTGTTTTTTTTTATATACCATATAAATTATTAAAGGTAATGCACTCGTAATAATTTTCGTTCAATCTACACCCGTGGAGAATATTCCAGAATTTTTTCGAAATTTTTTGATAAGTACTTTTCGAGATAAGGCCCGGGACAGCGATTTTTCGCGAATTTTTAAAAATAATACAAAGAAAAGTGCGCGCAAGTATAATATTATATATATATTTTTTACTCGTGTTTTCACAAGCTTTCATTTGACACCACACTCGATGACCTAGTAAAAAAATTTTTTTTTCACTTCCGACTTCACCCCCCAAAACTAACCCCTTAGGTCAAAATTTAATTCTCAAAACTATATGGCTCTGATGAGGCCATCAATTCCTATATTATTACCAAATTTCACCTTTCTATGTCAAATAGTTTCGGAGAAAATCGGGTGTGACAGACAGACAGACAGACAGACAGACAGACAGACAGACAGACAGACACCGAAGTGATCTTATAAGTGTTCCGTACGGAACACTAAAAAACAGTATTTAATTACAATAGGACATAACACTTAAAAGTAATACTGCTTACCGGTGGCTTAAAGACATGTTTCCTTAAGAATGTTTTTAAATACTTTAATTTCTGACTATTATATAATATGTCCTGTTTTTTTAATCAATAAGGACAATTAAAAAAGGAAAGTACAATGTGGAAGGGTTCTGAAACAAAAATATTTTTTGTTTTTGCCAACCTATAAGCATTATTATATAAAAATTGTTTGTGAAAACTAAGAAAACTCAATACAAGGTGTTTTTATGTAGTTATACTATACACTAAAATACACAACTTTACTAACGTATAAAATACTTAATTCGGACATAGTTAAACGTCCTCTTCAAATCTTGGGATTGGAGCCCTTTCCACGGGAAAATAATACAGCGTATACGTCCAATGATAGGAATCCGTCAATTTACGGACGGAAATATAAATGAACGCCCTAGTTCAATAGGTACAGTCCTAAAGTTCACAATGAAACCAACCGACTGTAAACAACTATCAAGGTGGAAGAAATACTTTTGTGAAAAATGTTAGCACTAATAAAATGATATTAAATAAATAAAAGTGCATTATTTAACTTTTTTCATTTCCTGCAAAATTGCAATTTTGCAAAAAGCAAGCTAAAATATATAAATGCACAATATATTAATATATTTGTATTTTAGGTGTAACATAACGGTGGGTTGTAAAAATGCATACAATAAACTTACCTTTTCTAAATTAGGTACAATATTTGCTTGGTGTCTTGTTATATCTTTATCCTTTTCGGGAGTTCTATTTTTCTGTACTCTGCGATCTACAAGTTGATGAACATTTCGGCAGCGATTGCCAAATCTACACGTACCTCTTTGATAAAATCGGCAAGTTAGTCTACTTTGTGGTTCGACTTGATTGTCATTATATCCAACCACAATATTCATTGTTTAAAGTGAAAACTGGTTATAATGCTTAAAATTTAAAGCAACTAGAAACCGACCCTCAAATTTTCCTGTTATGTCAATGTTATACCATAGTTGTTTTGCCTAACACGTTTTATCACTACCAAGTTTAACTTATCTGAAAAAAATACTTATATGTATATATGTGTATATGTATATGTATATATATATATATATATATATATATATATATATAATATATATTATATATATATATAATATATATTATATTATATATATATATATATATATATATATATATATATATATATATATATATATATATATATATATATATATATGTATATACGGGGCATGTTTTTTAAGTAAGTACCGTTTTG